>CM035436.1:147219639-147414639 GCA_020310875.1 Ceratopteris richardii | reverse complement strand
TCGACTCATACCAAACCTAAGAATGCACACATTCGCAATGCTCGACATACATGAAAATGTATGAATGTGAAAGGGGTGGACTCCCGATAGTGCCTAAGATACTTTACATAATCTTGTTTAGAAGAAAGCAATGGAAGAGGAGATTGATTCTATACATAAGAATCAAACATGGAAGCTTTGTGAGTTACCAAAAGGCAAGAATGCTATTAGTGTTGAGTGGATCTTGAAGATCAAGAGAAAATCTGATGGTATAATAGACAAGCATATAACACGGTTAGTTGTCAAAGATTATGCACAAAAGAAAGATATAAAGCATGATGAAACATTTGCACCTACTTCTAGAGTGACCATAGTCAAGGTTGTGCTTTCTCTTGTTGCATTCTTTGGTTGGAAAGTATACCAATTAAATATCAAAACTGCATTTCTTAATGGTGATCTACATGAAGATGTTTATATGCAACAACGAGAAGGTTTTGAAGGATCGGGTAAGGAACATTTAGTATGCAAACATCTAAAAGCTCTCTATGGTTTAAAGCAAGTACCAAGGGCTTCTTATGAAAAGATTCATCTATATCTTTTGTCTATTGGTTTTAAAAGCTCAAAAGTTGTTTCTACCCTCTATGTTAAGTTAGAGATATATATGTTGATCATAATCATCATTTGTGTTGATCATATGATTATGACATGTCCCAAAGACTCACATCTACAATTTTTCAAGTTAGAACTAAAGAAAGTATTTGATATTAACGATCTTAGTGTTTTACATTATTATTTTGGCATTGAATTCATATTCAAGAATGATTGTATCTATTTGACATAGCAAAATTACATTGAGAAACTTTTTGTTGCTGTTGTTTCAAGGCTTTTTGCCTTCTACTTCAACACAAGAAAGAGTTCATCTTGCCATTTAGGTCAATTTATGATTTAGTGTTTTTGAAACCCTGATTTCAGAATAAGGGTTCGTTGTAAAACAGTTCTAAAATATTTCTATTCATTTCAATCTCACATACACACACTCCATACCTCTTCGGCACTCTATGCATATTTCTTGTATCTAGAATCCTAAATTCACCTTAGATTTAGCTTTATATAAGCTTACATTCAATTTTGTATCATTATACACATTGTAATTTGACATTCATATTAGTTACCGTTACACTTTGACGAATTGTGAATTCTCTCTCTCTTTCTCGTTCATGTAATTTTGAGTCTTAAGGTGTGTATGCTAAGGTTCATGTGTTGGAAGATCTTGTAAACGTGTGAAAAGTATTATTAGGGGCCATCTCACTTCCAACATTTGGTATCAGAGCATAGTTGATATATGCCCTTAACAAGATGAGTGATTATAGACTTGAGAATGAAGATAACCTTGAAGGAATATCTAACTATCCAATGTTTTATGATGATGAATTTATTAGTATCTAAAGACTTATGGAATATTGTCAATAGCAAGTACCTAAGATCAAGACAAACAGGAGAGGATGTTGCTTCATGTTCCAAAAGACTTGTTGCCCCAATTTTTGCTCAACAAGAGATTATTGAAGAAGAAGAAGAAACTCTTTCATCATCTGGACTTCGTGATATTAACATATTACTTCCTACAAAAGAGCAATCCTGATGGGATTCAAGGGATGCACAAGCACTTTCATTCATTGCTATGGGAGTCAAGAGGCATATTATACCCCAAATCAGGTCATGCAGAACCTCTCATCAAGCTTGGTTGGAGTTAGAGAATCTCTATCAAAGTAGAAATCTTGCTAGGAAAGAACATCTTAAGAGACAGTTAGCCAACATAAGGATGAAAGTTGATGAGTCAGTTTAGTCACATATTTTGAAGCTCAAAGACTTACGTGATCAATTACTTAATATTGGAGTCAGTATTTCAGATGAGGAGATGGTAAACACACGTTTAAATTCACTTCGATGTTCATTTCGTTCCTTTGTTATTTCTTTATCTCTCTCTACAAGAGATAGAGAAATTTCATTTGAAGAGTTGCAATTCCTATTACTTCAAGGTGAAGATCAACAAAAGATTATGGAAGAGAATGATGAATCCATGTGATCATAGTACAAAGAGAGTTTTAAAAACGAGTTTTAAAAACGGGTTTTAAAATGTTTAGTACGTAGAGTACTAAAAAAATGGGAATAAAAAACGAGTATTATATTTTGTCGCAACATTTCAATTTTCTTCCTCTAATAATCCATGAATAATGTATATCTAACACTCATTTACATATCTAGTGCTAAAAAAACATAAAAAACCTTAATCTACTACCACTACAATGATTTGGAGTTAGGAAGGCCCAAAATGAATTGGGTTCAATTAAACAAAAAATGGGAATGAAATATTAAACAAAGGATTGATGAGCTTAAAGCCCCACATAAAGCACATTAAAAACTCTTAAGACAATGCATTTAGAGTGATGGACTCCAGAATGGATAAAAACAATGTCAATAATTTAATGATGTCTTGACTCCTTGCTAAATGAAATATCTTTTAAAATCAAAATAGGAACTTTTTTCTTATCCAGATAGGAGGGACATTTGGTTCTGAATTTGGTAGAGAAAGAAAGAAAACCATACATTTTCATAATTCTGTTCATGAAACAAAAATAAAAATTGAAGCTGATCTTTAAAAATAAATAAATTAAAAAAGAAAAAGAAAAAAAAAAGAAAAAAACGTATTAGGACGTTCGAAACGTCTGAACATCCTAAACGTTTTTTATTTAAAAAAAAAAACGCATTTTATTGTACTATGCATGTGATCATCATCAAAGGGTAAGAAGAAGAAGGAGACAACGAAGAAGGAGAAGAAGAGTAAGCAAAGCAAGAAGGAAAGTAAGTCTTCCACTTGTAACACATCTGCCTCTAGTACTTCTTCCACACCAAAAGAGAAGACTATCTTCACCTCATCTACTTCAAAGAAAGGAATTTGGCATTAGTGCAAAAAATCAGGTCATTTCATAGCAGAATGTAGAAAAAGGATTTATAATGAGAAGAAAAAAGTGTCATATAATAATGCTGAAGATGATTCAAAACCCAAGTTTTCAAAGGAAAAATCTTATGTATGTGTCAGTATTCAAAACCTAACTTCAAGGTGAAAACAAGAGTGATGTGTTTGTATTGTCCAGGATAGGTCATGCTAATGTTTTGAGGTCTTCTATACCTAAGGAGGACATGAAGTTACGGCATGCTAGGTTTGATCATATCAATAACACAACTCTCAAGCACATCAAAGATCAAGGTATGGTGGAGAGTCTGCCTACTTTTGCTTTACCAGATGATGCATAAACATGTGAAGGATGTCTCGAATGAAAGCTTCACAAACTTCCTTTCAAGAAACATGGATTTATGTAGTTGCAGATCATACATTCAGATGTCTATGGTCCTATGAGAACATATTCCATTCAAAGTTATAGGTATTTCGTTACATTTATTGATGATTTTTTGAGATATTCATGGATTTATGGTCTTAAAGCAAAGCTAGAGGTCTTTCCTACTTTCAAGAAGATATTGCATCAGTTTTCAAGAATACTCCGAGGTGGTTATATCAAACTTTGAAGGACGGTGGTATAAAGAACTTCACAAGTAGGACAAGAAGTCAGACAAGGAAAGAACAAGCAGATCACGTAAATTACGTAAATTACGCAGAACATTTTGAGATTCATAACATTTTAGTATTAACTTCAGCTGAGAATGAACTAGTTAATGTTAAAGATGCACTACAAAGTCTTGTTTGGAAGAAAGCTATGCAAAAAGAGATTGATTCTATTTATAAAAATCAAACTTGGAGGCTTTGTGAGTTATCAAAAGATAAAAAAGCAATCGGTTTTAAGTGGATCGTCAAATTGAAAAGAAAAGTAGATGGTACTATTGTATAATTGACAGGTATAAATCAAGGTTAGGTGTCAAAAGTTATGCACAAAAGAAAGGAATTGACTATGATGAGACTTTTGCATCCACTTATAGAATGGCAGTAGTCAAAATAGTACTTTCGCGTGTTGGATTCTTCGGTTGGATTCTTCGGTTGGAATGTATGCCAATTAGATATCAAAACAATCTTTCTTAATGGTGATCTTCATGAAGATGTCTACATTCAATAGCTAGAAGGTTTTGAAGAGACACGTAAAGAGAATTTAGAATGCAAGCTTATCAAAGCATTATATGGTTTAAAGCAAGTGCCAAGAGCATGGTTTGAGAAGAATCAAGATACATCTCTATCTTTCATCTATTGGTTTTGAAAACTCAAAAGCTTCTTCTACTCTTTATGTTAAACTTGGAAAAGATATCTTAATTTTTATTATCATATATGTTGATGATATGCTTATGACAAGTCCCAAGGTCTCATACCTTTAGTTTTTTAAAGCACAACTTAAGTATACATTTGATGTGAATGATTTAGGTATTTTACATTATTATCTTGGGATTGAGTGTATCTACATAACACAACAAAAATACATTGAAAAATTATTGGAAAGGTTTGAAATGACAGATTCCAAGGCGACACAAACACCTATGGATGTTAATGTGCCATTACAATTAGAAGTAGATTCAAAACCTTTTCATGCTACTTTGTATAGTCAAGCAGTTGGTTGCTTGACCTATTTATGTAATACACGTCTTGACATTCAGTTTGTAGTTTCTCAAGTATCCATGTTCGTGCAAAGTCCAATCAAGATTCATTGGAAAGAAGTTAGGAGAATTTTCAGATATTTCAAGGGAAGTTCAAATTATGCTATGATATTTTCAAAATCACCATATTTTTTATTTAAAGGTTTTTCAGATTCTGATTAGGCAGGTGATAAAGACTCAAGAAGAAGCACAAGTGGCTATGGTTTCTATCTAGGAGATTGTCTTATCTCATGGTTATCAAAGAAATAGCCTACAATAGCTACATCTTCAAGTGAAGCAGAGTACAGTACTGCCTTTACAACTACACTTGAAGCTATCTACTTGCAATAAATTCTTAGTTATCTTGATGCACAAGTTCATCTTCTTATGCGGATATTTTCGGACAGTCAAAGTGCTATTGCTATTGCAAAGAATCCTGTTCATCTTGCAAGGACAAAGCATATTGAAGTACACTATCACTACATTAGGAAACAAGTATTAAAGAAGCATATTGAGCTAGTCTACATACCTGAAAGTGAAAATGTTGCAGATATTTTCACCAAAGCATTATCCATAGACAGACATCATAAGTTTTGCGGATTATTTAACCTTGTACCATTATGACATTGAAGGGGGCATTGTTAGAAACAATGTCAAAATAGCACAA
The DNA here is from genome assembly GCA_020310875.1 of Ceratopteris richardii. Lineage (NCBI taxonomy): Eukaryota > Viridiplantae > Streptophyta > Polypodiopsida > Polypodiales > Pteridaceae > Ceratopteris > Ceratopteris richardii. Next base: position 147,409,361 of record CM035436.1, on the reverse strand, counting down.
ACTTCTAATTTCCAACAACCCTAATTTTTGATAGTTAGCCAAATTTTGGTCACAGGTCAAAAATTATTATTAGCTCATCATATAGTACTTGAGGAGAGCTTTCATTTGATATATAACATTTTGTCATCCGAGGTTCATAAATGCAAGAAAACTTGGAACCTAATTTCTGCCATAAAAAGCTTTTTGCATATTCGTAACCCTCACCTTATGAGCATCAAGGAAAGCTAACTCTCTTACCTATCTGATGGCTAATTTAGGAGATCATTGCAGTTTTAGACCCGACATGCTGATTAAAAGCAAGATCGTTATTTTTTTTTATAATTTTATTGTCAGGATTTTTCCTTTTCACCTAGCTTTTTCACAAATCAGCCATAAGCTATATAAGAGGTGTTTGGGGTCACATTATGTAGTCATCCAAGATCACACAAGGATCAGCTCTCAAGTGCTCCACAACTTGGAGAAGATGTTCCTAAGTTTTGGTGCAGATTTGGAGGAGATTTGGCAACCAACCATAAGCTCTGGCTGGTTTTTGTAAGTAGCAAGTCCAATTTCAGTTCTTCTTTTGTCGTTGCTGTTCCAAGGCTTTTTGCCTTCTACTTCAACGTAATGAGGAGTTTCTCTTGCTACTTAGGTCAATTTATGATTTAGGGTTTCTGAAACCCTAATTTCAGAATTAGGGTCTCTTGTAAAAGTTCTAAACTATTTCTATTCACTTCAATCTCACATACACACATCTTCATACATCTTAGGCATTCTTTGCACAATTTCTTGTATCTAGAACCCTAAATTCAGCCTAGATTTAGTTTCGTATAAGCATACATTCAATTTTGTATCATTACACACATTGTAATTTGACATTCATATTAGTTAGTGTAGGTAAGCATTCAGCTTATCGTTACATTTTGACAAATTGTGTATTCTCTCTCTATTTTTCATTCATCTAATTTTGAGTTTTAGGGTGTTTGTGCTAAGGTTCATGTGTTGGAAGATCCTGTAAACTTGTGAATATTATTATTAGGGTCCACCTCACTTTCAACACTACTTATGGAGATTGTGAAATTATGGAGATTCTGAAGCTATGAAGAAGAGAAGCAACAATATCACTTTGTCATGCATATTATTATGTTTCTTTGTTATTTCATGTACTTCATGTTTTAGAATGTATGCAATATATATGGAGCTACATTCATTGATCTCTCTTCTCTTGTCTATTCTCCATCTTGTCTCTATTTTCTCTATATCTCAATATTGATTGTGGGCCTAAAACCAATATCCTAAAGTACTCTTCAAGAGCTTTCTAATGCTATATAGCTATTAGCATACATCCATCTGAGACCCTTTCAAAAATCAAACTCTAATTTCTGTCCAGAAGCATGCTTTTCACTATTTTTAATGGATGGCTGAGATTACAAGATAAAAAAGTTAATTAATCTATGGCTAGGATTTAATTGATCCAAAAGCTACCCGATAAAGCAAATTTGAAAACATAAAAAGCCATGTATATGCTTTTCCGGAAATATTGCCGCAATTTGCGCTAGAAAGTTTTTTTTGGCTTGTCGTTAGCTTTTTGGTGGGTTGCCATAAAGTTATATAAATAGAGCGTTCATATACAGCAACTCTTGGAGCTCCTCTCACACACAAGCTAGGGTTTCTTTTGGAGAGGAGTCTTGGAGCTGTTTGTTGCAGAGTTTTGGAGTCTGTTGCAGATTTTAGAGCACTTTTGGCTGCTGCCCTTTCCTTCTACACATATATACTTGTGTGTCTTTTGATTTTGTAAATATTCTCTGTATTTTCTCTATGGTTGTTGCTGTACCAGGTCCCACCTACCACTTCAACAATTAGAGAAGTTTTAGTTGCTGCTTATCATCACAGAAGGATTAAATATAGTATTGGCTGCTGCAGGATTGTTTACATACAGTTAAACACTCTGATATTTGCACAATCACTCTTCTCAAATTTTGTACCTAGAACCCTATTTTTCATGGCTTATATTTCAGATTTGTATCACTATTTCATTTTACATTTTCCATTAATCATATTTTTTAGTGAGCAGTCAACATTCAGCTGCTCTTTTAATCTTGTGTCTATTCTATTCTCTTGTCATTCATCTCTCATTCATCTCTCATTGTGTGGTTCGAGGAGTGACATGTAATTTATTATTTGGGCCTGTCTCACTTCCAATAGTAAGCTTGATGGTAAAATAATCAAATGTATTTTCATTGGTTATGAAAATAGAGGTTATAGTGTTTATGATCTTAAGTCCAAAAAGATATTTATTGGAAGAGATGTTGTTTTTCTACGAGACGGTGTTTATCAAGATATTACTAAGCCTTCTTTTGAGACCACAAGGTACAACTTTGTCTACAACACCTACTCTAGCCTTGGAATCCTTAGTAGCTATTGCTCCAATGCCTTTGATGGTACTACATAGGTTATTTAGTGTACCATCACCACAACCACCTTTATATTCTTCAATGATACCACCTAGGTCACTTAGTGTACCTTCACCACACCATCTTTGATTTCTTTTAGCTCAAGGTACAACTTTGGATACAACACCTAGTCCAACCTTGGAACCCTTAGTAGTAGCTAGTTTGCTCTAATATGTTAAATGACACCACCTAGCTTACTTAGTGCACCTTCACCACAACTATCTTTGTCTTCTTCTAGCAACATAGAAGCACCTCAAGAACATTCATAAGTTGTAGAACCTTCAGAAACCCTAAAGAGAGTTCCAAATTCGTCTTTGAAGACTATGCATGAATAAAACATTAAGGGATTTATAGAGTATAGAGCTCAAAGACAAGCAAGATTAACAAAAAGTAAGAGCGGAAAGCTTATTTGGTGACTTATGATTTGATTGGTGAGTTTATTTTGGTTGCTCTTGTAGATGAAATAAAATCAACTAGTATAGATGAAGCTTTCGAAAATAAGAAATGGGTAGTGGAAGGGAAAGATAAACTTAAATCTATAAGTGAGAATTGAACTTGGGATTTATGGAGTTTACTTAGAAATGAAAGCTTTTGATATTGAATGGGTCTATGTAATAAAAAGATGAGAGGAAAGGCGTATTGAAAGGTACAAAGTCAAATTGCTAGTCAAAAGCTATGCACAAAATAAATGTTTTGATTATAAAACTTTTGCTCTTATATCATATATGGCAATTTGCCATTTCTGTTTGTTAGTACGGCTTTCTATTGTGGTTGGAAGATCCATCCATTAGATTTTAAGATTGCTTTCTTGAATGGTGATCTTCATGAAGAGGTTTATATAAATCAGTCTCTAGGATGAAAATCATAGGTGTAAGGTAAGAAACATTTCTTATCTAGTCTCAAGAAGGCATTTGATCGTTTGAAACAGGCTAGAGCATGCTTTGAAAAGTTCCACACTTGTTTACTCCAAGAAGGATTTCAAAATAGTCTACTACCTTCTACATTTTATATTCACATCATAGATGGTGACAGGATCATTGTTATTATCTATGTTGACACATGTTACTCACATTTCCAAGCAAATCAATGTCTGTCAAATTCAAGGATAATCCATACGGATAAAGAGAAGACGATATATGAAAACAATACATTAAAAGAGTATTTGAATGACTTGTTATTCATGATTTTAAGACAATAAATACTTCTACGAAACCAAATTTGTACACAAATTGATGTTGATGTAGATCTTGATTTCATCATATATAAGCAAGTTGTTTGAAGCTTGATTCATGTATGTACTACAAGAGCAAATATTGAAGTTGTAGTTTTTAAGGTCAACAAATTTATGCACAACCCTTCCACTCAACCCTGCTAAGCGGATAAATGAATGTTTAGGTATCTTTAAGAAACATATGAACATGCTTCCTCTTTAGAAAAGCAAGAAGTTTTTAAGCTAAAAGGTTTATCAACTCATATTTGGCATGGGATTATGACATTAGAAGATCTACTACAAGATATTGCTTTTTCATGTGTGATTCACTTTCCTTGGCTTAGCAAGAAGTAAAATGTTGTGGCAACTTCAACTTGTGAAGTAGAGAGAGACTTATGTGACAACAAAATGCATATAGTTGAGAAAACTACTTAAGGATTTGCATTTTGCAGCGTCATCCACAACATACTATTTTTACATGTAGTCAAAGTGCCATAGCTATAGCTAAGAATTCAATTCTTTATTCAAGGAGAAAACACATTGAAGTTCATTCAACATTACATTTGTGAACTGATTGAAAAACGGACTGAAACTTTAGCACAATCTTACAAAAGATAATAGTGTAGATATATTTACAAAGACTCTATCAAAAGAGAGATTTGAGCTACATAGTAGTATGCAGCATGCTCAATATAAAAATGCTTGACAAATAGACTAGGGGAATTTATAGGAAATAAATTCTTTTCATATTCTGTGTTCTTCTAAAATTGACGTTTTTGCGAAGTCAAAATATAGATCAAAGTCAGATTTTATAAATTTTTATGGACCTCAAAAGAGCATTCTATTGATATGAAAGACTTCAGATTTTCTCTAGTACATGGCCAAAAAGCAAGAGGTCAAAATTCAAAACAGACTAAATGATCCAAGTCAAAAGTTAAAGCAAAAGCTGCAAAAGCTTTACAAAAGCTGGGTGCAGCTTTTGAGGACTACTAAAAGTAAGATGAAAAAGATTTCATGGCCAAGTAAATTTTTTGCAAATTTTTTCAGCTTCTTATCTTCAGAGGATTCAAAAATCTGTTTTTATTCAAAGACAACTTTTGGGTTTTTGGGCCTATGAAATAGGGCTTTGGTTGCTTATTGTAACAATTCAATTCTAGAGCTTATGTATACTTTCTGTATACTTGATGAGCAGTGGTGCTTCAGCGATGCAGATTTTAGAGATAGTAACTACATTACTCAAACACTTATTGTCAAAGTTTATGGCAATTTACATAAAGTTCTGATAATGGGTGTCTTACTATTGGAGTTAGTGTTTCTGAATTATATTCTTGGTAAAGTTCCTTTTGTTATTGAACCAATTTATATTATTTGCCGGATTTTCTCCTTACTGGATTAAAAAGGGTGAGAATGAGAACAAAATGCATGTAAGCTCATGTCAAGAAAAATTTAAAACATTCAATGCATGATAACTGTAATATGTATTTGTTATTTCAACTTTGCTCTACTTAAAACAAGTCTCTGACTTTCATGATGAGATGTCACTAACAAATTGCCTCTTGCTGTTGCTTTTTCTGTAGAATCATCTTGAGCACTAGCTTATTCAGTCTCAAGTTTTAGTAGGATATTCTGTGTTTTTTTAATCTCCTCATGTACTGCAAAACATGGTTATGGCACATTGCATGGAAAGCAGGTTAGTTTATTTGTTCTTTGTAAGCCATGCTTTACTTAAGTTGATATTCACTTGTGTTTACTGTATCAAAGTTGTTATATGCTTCCCATTTTTAAGACCTTACACATCTATTAAGCTTCCTCCATCAATCCAATTGTGATGTGAAATTATGTATGAATAGAGAACATAAAGTGTACGTTTCCTTTGATTTGTCAACAACAATATGTGCGACTCTGAATATGTGGCACATTTCATGTCTTTCTTTAATCCTAAATGGTATGTTTGCTTGCAGTCAATCTTTCATCAATGAAACAACGCAAGTTTGGTGGACATGATCATGGAGATGATTCGGCAGCATTATTGGATTCTCATCGCAAGCCTCTGAGTCAACTTGTTGAGGATGATACATTTAGGGAATTTGATTTCAGACAATATCTTTTTGCATGTCAGGCAGAGGTATGTTGCTTTTCTATTGTTAAACAAGTGATTGCAATTTGAATCCGAAGGATAATTTTAAAAGCTAACCTTACCAAAGCCTGTGCTGATTATTATGAAATATGAACGTAAAGGGATGCCCAAGCATGCATAAGAGGGTGGTCTATTTATTCATTATTCATTCGTTTGTTACTCATATTATTTCCCATTGTTTGTAGGGGAGGGGTTCTGGAGGGAGCAGATGAATAAATGTAGGGGTCTTGCTGGATTTTCGCTAATTTCTTCATTTTATTTGTTATAAACTTCTATTGCATAATGTAGAACAAATATTGATGACAGGCATCAGTGGCCAAGGCTTCAGTGGCCAAGGCATCAGTGGCCAAGGTTTCAGTGGCCAAGGCTTCAGTGGCCAAGGCATCAATGGCCAAGGCTTCAGTGGCCAAGGCATAGTGGCCAAGGCACCACACGCCCAAAATCTAGAGTTGGGCACCAGGATGGAAGATTTGGGCGACTGTATGCCCAAGGTAGACCTCACAAGGCTGGGTCCGGACCCAGCCACTCATCATTACACGACAAGGTCCGATATTGAGGCAGGGGCGGCTGGAGTGACGGCTGACTCTTGTCACCGCCTAATGCATTAACTTCCCACTACCCCGATGGAACAAACTCTCCTGTTGTAACCAGCTCCTCACCTCTCTCCTATAAAAGGAGAACCCGCAAGTGGAAAAGGGCGTGATATGCAGGACACGAATAGGCCATATGTTAAGCTGAGAGAGAGAGGGTGGACTTAGAGCTCCTGGTAGTGGAGTTTAGAGGGTGGACTTAGAGCTCCTGGTAGTGGAGTCCTGTCCTGCTTCCTTGAAGCCATCGTGTAAGAATACCCTGAGATTGCGTTCTCATGCCCTTGCTTGGTATGATCAGCTGCAGTAGGATTAATAGTGGTACGAGATAACCATTCGTCTTCTCATTGTGTTGTATTTGACCTTCTAATTAGTATGGTGTTGTGCTCCATGCTTGCCGTTGCTTGATCCTTACCTCTAAGTGTGGTTCCTAGTGTTGATTTGAAGGTTTCGTGATAAGTGTCTATGTTGGTAATGTGTTCGTGTGCTTACATATTCTCCAGGAGTAGTGCATTTTGCATTCCCTGCACCCACACAGTTCATTTCACCACCTACAGGTGAAAATTTGGCACGCCCGGTGGGACAGGGCTTCTGGAGATTTCTCGTTATTTGAGAAATCACTTAAGACTTAAGTACCCTTCCTTTGAGTAATTGTCTAAAGATTGAGTACCCAGAGCCACTTTTTCCCCTCCTCCCCCTTCCTACCCTCTTGGGCGACTGCCCTTTTTCCCTCCTACTCCTCCCTACCTTTCGGGCGACTTCTCCTCATCCTTCTCAATTTTGGGCGACTACTCCTCATCCTTCTCACTTTGGTGGGCGACTCTCCTCCTCTTTGGATTCTTGGGCGATTCCTCCTCCTCTGTTGGTTTCCTAGGCGACCGCCCTCTTCCTCCTCATCCTCCTTCTTGGCTTCTGGGCGACTATTCCTCCACCTCCTCTCCGGCTCCTGACTTGGCGACCACTCTTCCTATCCTCCGTGTTGGCCCCTTGGGCGTCAACTTCTCCTCCTCCAACTTCCCACTGGAGTAACCTCTTTTGGGCGGAGACTCCTCCCGGGCGACCTCTTCCTTGGAACGAACTCCTCTTGCAGAAGTAGTTCCAAAAATGGTCCATGACCCACACCAGAACTAGCAAGGAGAGGCAGCTAAACCCTAAGAAGACACCAATCAAGTGTTATCACAGAAGACGGCCAGATTTTTTCCAAACACCCATAAGAAGTCTCTCTGTTTCTGGCCTGGTCTCTAGAATCGAGGGGTTAGATTCAAACCTAGTCTCTAGAATAGAAGGGTTAGACGACAAAACTAAAACTCAAAAGACTCTACCTCAACGCACTCTTCGTAACAAGGCCATGGCAGAGGAGCTTTCCGCTCTTTTGTCAAGAATCAATATCAGATTTTCTTCATTTCATGGAGGTGCTAATGAAGATCCCGAAGATCATGTACGAAGATTTCTTTCAACTTGTAAGAGCAGAGGCTTACAACAACGACAGGACGCATTCCTTGCTCTCTTTCCATCGACTCTTGAAGGACTGGCGGACAAATGGTTCAGCCAGTACGCAGAAAACCATTTCCAGACATGGGAAGCATTGAGGACCGAGTTTACAGATGCATTCCGGCCAGGTAACTCTACAGAAAGAACCTTGGATGAACTTGAGAATCTAATCTTGCATATGGGAGAATCATTTTCAGAACTTATGACGCGGGCAAGGTCACTAGTAGCAAGATTGTCGGAACCACCAGGAGATTTCCTTGTCAAGAAGTGGGTGGAGAAGGCCTTGCCGAAATCCACCCAGCAGAAGCTAAGAGAGCTGTTGAGACCCGACTCCACTTTGAGAGAATTCGAAGCAGCTGCCACAAGGATTGAGGCTGCACGAGTCCATTTTGGAGCACATCCGGGAAAAACCTTCCCCCAAGATGAAGACATGGTGACATTCTTGAGGAAGGAACTAGAGACCTTAAAGCTGCAAAGGAATCGAGAAGAGGACAAGGGAACTTCAGAGGTCTCGCTCAATTACGACAAGAGCTTGAAGAACGCAAGACACTAAGGGAGGTAAGAACTGGACTGTGGTGTTCTCTGTGTAGTACCCAAGGACACACACCACACGAATGTCCAAGGAAGCTAACATGCCAGTTCTGTGGCAAGGGTGGCCATGAGGCCAAGGATTGTTATTTTCTAAAGGGTCTTGGAAATCAGACTATGATGCCAGGGCAACCTCCGGTAGCCCAATGGGTAGGAGTGGCTCAATCCTCCTTATTGGGGCAGCCACCATTACCATCCACTACTACCCCTCCAGTAACAACTTTCTACACCAATCAAGGACCTCAACGGCAAGAAGGTAGACCTCGTCAGAATCGACCACCTAGGCCTATAATGTGCTACAGATGTGGGGAGTATGGACACTTCCAAAGTAAATGTTCGCTTCCTGAGGATGCTCCACCATGCAAAAATTGTCCTGAAACAAGGGATCATTACACGAAGGACTGCCCAAAGTCAATGCCTTCTACAAGCACGCCAGGTAACTCTTGCCCCCTGCATATGATCACAGTATCTAATGATAAGGGCAATGTAGGCTCCCCAAGCGCCCGAGTAGTCCAACTCGAGGAACTTTCCGGAGTCATGACTCGGGCACAAAGACAGAAGGTAGCTTTGAAAGATGCTGCAAAAGAAGCAACAGATTCATCAAAAGACAAAGGGAAAAAGACCATGGAGCATGAACCTTCTCATGGAGCCAACCACCACCAAGACAAAGCAAAAATCTCACTGGGAAGAGATAAAGATACTAATGAGCAAGTTATTGACAAAGCATATGCAGTATCTAAGGAGGACCTAAGGCAATTCCAGCATGGATCTACTTCAAGGAACAGCCAAGAAGGCTTCCTCACGGCAGTTCAAGTCTTGCAGAGCACCTACCAACAGGTATCTCTATATAACTTGTTAGCAATGAGTCCTGGATTCAGAGGAGAAGTAATGGCTGCCATAAATGGGTTAGACCCTGGCACCATATTAAGTGGCGGGCAAGGCTTCACTTCTCTAACTTCCCAACAAACACTTGTACCATCAACTTATAGCTCAGAACCATCTAGGATGGCACCTCTCACTGATTACAAGAGTCCCAGACTAACTGTACGTATCAAGGGAACTCCCTTGGTAGGAGTAATAGTTGATGGAGGATCTGGCATTAATCTGATGCCGGAGTACACCATGACATGGCTAAACCTGAGACCTACTAAAGATGCTCACTTTACAGTATCACTGGAAGACCAAAGCAAAGTAAGCCCATTAGGCATAGTGGAAAAGGTTGAAGTCATCATACATAACTTAAAATTTGTGTTGGACTTTGTGGTAATAACACTCCCTAAGGTGAAGGGAGGATTTCCTTTGCTGATAGGAAGACCATGGCTACGCCACAGTAAAGCAGTACATGACTTGGGAAGTGACACCTTATGGGTGGCCGGACCAGACAAGGTGATGAGACAACTCCACATGGAAGGAGGACGAGATGAAGCCCTAGGTACTTCTCAAGTTGTTCTACATCCAGAGGAGAATGCACAGGAAGAAAATAATAGCACTAGAGAAGAGGAACCACGAACCATACCAGAGGGAGCAGACATTTGGGCCACTTCTCCTCCACCATGGGTTTTGGAAGATCAAGAGGTGTCAGTTTCTTCTCTTCCCAACTGGGCGACTCCCTCTCCAACTCTTAATCAAACTTGGGCGACTCCACCTCCACCCCTAAATAACTGGGCGGCTGAACCTTCAGTTTGGGCGCAGCCTCCACTCCCCTCCAGCCGGGCGACTCCACCTCATAGTCCAAGCTGGGTGTCTCAGCCTCCGAATAACTGGGTCGCCCCAGAAGCTTGGGCTCCATTCTCTGCTCAAAGATCCCCACATTGGGCATCTGAATGGGCAGCTTATCCGCCACCTTGGGCTACTCCTACAATTGGCTGGGTGGCTCAATGGGCATCCGGAACGCCTCACACAGAACCATGTAAGACAACATCACATGACATCAAGGAAGAAGTTGATGAAGGAGAAAATTTATCCAATGAAGAACTAGGGGACATCATGGATTGGATAGAGGAGACCAACAATGTTACATGCTTCACGGTAGCAATCATGGATAAAGAGGCAGATGAACCTATTATTGTGGAGTCTGTAGTATTAGGGGAGCCAGCCAAAGATTTTCGAAGAGGTAAAATTTTGAAAGGAGTTGAAGGAAGAAAAAGGATTGAATCAAGCCAAACAGAAGAAGAACTAGTGGAAAGCATTTTTCCATTGGCGGAAGTTCCAATGGGATGGGCACAGGAAAAGACCCAGGAAATCACCATCAATGATAGTCCAGCATTCACCAAGGAAATGTTGTTCAAAGATGAAGAAGAGGCAATTCTTGAGCCAGTTAAAGAAGTCAACTTAGGGGAAGAAGAACATCCACAAAATCTTCTACTGGCAAGTTGGTTATGGGACCACCCTCTTCTCATAGAAGTAATCACCTTCATGAATAACCATAAAGATGTCTTTGCCTGGAGCTATAAAGACTTGATAATACCCTTGGTCAAGGAATCGAAGCAGAAGCTCTATGTGGAGCAGGAGTAGAGCAAGAGCACAACAGTCTTGTAAATAATTAAGTTCCAGCAGGAGTAGAGCAAGAGCACAACAGCAGGAGTAGAGCAAGAGCACAACATATTGAGTCTATTTTTTTAAGTTCCAGTATCCCTCTATCTTCCAAGTTCCATTATCTACCTCTAATTTGGCAACATATCAATTTGAGCTTACTCCACTCCTAACTTTTCCCAAAATGGCTACCCTCTCTCCTTCTAAGGCATCCAACTTCCATATCATCCATCCTCCATAAGCGACTACCATTTTCAACCTTCTTCCCTTGGTGCTCTACCTATCTACCTCTCTCTCCTAGAATCTTGGCGACTACCATCTATCCCTCTCCCTTGGGCGACCACCTTCCCTCATACACCTTGGGTACAAATTTGCCAGTTTGGGCGACCCTCCTCCAAAATCCCACCTTGGGCGACCCTCCTCCAAAATCCCACTTTGGGCAAACCTCCTCCAAGATCCAATTTGGGCGACCCTCCTCCAAAATCCCACCTTGGGAGACCCTCCTCCAAGATCCAATTTGGGCGACCCTCCTCCAAAATCTCACCTTGGGCGACCTCACCTCCTCCTCTGCTCCTTTCTCTCAACATGGGCAACCTCTCCTCCACTTTCACCTTGGCATTTCCTTGGGCGACCTCACCTCCTCCTCTCCTCCTTTCTCTCAACCTCTCCTCCACTTTCACCTTGGCATTTCCTTGGGCGACCTCACCTCCTCCTCTCCTCTTTTCTCTCAACATGGGCGACCTCTCCACCTCCCCTCACCCTCAATTGGGCGACCTCTCCAAGTCCCCTCATCATCAATTGGGCGACCTCTCCACCCCCTCATCGTAACTTAGGCAACCTATCCACCTCCCCTCATCGTCAATTAAGCGACCTCACCACCTCCCTTCATCCTCAATTACAGACCTCTCCAACTCCTATCATCCTTCATTTGGGCAAGCATACCCACACATCGGAACCACCTCTTGTTCCACCTCTTTCCTTCTAGACTCTTATGACCAATCCCTCCTGTCTCTAAGTCCCTAACCCATATTGGAGACCACCAACTATGCCGCGGCCTCCTCTAGTTATAACTGCATTTTGTTTTTTGTAAATGTTTTCTTGTTGTAACAACTGAGTATTGTACTCCCTTATCTCTCCGAGACGGAGAGACACTAGTGGCGGGCAACCTGTAGAACAAATATTGATGACAGGCATCAGTGGCCAAGGCATCAGTGGCCAAGGCTTCAGTGGCCAAGGCATCAGTGGCCAAGGTTTCAGTGGCCAAGGCTTCAGTGGCCAAGGCATCAGTGGCCAAGGCATCAGTGGCCAAGGCTTCAGTGGCCAAGGCATAGTGGCCAAGGCACCACACGCCCAAAATCTAGAGTTGGGCACCAGGATGGAAGATTTGGGAGACTGTATGCCCAAGGTAGACCTCACAAGGCTGGGTCCGGACCCAGCCACTCATCATTACACGACAAGGTCCGATACTGAGGCAGGGGCGGCTGGAGTGACGGCTGACTCTTGTCACCGCCTAATGCATTAACTTCCCACTACCCCGATGGAACAAACTCTCCTGTTGTAACCAGCTCCTCACCTCTCTCCTATAAAAGGAGAACCCGCAAGTGGAAAAGGGCGTGATATGCAGGACACGAATAGGCCATATGTTAAGCTGAGAGAGAGAGGGTGGACTTAGAGCTCCTGGTAGTGGAGTTTAGAGGGTGGACTTAGAGCTCCTGGTAGTGGAGTCCTGTCCTGTTTCCTTGAAGCCATCGTGTAAGAATACCCTGAGATTGCGTTCTCATGCCCTTGCTTGGTATGATCAGCTGCAGTAGGATTAATAGTGGTACGAGATAACCATTCGTCTTCTCATTGTGTTGTATTTGACCTTCTAATTAGTATGGTGTTGTGCTCCATGCTTGCCGTTGCTTGATCCTTACCTCTAAGTGTGGTTCCTAGTGTTGATTTGAAGGTTTCGTGATAAGTGTCTATGTTGGTAATGTGTTCGTGTGCTTACATATTCTCCAGGAGTAGTGCATTTTGCATTCCCTGCACCCACACACTTCATTTCACCACCTACACATAATGCTTAGTAGGTTAGTGCTTATTACAATGAAAAAGATTAATATGTATCGTATCATGAGCATATCAAGGTTACTGACTATACTGGTTTAGTTTTTCTTCATCAGTTGTACAGCTCAACACTTAAGAATGTTTTTATTTTTAGCTGCGATGAAATCCACACGAACCCTTATTTTGTTGGATTGCTTCTTTAGGGCAATGACCATGAATGACAGCCAATTGCTCTACCAGAATAACTATACTGGCCTCCTATATCTTTTGTATTTCCTTTTTGACTGCTTATGCATACTTAGGGTTGAGTCTATAGATTTTTCTTCGATTCGAATGAGTATCCTTGATTAATCGTATGGTATGTATGCACAATTCTTGAGGAATTCCTTAAAGATTCTTATAGCTCGCAAGTATGTCTTTGGAAGGTTCCATAAAAGAGGTACTTCTTTGAGCAGTTGTGGATGATCCCATAGCAATGTAGCTAGGACGAGAGACTTAGCCTTATGTTCTTCTCCCATGTTTATCTCTTTAACTGGTTCGGGGTTGACCAGTTCATTGCATACTTTTCCCTCCATCAACATGTCCTTTGGAAAGGCTGTAGTGTCATCTATTCTTATAGCCAGCTCTTTTTCCTACAAGCACCAAAAGGAATTTCTTCCATAGGGAAGATGGGGTCTGTTGAGTTTGCAGCTGTAGTTACTTCCTTGCTGTCAGTTGGGCAATCAGAGTTTTCATCAGCAGCAGCTGTAGCGTTTCCCCTACTTTTGTCCTTGACTGGATCTCCTAAGGCTACTCATTTTACCTTAGCTTCTTCCTCTTTTAAGACCATTGTGACTGCGAAACAAGGCAGGTTCCGCACATCATCTAGCCATTCCGTAAAGTCCCCCAGATCGTCTTTTGTCACATGTTCCACAACAGTGCTGTGGTCTTCTTCTTTGACTGCACAACAAAAGCTACAAAATAAATAGTTAGTAGCCATTGGCCAATTGTGTACCCTTGTCACCTTCTAGAGAGGTCGAAAGGTCTCAGTAGTCGAGCCACCTGTGGTGATCATCCAAGTGGAGGGGTTGGCAGGTATGGTGGTCATTCTAATGGCCATGTCATCATAGAGGGTGGTCCCTCTAGTGATTCCATTAAAGTTGGTCGCCTAAGGAGCAAAGTTGATTGCCCAAGGTGGGCTGGTCTGCACTCGAGGATGGTTACCTAGGTACTAGCCTCTCCCAATGTGCCATTGGTAGTTACTACCTGAGAGCCTTGCCCAACTGAACTTAAGTCCAGAATTCTATTATTTGGATGGTCACTATTCGTTTTGCAAACTCCACCAGTGGTAACTTGAGAAGCCCCAAAGTTTCATCCACTCCATTTTTCAAGTAGAGTCGGGTCATTCACGCCTCTAGTATGGCGACCCACATGGTGTCACTTCAAGAGTCATGTACAACCTTACTATGTCTTAGCCACGGTCTCCCTCTAAGCAGAGGACCCTTGATAATGCAATAATTACAAAGTTTAGGAGGAATACTAGTCTTTGCACGCTTTAGTATCGTGAACTAACCTTGCTTTTGGTTTGCTAGGGTAACACTGAAGTGGGTAGGCTTGGAGGGGTTAAGATTATGCAAGGTCATGGTATAATTTGGCATCACATATATTACAAGCCTATTTTCACTTTCATGCGAGACAGACTTGTCTTGGAGTGTTGCATATTGCCAACAAGCTTGTTTTGCTTTTGGCGTTGTGAAAGGAGTAAAGCTTGGTTCTTGAAAGATGCCATGATAGGAGGGACGAGTCACGGGAGGAGATATGAAGTCTTGCTATAAATAAGAATTGCTATAAATAAGGAGGAGGATGAAGGGAGGTGGGAGGAAGGCCAACGGAGGAAGGGGGGAAGAGAGGGCGTGTGCTTTGTGGGCTATAGAAACTCGGTTTGGGGGTTTTTCTTCTCTCTCTCTCTCTCTAATAGACCATGTGAAACACTTTTCGAGTTTGCCTCAAACGTTTCAGGTTTCACCTCAATTAGGTCATTTCATTGAAACAACCTCATTTGAGGTAAAAAATTCTGCTCTTTATCACAAGGCATTGCAAACATAGCAACATTGTGATGCTATGTTGCATTCACAACATGTTGGAATGCAAATCTATCATGGAAACAATTCCTATCACTGAGACAAATTATGACGAGGATGGACATGTCACTACTATTGGAGACATTTCATTTTAGTTATGCTCATCTTCTTTCTTTAGATGATGACATGGATGAGCATTTAGTGACAACCTCCTAGTTTGTTAGCACTTTGTGGAGTGTGCTATGGATCTTTTGTATATTGTTTGTTTATGCCATCTCTACGAGTTTGGCCATTTGAACATTGAAATCATTGATGGTTTGGATATATGACAAACCGATGACAGATCATGGATGTACATTGATTGGTACACTTGAGTTCAAATGTATTATATTTTATGCAACAAAGATGCAAACGGCCTACAAATCATAGTTAAGAGAAGTATTGTGTACACTTTGTTTCTCTTTTTATTGTAATTTGTATCTCCATGATTGGTTTTCTATTCAGTTTTATACTTCTTTGAGCAATGTTTATTTCGATTCTACTGTGCATTATCTATAATGCTGTTGGGTTGGATTCCTCCTGTAGAACAAATATTGATGACAGGCATCAGTGGCCAAGGCATCAGTGGCCAAGGCTTCAGTGGCCAAGGCATCAGTGGCCAAGGATCAGTGGCCAAGGATCAGTGGCCAAGGCTTCAGTGGCCAAGGCTTCAGTGGCCAAGGCATCAGTGGCCAAGGCTTCAGTGGCCAAGGCTTCAGTGGCCAAGGCTTCAGTGGCCAAGGCACCACACGTGGCCAAGGCACCACACGCCCAATCTAGAGTTGGGCGCCAGGATGGAAGATTTGGGCGACTGAATGCCCAAGGTAGACCTCACAAGGCTGGGTCCGGACCCAGCCACTCATCATTACACGACATGGTCCGACAGGGGCGGCTGAGGTGACGACGGCTGACTCTTGTCACCGCCTAATGCATTAACTCCCACTACCCCGATGGAACAAACTCTCCTGTTGTAACCAGCTCCTCACCTCTCTCCTATAAAAGGAGAACCCGCAAGTGGAAAAAGGTGTGATATGCAGAGCACGAATAGGCCATATGTTAAGCTGAGAAGTGAGAGAGTGGACTTAGAGCTCCCGGTAGTGGAGTCCCGTCATGCTTCCTTGAAGCCATTGTGTAAGAATACTCTGAGGTCGCGTTCTCATGCCCTTGCTTGGTATGATCAGTTGTAGTATGATTAGTAATGGTACGAGATAACCACTTGTCTTCTCATAGTGTTGTATTTGACCTTCTAATTAGTATGGTGTTGTGCTTACCTCTAAGTGTGGTTCCTAGTATTGATTTGAAGGTTTAAGTGATAAGTGTCTACTTCGGTAGGGTGTTCATGTGCTTACATATTCTCCAAGAGTAGTGCATTTTGCATTCCCTGTACCCACACACCTACATTTCACCACCTACAGGTGAAAATTTGGCACGCACGGTGGGACAGGGCTTCTGGAGATTTCTCGTTATTTGAGAAATCACTTAAGACTTAAGTACCCTTCCCTTTGAGTAATTGTCTAAGATTGAGTACCCAAAGCCACTTTTTCCCCTCCTCCCCCTTCCTACCCTCTTGGGCGACTTCCCTTTTTCCTCCTACTCCTCCCTACCTTCCGGGCGACTTCTCCTCACCTTTCTCAATTTTGGGAGACTACTCCTCATCCCTCTCACTTTTGGTGGGCGACTCTCCTCCTCTTGGATTCTTGGGCGACCCCTCCTCCTCTGTTGGTTTCCTAGGCGACCGCCCTCTTCCTCCTCATCCTCCTTCCTGGCGACTATTCCTCCACCTCCTCTCCGGCTCCTTCTGGGCGACTATTCCTCCACCTCCTCTCCGGCTCCTAGCTTGGCGACCACTCTTCCTATCCTCCGTGTTGGCCCCTTGGGTGTCAAACTTCCCCTCCTCCAACTTTCCACTGGAGTAACCTCTTTTGGGCGAAGACTTCTTCCGGGCGACCTCTTCCTTGGGGCGAACTCCTCTTGCAGAAGTAGTTCCAAAAATGGTCCATGACCCACACCAGAACTAGCAAGGAGAGGCAGCTAAACCCTAAGAAGACACCAATCAAGTGTTATCACAGAAGACGGCCAGATTTTTTCCAAACACCCATAAGAAGCCTCTCTGTTTCTGGCCTGGTCTCTAGAATAGAGGGGTTAGATTCAAACCTAGTCTCTAGAGTAGAAGGGTTAGACGACAAAACTAAAACTCAACGCACTCTTCTTAACAAGGCCATGGCAGAAGAGCTTTCCGCTCTTTTGTCAAGAATCAATATCAGATTTTCTTCATTTCACGGAGGTGCTAATGAAGATCCCGAAGATCATGTACGAAGATTTCTTTCAACTTGTAAGAGCAGAGGCTTACAACAACGACCGGACGCATTCCTTGCTCTCTTTCCATCCACTCTTGAAGGACTGGCGGACAAATGGTTCAGCCAGTACGCGGAAAACCATTTCCAGACATGGGAAGCATTGAGGACCGAGTTTACAGATGCATTCCGACCAGGTAACTCTACAGAAAGAACCTTGGATGAACTTGAGAATCTAATCTTGCATATGGGAGAATCATTTTCAGAACTTATGACGCGGGCAAGGTCACTAGTAGCAAGATTGCCGGAACCACCAGGAGATTTCCTTGTCAAGAAGTGGGTGGAGAAGGCCTTGCCGAAGTCCACCCAGCAGAAGCTAAGAGAGCTGTTGAGACCCGACTCCACCTTGAGAGAATTCGAAGCAGCTGCCACAAGGATCGAGGCTGCACGAGTCCATTTTGGAGCACATCCGGGAAAAACCTTTCCCCAAGATGAAGACATGGTGACAGCCTTGAGGAAGGAACTAGAGACCTTGAAGCTGCAAAGGAATCGAGAAGAGGACAAGGGAACTTCAGAAGGTCTCGCTCAATTACGACAAGAGCTTGAAGAACTCAAGACACTAAGGGAGGTAAGAACTGGACTGTGGTGTTCTCTGTGTAGTACCCAAGGACACACATCACACGAATGTCCAAGGAAGCTAACATGCCAGTTCTGTGGCAAGGGTGGCCATGAGGCCAAGGATTGTTATTTTCTAAAGGGTCTTGGAAATCAGACTATGATGCCTGGGCAACCTCCGGTAGCTCAATGGGTAGGAGTGGCTCAATCCTCTTTGTTGGGGCAGCCACCATTGCCATCCCCTACAACGCCTCCAGTAACAACTTTCTACACCAATCAAGGACCTCAACGGCAAGAAGGTAGACCTCGTCAGAATCGACCACCTAGGCCTATAATGTGCTACAGATGTGGGGAGTATGGACACTTCCAAAGTAAATGTTCGCTTCCTGAGGATGCTCCCCCATGCAAAAATTGTCCTGAAACAAGGGATCATTACACGAAGGACTGCCCAAAGTCAATGCCTTCTACAAGCGCGCCAGGTAACTCTTGCCCCCTGCATATGATCACAGTATCTAATGATAAGGGCACTGTAGGCTCCCCAAGCGCCCGAGTAGTCCAACTCGAGGAACTTTCCGGAGTCATGACTAGGGCACAAAAAGAGAAGGTAGCTTTGAAAGATGCTGCAAAAGAAGCAACAGATTCATCAAAAGACAAAGGGAAAAAGACCATGGAGCATGAACCTTCTCATGGAGCCAACCACCACCAAGACAAAGCAAAAATCTCACTGGGAAGAGATAAAGATACTAATGAGCAAGTTATTGACAAAGCATATGCAGTATCTAAGGAGGACCTAAGGCAATTCCAGCATGGATCTACTTCGAGGAACAGCCAAGAAGGCTTCCTCACGGCAGTTCAAGTCTTGCAGAGCACCTACCAACAGGTATCTCTATATAACTTGTTAGCAATGAGTCCTGGATTCAGAGGAGAAGTAATGGCTGCCATAAATGGGTTAGACCCTGGCACCATATTAAGTGGCGGGCAAGGCTTCACTTCTCTAACTTCCCAACAAACACTTGTACCATCAACTTATAGCTCAGAACCATCTAGGATGGCACCTCTCACTGATTACAAGAGTCCTAGACTAACTGTAAGTATCAAGGGAACTCCCTTGGCAGGAGTGATAGTTGATGGAGGATCTGGTATTAATCTGATGCCGGAGTACACCATGTCATGGCTAAACCTGAGACCAACTAAAGATGCTCACTTTACCGTATCACTGGCAGACCAAAGCAAAGTAAGCCCATTAGGCATAGTGGAAAAGGTTGAAGTCATCATACATAACTTAAAATTTGTGCTGGACATTGTGGTAATAACACTCCCTAAGGTGAAGGGAGGATTTCCTTTGCTGATAGGAAGACCATGGCTACGCCACAGTAAAGCGGTACATGACTGGGGAAGTGACACCTTATGGGTGGCTGGGCCAGACGAGGTGATGAGACAACTCCACATGGAAGGAGGACCAGATGAAGCCCTAGGTACTTCTCAAGTTGTTCTACATCCAGAGGAGAATGCGCAGGAAGAAAATAATAGCACTAGAGAAGAGGAACCACGAACCATTCCAGAGGGAGCAGACATTTTGGCCACTTCTCCTCCACCATGGGTTTTGGAAGATCAAGAGGTGTCAGTTTCTTCTCTTCCCAACTGGGCGACTCCCTCTCCAACTCTTAATCAAACTTGGGCGACTCCACCTCCACCCTTCAATAATTGGGCGACTGAACCTCCTCCACCCTCCTCCAGCTGGGCGACTCCACCGCCACCCTTCAATAATTGGGCGACTGAACCTCCTCTTTGGGCGATTGAACCTCCTGTTTGGGCGCAGCCTCCACCCTCCTCCACCTGGGCGACTCCACCTCATAGTCCAAGCTGGGTGCCTCAGCCTCCGAATAACTGGGTCGCCCCAGAAGCTTGGGCTCCTCAAAGATCCCCACATTGGGCACCTGAATGGGCAGCTTACGTGCCACCTTGGGCTACTCCTACAATTGGCTGGGCGGCTCAATGGGCATCCGGAACGTCTCACACAGAACCAGGTGAGACGACACCACATGACATCAAGGAAGAAGTTGATGAAGGAGAAAATCTATCCAATGAAGAACTAGGGGACATCATGGATTGGATAGAAGAGACCAACAATGTTACATGTTTCACGGTAGCAATCATGAATAAAGAGGCAGATGAACCTATTATTGTGGAGTCTGTAGTCTTGGGCGAGCCAGCCAAAGATTTTCGAAGAGGTAAAATTCAGAAAAGGGTTGAAGGGGAAGATAAGATTGAATCAAGCAAAACAGACGAAAAACTAGTGGAAAGCATTTTTCCATTAGCAGAAGTTCCAGTAGGATGGACACAGGAAAAGTCCGAAGAAATCACTATCAATGATAGTCCAGCATTCACAGAGCAGACGCTGTTCAAGGCTGAGGAAGAGGCACCTGTGGAGCCAGTTAAAGAAGTCAACTTGGGAGAAGACGGACATCCACAGAATCTTTTACTCGCAAGTTGGTTGTGGGAATACCCTCTTCTGCTCACAGAGGTAATAACATTCATGAAGAATTTTAAAGATATATTTGCATGGAGTTACAAGGATTTGACAGGAATACCAAAAGAACTCGAAATACACACTATTCCTCTAGTGGATGAAGCTCGGCCAATTAGAGGAAAGATGTATAGGCTAAATCCCAAATATGCAGAAGAAGTCAAAAGGGAAATCCAGAAAATGGAAGAAGCAGGAATCATAGTCCCAGTAGAGCATTCCGAATGGTTGTCCTCTATGGTCATAGCACCTAAGAAGCAGCCTAATAAAATCAGAGTTTGCGTGGATTTCCGAGCATTAAATAAGGTCACCATCCCTGACGGGTTTCCCACTCCCTTTTCTGAACAAGTGATTGAAGATGTGGCGGGACACATGCTATACAGTTTCATGGATGGTTTCAGTGGATACAATCAACTAGAAATCCATCCTAACGATCAGCCAAAAACAGCCTTTGTAACTCCTTGGGGAACCTATATCTACACCAAAATGGCTTTCGGTCTTAGAAATGCACCAGCCACTTTTAATAGGACAGTGTACCTAATCTTCAACAAATTGCTCCTAAAATTCTTAAGAATTTTTATGGACGACTTTTCGACCTTCTCTGGAGCAGCCTGCACTACTGCAGTAGAAAATGTGCCAGAACATTTGAAGCAATTAGAACAAGTGTTCAAGCGTTGCAGAGAAACAGGTTTGAAACTTAACCCTAACAAATGTCATTTTTTGGTAACTCAAGGTACCCTGTTAGGACATGTGGTCTCTGCAAAAGGCATGACTCCAGACCCGGATAAGGTAATGGCAATTCTCAAGCTCCCGAGACCTATCAATGCCAAAGAGGTCCAAAGCTTTCTCGGTCACACAGGATATCACCGCAAGTTTATACGCATGTATGCCGAGGCAGCACGACCACTTTCACGACTTACAAGCAAAAGTTTTCCTTTCCAATGGTTTGAAGAGGAAGAGTCAGCGTTTACTTATCTAAAACAACGGTTGGCGTCTGCACCCATACTCATTTCACCAAATTGGTCAAAAACATTCCACGTGCATGTCGATGCAAGCTTGTATGCGGTAGGAGCGGTACTGACTCAACCAAGCGAGGTACACAAATTAGATCAACCCATTCACTATGCAAGTAGACTCCTCTCAAAAGCAGAAAAGAACTATAGCACCACAGAAAGGGAAGCATTGGCTATTGTATTTGCCCTCAAAAAATTCAGGCACTATCTTTTAGGCACTACATTCACCATAATTACGGACCATCAGGCTTTAAAATATTTGTTGAATAAGCCGCAAGTTGCAGGAAGAGTATGGAGATGGTTGCTTCTCTTCCAAGAATTTGATTTTGAAATCATACAGAGAAGCGGTAGGCAGCATGTCATTGCAGACCATCTCTCTCGCATGAGGCATCCGGGACAAGCAACAAAGGGAGTAGAAGATGATTTCCCCGACAGCCAAATCTACAAAGTAAGTATGGCACCAACATGGTATGATGACTTAATTCTCCTTCTAGGGAAGGGCCAATTTCATACTGGGTCCACTCCATTGGAAAAGCGTAGACTCCTCCTAAAAAGTAAGAATTTCATGATGGCAAAGGATACCCTCTATAAGGTTGGCCCTGATGGGATGTACAGAAGGTGTCTTCAACCACATGAAACGGAAAGTGTTCTTCAATTGGCACATGAAGGAAAGTCTAGTGGTCATTTTCCGGGACATATCACTGCACTCAGAATCCTCCAAAGCGGCCTATGGTGGCCATATCTCTTTAGAGATGCCACTAAGTTTGCCAAGGCATGTGATGTTTGCCAACGATGTGCGCCCAAACCAACAC
This sequence comes from Ceratopteris richardii, assembly GCA_020310875.1. Lineage (NCBI taxonomy): Eukaryota > Viridiplantae > Streptophyta > Polypodiopsida > Polypodiales > Pteridaceae > Ceratopteris > Ceratopteris richardii. The sequence continues at coordinate 147,386,978 of CM035436.1, read as the reverse complement.
GACAAAGAAATCAGCCACTCAATATCTCTATGGCTTGGCAACCATTTGAGCACTGGGGACTAGACTTTGTCGGCCCTATTTTCCCAGTAGCACAAGATTCAGGTGCAAAGTATCTTTTAGTGGCGACCGATTATGCTACTAAGTGGGCTGAAGTTATAGCAAGTAAAGATTGCACTGCAGAAACGGTAGCTCACTTCTTGTATAATCATATCTTTTGCAGATATGGGTGTCCAATAGAGGTGACAACAGATCAAGGGTCCCATTTCGTCAATAGGGTGTTGACTTTGATTTTTAACAGCTATCAAATTTTCCATAAAAAGTCCTGTGCTTATTACCCAAGGGCAAATGGGCAAGCAGAGAGCACAAACAAGGTCCTTATGCTCCTACTAAGGAAAACATGTTTACAATTTCCGAATACTTGGGGACAGGCATATCTTGGAACCTTGTGGGCATATAGAACCTCTTTTAAGGCCACAATAGGTCATACTCCATTTGAACTATTGTATGGATTACAAGCAATTGCTCCTTTTGAGTTCTTGCATGGCTCCAACCGAGTGGGAATCAATCGAATTCCTGAGCTTACTAGCACTCTTTCAGCAAACATTGTGAGGCTGCAACTTCTAGAAGAAAAGAGAAGGATAGGCAATGATACTCTAGTGACAGTACAAGAAAAAAGGAAACAAAATCATGATGCCAACCTCTGGAAGTCAAAAATTAAGGACGGGAGCTTAGTTTTGATGTACCATCCGCGACTATTCGAGAAAAAGGCTAAGAAGAAACTCATGCCAAGGTGGAACGGACCTTTTAGGGTCATACGAACACTTCCAAAAGGGGCAGTACAAATCTCCACGCTCACAGGAACGATCCTCCCCTTAGTCAATGAATCCAAGCTAAAACCCTATGTGGAAAAATAGAGAAGAGAGTATTTACCTTTGTATATAGTGTACATACCCATATGTTGTTACCTGTTAGTCTTTATCATTTACGAATGTAGATATTGGGCTCCCACCTTCCTCTCATGGGCTTACACTTCCTTTTCCTTGGAAGCTTTCCTTCTTCTAAGGCCACCTCTCTAAGCTAGAACCTCTAAAACCCCCTACTTGGGCACCTTCCTTCACACCGGGGAGACCCTCTACTTGGGCGACCCTCTTCTTGGGCACCTCCCTTCCCACCTAGGCCATCCTCTACCTAACCACTGGGCGACCCTCTCCCAAGATCACTTTGGCGAGATAGTCAAGCTCCTCCTCCGTGGCATGCAACCTCCTTGCCATCCTCAATGTGGCCATCCTCCCTCTCAACTCACATACGATATGCCAGCAAAGGCGAATATCCTCTTCATCAACTTCCAGGCACCTTGGGCAACTAGCAACTTAACTAAACCACTTGGCTTTCCGAACTTCCTCACTCATCCTTGGCTTTAGGCGGCCTCCTCCCTTCCACCTCTCATAAGCTACCCTACTCTCTTTTCCCATATAGGGCACCCCTCACCCTAGGCGACCCCTACCCTTCCTCCAATTGGGCGACCCTCGCCCAGGACCACCCAACCCTCCTTCCACTTCTCAAAATGAGCACCCTCCCTTCCTCAACTTGTATCTCCTCCTCTTCAGTCATACTGACCGAGCGACACTCCTCCCTTTTTCCCTTTGCTGTCCCTTCATTGTGCCATCATAGCAACCTCACCTCCCAACTCCCTCACTTACCCATCTTGGGCGACCTCCCAACTCCCTCACTTACCCATCTTGGGCGACCTATCTTGGGCGACCTCCCAACTCCCTCACTTACCCATCTTGGGCGACCTCCCAACTCCCTCACTTACCCATCTTGGGCGACCTATCTTGGGCGACCTCCCAACTCCCTCACTTACCCATCTTGGGCGACCTCCCAACTCCCTCACTTACCCATCTTGGGCGACCTCCCAACTCCCTCACTTACCCATCTTGGGCGACCTATCTTGGGCGACCTCCCAACTCCCTCACTTACCCATCTTGGGCGACCTCCCAACTCCCTCACTTACCCATCTTGGGCAACCTATCTTGGGCGACCCATCTTGGGCGACCTATCTTGGGCGACCTCCCAACTCCCTCACTTACCCATCTTGGGCGACCCATCTTGGGCGACCTCCCAACTCCCTCACTTACCCATCTTGGGCGACCTATCTTGGGCGACCTCCCAACTCCCTCACTTACCCATCTTGGGCGACCTCCCAACTCCCTCACTTACCCATCTTGGGCGACCTATCTTGGGCGACCTCCCAACTCCCTCACTTACCCATCTTGGGCGACCTATCTTGGGCGACCTCCCAACTCCCTCACTTACCCATCTTGGGCGACCTATCTTGGGCGACCTCCCAACTCCCTCACTTACCAATCTTGGGCGACCTCCCAACCAATCTTGGGCAACCTCCCAACTCCCTCAATTACCCATCTTGGGCGACACCCTTGGGCGACCCCCATCTTGGGCGACACCCTTGGGCGACCCCCACCTTGGCACCCTTGGGCGACCCTCACCCTGGCCGATCCCCCCTTCACCCTCTCCTGGTGACCCTCCTTATATTCCTCTCCAAAGTGACCCACTTGCTACTCTCTCAACAGGGCGACCTACCCTCCCAACAACCTCTCAAGGGAACACCCCCTCCTCCTCCTGGTGGCCAAATTTAGGGAAATCGGGCGACCCTCATCCATTACACACCCGTGGACATTTGGGCGACCCTCATCCCTCGCACACCTCTCCAGGGCGACCCTCTACCATAATTTGTCCCCCCAAACTTGGCGACCGGGCGACACTCCTCTTACATTCTCTTCCTCCACTAATTCGACCATCTACCCATAATTGGCGACAAACTTGGCGACCGGTCTGCATAATTCATCCCCAGTTAGGCGACCATTCTGCATCGGGCGACCCCCCTCCCAGGCCACCTCTCCACCTCATCACCACACGCGGGCGACCCAGACCCATCCACGGCCCATCACACGCGGGCGACCCAGACTCATCCACGGCCATCCTATCTTTAGCTCCTCCCCATCTCCCTACCTACGTGACACGCGGCATCCTGGGCGACCTCCCTACCTCCCCCCACCTGGCAGTAGGCGACCGATCCACGCGGGCGATCTCTCCACCTCCCCTCGCCCTTAATTGGGCGACCTCTCCCAGTCCCCGCAGCATATAAACAGCGCCACCCCATCACTAGCAATCAGCCACCCGATCGACGACGCTCCCTCAAGCCTCTGCACACCTCTGCACCCAATCAGCCTGCCGGCGGCCCTCTCAGCTATACGTGTTGCAGCCAGCCGATCACTCCCTCTCAGCTATACGTGTTGCAGCCAGCCGACCACTCCCTCTCAGCTAGACGTGCTCCACAGCAATTCACTATCTACAACATGGCCTCATCTTCACTGGAGATAGAGGAAACATTCTCTGAATTCAAGACGGACACTGAAAGTGCAGCATCCGGACAATCATCTGATGATTTGAGTGATTCACTTTATGTGGTCTCCAAGGAGAACTCCTCAGAGTCAGAAGCGTCACTGGAACAAGAAATTCAGCCGGACGAACATATCACTCCAGCAGCCGAACCCAGTCTTCAGCAAGATTCTGCTACATCTTCAGCAAACGTGGCAACCACGACCGAGATACTCGTTTCCATTCCTGACGAAATCACCTTGAAGCTGGACCTAACTATATGTGGTAAGCTTCATAGTTCATTTTCTTCACAGGAATTAAAGAATATGGGGTTGTTCACCATTGCAAGTGCCAAGCTTCCCACGCTTGGTGATCCTCAAGCAAGTGGGATGGAGATCTTGACACTGTTCAAGTCCTTCCCCTCTCTTTCTGGAGGACGAATTACCAAAGAGAAGCTCGCTATCATGTTGGGCAGCCAAGAAATTCCAGATTCTAGAAAAGCAGGAAGCTATGCGGAGATGTCCATTTCAGACATTTTACAGACATGTACCAATAGCTTCTCCACTTCCACTTGTAGCCAGGTAATGATGCAGAGGCTCATATTGTTCAAAGCATTTTTTCTCTTGAAGGACAATCTGCATTTCACGGACGTAAAGGTATGTGAGCCCCTTCTTTGCTTTGCCCAAGCAAAGCCCTACCCATACCATAAGGTTTTACTTCAGTCCCTGGCAGAAAGAAAGAAGAGGTATGGGCAGCAAGTGGGCAAAAAGGCACTCACATTCAAAGTGGTAGGTGGTCATATCATGTCGTACATTTACAGATATTTTACCGCTCTCCACTCCAAAGGCAAAGACGTACCGAGCCACACCTCATCAAAAAGTCCGCAAACGGCGACTCCTTGCAAAAAGAGAAGGGCAAAAGTTCAAAAAGATTCCAGAGAGCTCCTTGACAAGCTGCCTATCGACCAACAAGGGTATGCTGGATCTTCTAAGAAGGTACGCACATCCGCCAACACTCCCTTTCCTCCAATCAAGTTAGTACCCACTACGCCCACTGCCCCATCTCACTCCAACCCCACTCCACCTCCCACTTCCTCCATGACCACTCCTGTTGCCATTGACACCCCAATGGATCCGATTCATATCCAATTCCCACCATGTGCCACTCCACCCCCTTCCCCTCCACATCCCGTCCCACAACCACCATCTCATCCAACTTCGCCCCCACCACCAACATCCATACCTATTCCTCACACACACACACCACCCCCTACTACGATCCCTCAGAGCTCCATCTGCCCACCCCCATTCGACATACTACCTTTTCCACCCCCATTTCGATTCTCCCCTTCTCGCCACAACCCTCCGACAGATTTACCTCCACACCCCCTTCTTGATGCATCTAGTGTTGAGCAGCTCTCCACGCATGCCAAAAATACGAAACATGTATGGCCAATAGTCCCTAATCATTTACAGGGTATGTGCCAAATGGATGTAGCAAAGAACAGGTTTGCCGAGATTTCTAACAAATTGATGGAAGACAGGCAGGTGTGTGTGCGATTAGAGAATCGGCTGACCCATTATACTCATATGTTAAGTGAAGAGTTTCTGCGCGTCAGCCTCGTCAACAAGGAACTCTACATGCAGATAGCTGAAATGTCTAGTCACTGCAAGACCACGCGCCTTCTTGAAGACAAGGTAAAGAATTTGGAGGCATTTTTGCAGGATGAAGAAGAGAAGACCAAAAGATTGAAGGCTGAAAACAATGCCTTAAAATCAGCAAACAAGCAGCTCTTGGCTGAGAATACAACTTTGAAGAAACAAAAGGACGCACTAAAATCCAAATTTAGTGCATTAAAGGCTTTGCTCACATCATCCGATACTGAAGACAACAGTCTAGCACAGGAAGAAACCACTCAAGCTGCTAATCAAGACCAGCAGAAGGAACCAGAATCTGCATGTGACCAGTCTCACTGTGACTAGTCTCATAGTTCTTTAGTATTTCATTTTCGCACAGTGTCATAGTTACATTTTGATATGTTGTAAAACTTTTGGAACATTACCTTGTTCAGCAGGGCTCATTTTTCTTTTGCAGCCAATTATGTATTCATTCTCCTGTTGTAATTTTCTATCCTCCATTTTCTGATGTAATTTTTCTCCTGCTCTATGTATTTGGACCTACTTTCCCTCATCTCTCCGGGACGGAGAGACACTAGTGGCGGGCAACCTGTAGAACAAATATTGATGACAGGCATGAGTGGCCAAGGCATGAGTGGCCAAGGCTTCAGTGGCCAAGGCTTCAGTGGCCAAGGCATCAGTGGCCAAGGCTTCAGTGGCCAAGGATCAGTGGCCAAGGATCAGTGGCCAAGGCTTCAGTGGCCAAGGCTTCAGTGGCCAAGGCACCACACGTGGCCAAGGCACCACACGCCCAATCTAGAGTTGGGCGCCAGGATGGAAGATTTGGGCGACTGAATGCCCAAGGTAGACCTCACAAGGCTGGGTCCGGACCCGGCCACTCATCATTACACGACATGGTCCGACAGGGGCGGCTGAGGTGACGACGGCTGACTCTTGTCACCGCCTAATGCATTAACTCCCACTACCCCGATGGAACAAACTCTCCTGTTGTAACCAGCTCCTCACCTCTCTCCTATAAAAGGAGAACCCGCAAGTGGAAAAAGGTGTGATATGCAGAGCACGAATAGGCCATATGTTAAGCTGAGAAGTGAGAGAGTGGACTTAGAGCTCCCGGTAGTGGAGTCCCGTCATGCTTCCTTGAAGCCATTGTGTAAGAATACTCTGAGGTCGCGTTCTCATGCCCTTGCTTGGTATGATCAGTTGTAGTATGATTAGTAATGGTACGAGATAACCACTTGTCTTCTCATAGTGTTGTATTTGACCTTCTAATTAGTATGGTGTTGTGCTTACCTCTAAGTGTGGTTCCTAGTATTGATTTGAAGGTTTAAGTGATAAGTGTCTACTTCGGTAGGGTGTTCATGTGCTTACATATTCTCCAGGAGTAGTGCATTTTGCATTCCCTGTACCCACACACCTACATTTCACCACCTACACCTCCCCCCCCCCCCCGTTTCCTTCTTCTTCAAGTTCAAGGTGTTCTTTAATATGAAGAAACAGATGTGGAGTTTATGATGTACTTTGTTTTGTTTGTCATTATGTATGATGAAGCTAATTTAATCTTTTTTTTTTATTTTTTAATTTTTTTTGAAAGGAAGTTCGGCAATAGCCTACTCTCCCAAATATTAATTAATAGAAAGAAAAACAGTACAAGTGAATGGGCCTAGCACCCATAGGACCTAAAAGATATGTGAAGTGAACGGGCCTAGCACCCGTGACCCATAGGACCTTAAAGCATACCTGCATTGATATGTAAAGTTTTCGACTTATTTATTATCATTTAATCAATTACACCTTGCCTCAAAGATAAGGTTTAGTACTCGAACCTTAAACACACCAAATCTCACGATTGTTTTCTACTATTTGTTGAGTTCATAAGTGTTAGTTGGACTCAAAAGATGTTTAGTATGTCACCTTTTGAGCTATTTTGTGGTGTAAATCCAATGTCATCAAGTACCACAGGGATGCTAAGAAATCATTTAGCACTTTGGAATCCTTAGCAGATCTCAATGCAAACTTTAAAGATCCTGTCACATAATCCTAGTAGGAGATGGTTGAACCACGCCTTAAGAGAGAGGATTAGGAAGTAATCCTCAACCATGGCTTTTGGGGCAAGTGGTTAGCCCATCGCACTCCTAACCGGGAGGTTGTGAGTTCAATTCCCAACATTGGTATCAGAGCCTAGTTGAGAATTTGGGCGAGATGGAGGTTCACGCCTCATTCGTGGGCACTTGGAGAAAGCGCTTATCCGTGGGGAGTGTGAAATTGGCCTTGGATGAAGGTGCATGGGCATTTGGGCACCCACCAAGGGTGGGATCGGTCCAAATTTGGTCCATGTGCTGGAGTTTGAGGTTGGTGGAAGTGCTCATGCATGGAAAGTGGGTCCAAGAGAGTCAGAAGGGTCCACAAGTCTAAGGGGGAAGGAATGTCACATAATCCTTGTAGGAGATGGTTGAACCACACCTTAAGAGAGAGGATTAGGAAGTAATCCTAAAGCATGGCTTTTGGGGCAAGTGGTTAGCCCATCGCACTCCTAACTGGGAGGTTGTGAGTTCAATTCCCAACAGATCCCAAAAGCCAAGGTTTTGCCAAGCGTGTTTGAGGCTTCCCATAACGAGATGAGGCTGGATATGCAGGCTTGCAAGTTGCCGTTCATTGTATATTGAGACGATATTATGGCTCACAATGCATCGACTCAATATTCTTTCTTTCTCTCCTCTTAGGTAGGGAGTAATTACAGTCATATCCACTCTCGTGTTGAGCATGTCATGGAGATTAGACTTGAGATATCTCAGATATACATTGGTAGCAGTGGGTTTACACATGAAGGCTCCTAACTCAAGATGAAGTACTGATGAGAATATTTTGTGACCAGATGATTGCTGGTCCCATGTTTAACGTATATCCAGCATCATGAGTCTGAGATTCAGAGGATCAGACTGCAAGATACCCGCATATTACCACCCATGCTACCACACATACTTCTTAGTACATGCTTTGCCAGTATGGAGCTAGGACTCCTTGTGGACTTATTGTGATTGTACTTCTATAGCACGACGCCACTTCCTCTGTCCTGTGATTTTATGCTATGGTCCAGCTTATGATGTATTCCAGATATAACACTTCATTTTGGGCTCACACATTATTTTTTTATGTTGATGATAGAGCTTTATGCTTATTTTGATTGTATGTTTTGCCTTCTTATGGCCAAATGTGGCTTTTCTAGTAGATGTTGATCCCCCTCCTCTTCCTCTTCATTCTTCTCTTTCTCCCTCTTCCTCTTCTTCTTCTTCTTCTTCTTCTTCTTCTTCTTCTTCTTCTTCATCATCATCATCATCATCTTCTCCTTCTTCTCCTCCTCCTCCTCCTCCTCCTTTCTCCTTTCTCCTTTCTCCTTCTCCTTCTCCTTCTCCTTCTCCTTCTCCTTCTTCTCGTTCTTCTCCTCCTTCTGCTTCTTCTTCTTCTTGCATCTTCCACACCACCATTGGTGATTCTTCCGTGGCTTCTTCATACACCAACATACACTTATCGTGGATGCTGGTGCATGTGATCTAGAGGTGTTAAAATCAGAGACTTGGAATCATCTGCATGCTCGCTACCAGATGTACATATTGTACCCACATTTCATTTTCCTTTTGGGATCACAGTGGATTGGATCATACTGATGTATATGTTTTGTCTCATAGGCTGAGTTTGGCCTCTAATAGATGTTAAAAAGTCTTTCTTCTTTCTTTTTCTCTCTCTCTCTCTCTCTCTCTCTCTCTCTCTCTGTGTGCGCTCCTCACAGCCCTCGGTACTCGGATGCCATATACAGCATGTACACCTGATTTCTCTCATATGCTGGGTCCAGCTTGACGTAGACGTTAAAAGACTCTCTCTCTCTCTCTCTCTCTCTAGGGGAGGGCTTCCCATAGCAATGTTGATTGTGCATGTGTTCAATTGGCCTATAGGGGAGGGTTTCCGAGAGGAGTGGACGAGGAACACCATTGTACCCATCCACAAATCTAGTGATACCCTAGACCTAGTGGATGAGGAACACCATTGTACCCATCCACAAATCTAGTGGTCACACTAGGGCCAAGTTTTATGGGGCGGTTCTCGAGGCAGAGCTCAGTACATATGTGGAGATGGAAGGGCTATGAGCATGTGGTCAGACAAGTTTCGGATGGGGTTTCTTCTCTATTGACCACATCTTCATTATGTGTTGCGTCATCGACGGGGCAAAGGTGCAGAAGAAGAGATTATATTGTTGCTTTGGGATTTCTGCAAAGTCTTCCATATTGCACCAGAGGAGAAAGCTTCTTCGGTGTCTCCAAAGCTTGGGGATAACATTGCAGATGATTTGGGCCATCTACACACTCTATGAGTAGGTGACTGGGAGGGTTTGATGCCCAAGGGGATTATCAGAAGCCGTTGCTAGCACAGTTGATGATAGGTGTTAAGCAAGGCTGCCCACTCTCTCCCACTCTATTCGGGCTCTACATTGACGAGATTGAGGACTACATCCTATGAGCTGGCGGTGAGGGTGGAGACCTAGCAGATACACTTGTACACATTCTATTATACACTGATGATATTGCATTGATTTCAGAATCCACGGAGGGTCTAGAGTGCCACTTGGGTCCCTTGGATGAGATTTGTATACAGAAGGGGTTGACTATAAACCTTGGCAAGACCAAGGTCATGATCTTCCACACCTCTGCTATGGTGCAGAATGAAGCACGATTCACAGCAGTGGGTGGGCAGGTAGAGGTGGTCACTTCATATGTCTACCTAGGGGTGACATTTACGAGCCTACCTGGTCCCTTCAATATGAGATAGGAAGCCACTCATAGGCTCACAGGGGGATATGCAGCTTTGTCCATGTTAGAGAGGAGGTGTCATAAGGCACACTTCCAGGAGCCTTGTACAAAGGGATGGCTATTTGACACACTACTCACACCAGCTATGATGTATGCAAGGACAGTTTGGCGTCTGGGTCTCACAGGCACCGAGTGGAGTGCGATTGAGAGGCCGCAAGTACGCATGATCTGACGGCCATTATGTGGGAAACAGTTGCCTACCACATGCGATCATCAGGGAAGAGATGGCCACACCTCCCATGGTTGCAGAGGCACTATTCTGGACTATATGTTTCATCGAGAGGATGAGGGAGCTTCAAGCAGATAGACTCACACGTAGAGCATTTGAGGTGGCGATATAGGCCCCTGAGTCAGGGTATGAGAGAGCTTGGTGTTCTCAGGTTATGGCATGGTTTGATAGACATGGATTGGATATGGACAGACTACCACCCTTCTAATAAGACCTAGACTCTCCCCACATTTGTCTGGATCTCTGGCAGCTATACATTAGTCAGACGTGGTTCACTTCCGGCCTTGGATTCAGACTGCCACACTATCGAGACCGATTCTTGGACCTGCTAGCCGACAGGTTCATCGAGAGACCACGCTACATGGACACATACATGCCTCATAGCTCGAGGGTAGCCATTGGCCAACTGAGGGTCTCATCACACCAACTAGAGATTGAGGCTGGCAGAGCAACAAATGCCTTCAGAGAGGAGAGGATTTGCTGTATATGTGGAGTAGAGATAGAGGATGAGGAGCATTTTGTATGGCGATGCAAGGCATATGATGATGCGAGGAGCAGACACGAAGCTCTATTCATAGGACAGCCTACTCTTCGTGAGATCATGGCCTCTAGTGACCAGCGTCAGTTAGGGCGATTCTTACTAGAGATACAGAGCCACGGAGATGCCCTGCTCCAGCCCACCACAGAAGCTCGGCTCGGTGGGAGACAGTCACAGCTCACTGACTTCTTTGCCCCACGACATGCACAGGCTCCGCCACCCACTGTCCCTCAGAGAGGGGTGACTCTTCAGCAGGCTGAGACCTCTCGTGCTAGGAGACGACCCAATAGAGTCTATCGGACACAAAGATTGCACATGCATCAGATTGCAGATATAGAGGCCTGGTATTGTCGAGCCATTGAACACAGATGGGCTGAGATAATGCCCGATCCCACTGCAGTCATTCGGGCAGGCTTAACCCGACCTCCACCCATGTACCACATATTACATCCATATATGAGCACTAGTTGGGGGTTTTTGTGTTGCTTAGATGCATTCTGATACTTGTATTACCCTCTTGCATATAGGCTACCATAGAGATAGCACTCCATATACCCCTCTGCTCCCATAGACTCTCCACATGCATGTTTATGGAGACTCTGGTTTTCTTTTTACCTAGTTTTGCATCAGTTTTTATTTTCAGCTGGCTTGGTCTTTCTGTTTCATAGGTCGAGTTTGGCCTTCTAATAGATGTTAAAAAATCTCTCTCTCTCTCTCTCTCTCTCTCTCTCTCTCTCTCTCTCTCTCTTTCTTTCTCTCTCTCTCTCCCCCCCCCCCCCCCCCCCCCCCCCCCCCCGGCCGGCCGCCCAAAAAAAACAGAAAAACAACACCACGGTCCACCAAAAACAGACCCCCTCTCCTCCTCTTCTTTCTGTGTACTGTCCTCACCATCAATTTCGGAGAATCAATTAATAGCACTTTACTCTATTGCCACATCTGATCTTGGTGTTGAACTTTCTGCAGTTGCTTTTTTTCTTGAATCGGCCAGTAGATGTGGCTGCCAGAGGGTATTCTTTTATAATTTCGTTCTCTAGGCTCTTGTCTGACAATGAGGTAAGGATGCCTCTTATATGCTAGACTGTGTACTGCTGTTTGATAAAGTTTTAGGTTTAGACATGCTTTTTCTCATATATTTATGATAAAAACAGAAGAGTCTTCCATTCAGTCTTAGAGAAGTGTGGGTGCTCACTGCTTGCATGACACTCATTAAGGAAACAGAGGAGAGATTCTCAGCCAGGTCGATGACTATTGAGGCAGAGAAGGAGTTCCACAGGCTTCAAGCTGACCTTTATTCATTAGCAAGAGTAAAGGTTAGTGTTATTGCCTGTACGTTGCCGAAACATATTACTGAAAGTTAATGTTTATTTTGAAGTTGGATTTGAAATTCTGCTTGTACAAATAGAATGAGGGCATCGCTTGGGAAGAGAAAATCTTTGATGTGAGGAATTGAGAGAGGTTGCATTGTTGTAGATCATGAAAAATAGACCATGCTATAATCCCAGTCTTGAGAAATATATAGTAGTCCAATAGTTGATGTAGTGAATGAAGCTTGAAGGATGTTAGTATCTAGAAATCACCTATACTATTGATCAAGCAATGCAAGGAATCTGATATTTGTTTCTAATGATTAATTCTCATTAATTCTCTTTTCCTGTTATTATGTTCAGATGTTTAGAAGTATGTCATTGCTTGTTTAACACTTAGAACTGTTTCAATTTTGGTTTAATGTCTGGACTTACTGATTGAAATTTGAATCACCCAATGAGATCATTTATTATGTTATAAGCAAGCAGTATAAGCAGTATAAATGGCTTTTTACATGAAGTGCTTCTCTTTATTATTGTGTCGGAACTTTTACAGAGAAGAGTTTTTTTTTTTTTAAAATATCTTGCTCTTCATTCGTGAATTGGCTTAACAGTAGAGTTGTACTAGGGCAGTGAAATGTGCTGAAGATGTATCAATTCTCATGATTTTCCCTAGCCTATGGGTTGATGATTTGCATATTCTGAAGCTTGGAGGTTGTAAATCAACCCTCAAATTCTCATGGAAAAATAAAAATGCTTGAAATGATAGTTTTGAGCCTTCAAAATCAGTTGTCAAAGATCCTCCATGTTCGTGGTGGGTCAAAATGCTACGAACCATCCAAATTTAATCTTTCCATGAAATGGCTGATGGGTGTATCCATTTACCCCAAATTTTTAGGCCACACAAGATTCTTATTCTTGTCTAAAACATTTGAAACCTATAGCACTAATCTTCTTACACTTCAGTGCTCTGTTCTATAGTCCAAAATGTGCAAGGCTACAGAGTATCTGACATTTCAGCCCACTTGCAAATGCTGCACAGCCCAGCATAGTCATGCTAAGATCCATCCGATGCCACCGGATTGTAGACTTTTAGCTTGTTTTGTGCTAGCACCATCCATTGGATTTTGAGCTCTTTCAGGAAAAAAAATTAGGATCCCAGCCCTGTTGTTCTGTGAGGACTGTAGGGCACACCTTTGACAAGTGTCACATTCTTTAGCATCCTTGGCTGCATCCTTGTAGAGATGATACCACCACAAATTTTTATGTAGAATTTTGTGCATCAAGTCCTCTCACTTGGGCCCTGAGGTGTCCTTCACTATGCGCAACTTCAAGCAAGAGACTTACTTCATGTGGATAAATACATTTGCGTAGAATATCATCTGAGCAATACTTATATAACTTATCTGTTATGAGTGAAAAAGATTTAGCTTCATATAGTAACTTCCTTTTTTCCAATGGAGTCATGTTGGGAAGAAATTCTCCTAAAGTGAGGAATTGCACTATCTCTTCATACCGATCGAATTGAGAAGGAGCAAGAAAAAGGTTGCTATCAATAAGCTCATCAGCGATACCTGTTGGCTGCTCCCCCTTGGCTGTCCTTGACACTTGGTCTGCCATGCATTGTTCCCTACCCCGTTTGATATTTATTTCAAAATCATACCCATGAAAAAGTGGTAACCAACGCCATACTCTTTCTGCCACTGTGGCTTATTGATTAAATATTTTAAGGGTTCATGATCGGAAATGACAATAAAATGCGCATCTAAGAGAAAGTATCGAAGTTTTTCGAGTGCAAAAACAATGGCCAAACCTTCTCTTTTAGTTGTGTTGTAGTTCCTTTCTTCCTTTGTGAGTAGCCTACTTGTGTTGGCGATGGGCTGATCTGCTATTTTCTTGGCTGATGGCTGTGCCAGAACCGGTCCAATTGTATGAAGGCTCACATCTATATACACATGGAACTCAAGGGACCAATTAGGAACAATAAGCAGTGGTGTAATACATAATCTTATCTTTAGCTTGTTGAATGCCTTCTCTTCTTCGTGGCTTCAAAAGAATGGTATGGTTTTGCGACACTTGACAACGGTTTGACTATCTCTGAATATGTCCTTGACAACAGTGCCCCATGGAGTGACGGAGGAGGTCTTGTCCCTATAGAAGGATGGATAAGGATTTGATTCTAGGTGCTAAATCCATTTAGGAAGCTTTATAGGGTATACCCGACTACTACTTCCAAGACATGCTCAATAAAAGGTTGTGGAAAGTCATCTTGAATAGTTTCTTTATTTAGGGCACGAAAATCAACAAACACTCTTATCTTTCCTCCATTCTTCTTTGGAAGAATAACCACATATGAGAGCCATGGTGAGTGTTCTATAGGAATGATGATACTTGCCCCTTCGAGTTTTATCATCTCTATCTTAACTCCTTGAGCATACTTCAAATCAAGTCGGTATTCAGATTGAGTTGGTACCGTCTCCTCTTATGGGTGAAGCTCCTCTACCAAAGGGATTTGATCCTCATAGAAGGAATATGTGCAATAGGAGAGGTTGGCCCAACATGTGCAACTAGAAAGGTTGGCCCATCTTCAACAACCGGAAAGGTTGGGCCATCTCGAGCAACCGAAAGGGTTTGCCCATCTTGAGCAACAGGAAGGGTTGGCCCATTTAGAGGAGTTGGAAGGGTTGGCCCAACTTGCCCCACTAGAGGTGTATGCACAAAAAGAGATGTATGGTCTACTTACCTAGCATAAGGTGGTCCATCCAGAAGTAGACGCCCATCTTGGCCAGTTGGGCCACCTGGGAGAAGACACCCTATTGGGCCACCTCGACGGAGGCGCCCAATTTGGACCAGTGGGTGCACTAGCACAAGTTGGCCCAAAGGGGACTCCCGCCCATTGTGGGCTCCCTCGACAAGTGGGAAGCTTATGATGTTTTAGTTATCTTTGTTTATTTTCGTGCAATCATATATTATATTTACTTCCATATTTAACATCTGTAAATTACACTTTCCCACCACAATGGGGGGCAGTTGAACACTATCTACTAAAAAGTTACTCCCATGTGTAGAGGGTAGCCATTGGCGAGAGCCTAGCTTAGTCCATTTCTTCAATCTATTTTGTGAATTGCCATTGTGCAGCACTCTAGTTTTGGGTTGCCGATCATCCCATTGAGCATGTTATCTTCCTCAAGTGGTAAGGAGGGCATTACCTCTATATCCATGGTATATCTATTTGGTTTCACATTATTTCACCCTTCTCCCAAATGAATGTGCAACTCATCATTTGTCTTGGTGGAGATCCACAACATGTTATTCCCCCAATCCCTTTCGGGAACACAACACAACTCCCTTTCGGGCTAACAAGATTGTGGTCCGGAGTTGTGAGATCGTGAACAAATCCCTTTCGGGCACATCATATACTGGACATAACAGTTCCACAAGAAGGTGAGAAAAGGCCACTACTTCTAATGGTGGAACTTTGACTAGGATCCTCTCCATAACTGGACTCGTCTAATGACGATCGCAATGGCGTCGGACCTATACAAGGTCAAAATCTATCTCAAGGTAGAGTCCATTGCGGTGCTAGCTCTCCACTGTCAAAGACTTTAGACATGAGTCAATGCATGGGTTGTGTGCTCAGCCATTATAAGCATAACACCAATGCATCCCAATTTCTGATGGATACCTCAAGCCAGAGGTTTCCATCCTATGCATGTATCCCGTGCTCAATCTATATTGGCATGCCAATACATGTAGCTCTACAAATACCACTTACGGGTATCGCACACACATGTACACTGTGCCTAGCCCATGCTAGCCCGATACCATGTGCATCTCAATGGACAGTTCATATAAAAGGTCCCCCATCCTGTACTGACGAACAAATAGATCCTAAATTGATGAACAAATACATCCTATACTCATGAACAAATGCCAGCCTACTAGGGCGAAGGTGCACAAGGTATGATGGGGCATAGCTGTCGGCATATCCCCATACTAGTCCGTGCCTATCTTTCTCTATCCGAGAGAAGCAATCGAGTAATACTAGAATATCTTCCTACCATCTTTCTCTCATTTTGACCAATCATATAGGTACCCAGGACCCATGATTATTGGGTCACAAAATTGTCTTGGGCTAATTGCTTGATCCCAGACATGGCAATCATATAGGGGACCCTCCGAGAGAAAGACACGCATAGCAGAGATCTCTATGGAACCAAAGGGTACATAACTCATAAATCCAAGGATAATGGTCACCCTCAAGTAACACCCTTTGTAAGGTATCTTAAAAGTCTACATCGGCATACCTGACCAATGCCAACGTGGTCAGAGGGACATAGGAATAACTGACAAATGGTTCCCATACTTGTGCAATGACTACAATCATGAGATCCTAGTGTCCAATGCACATATCTACGTGACCCAAAGGCATCTATCAACAAAAAGCTCATGGCTCGCTATAGAAAATAGATCACATGTAGCCCCAATGCCAAAAGATACTGATGAACTTCTATGTCCACCACATGTGGACTAGAACCATGTTTGCTATCTCGGTATCCTTCATCAAGAAAATGAAGGTGCCAATTGCCAAACAGAGTGTCGGATGGTCATGACATAAACGTGGTTCACCCTAAAGATGTACATCACCACGTGAATGATCAAGTCATCCCATAGCACCACTGTGCTCCTCGTAGTCCTCCATCCTTCAGGACGTCCTAACATGGAGAATAATCAACACGTAATCTGATTGCAATAACTCTCATTAGTCCACCTTCTAGTGGTTACCCACTAGCCCTCTAAGTGAAAATGGTGTAGAAGGAGAATTAAGTAAAATAATGAATGCTCTGGCAATCAAAGAAAAATGATGTGCAAACGATGCATCGAATCCAATCATGCCATGTGGATGCATGTCTTGCAATTCCTAAACTCTTGACAAGTACCCCTACTTGACTCCTCTCGACCATAGTCCTCGTCACAAGGTAAACGTCATCGGTGGCTTAGGCCCAAGGAATGAGTCCTCTATCACATGGTAGACGCATCGGTGATAAGGGGCATTGATGACATTCACCTATGCTTGCTGAAGTGCAAGTCCTATGCCTCTGGGGGAGGGGTCAGTATGATGTGGTCCAATGCGCTCGAAGAACTGGGCAACAGTCTGTTGGGTACTCACATGTGCTGGATGTATGGGCCATAGTATTTGTTCCCTTCTCTCATATGCCAATGTGATGAAGCGCCCCAACCTCCACTGATCTCATGTAGTCATGCACTACTGGAGTGATCCCTTTATTTGGAACTTCAGCTTGTAGATGTGAAAAAGCTGGACATCTTGTAACTAGGGGCTCCTCGCACTCTTATCTCTGTGTAGCATACTAGGCACCACCACTCCTAGCATATGTGCACTTGCAACTCATCATGGTTGGAATGTACATTAGTTGGACATTACAACAACATTTCTGAATGATGACTTACATGAAGAAGTGTATGTTTTTCAGCCCCGTGGCTTTGTGCAGAAAGGGCATGAAGGCATTATAAGGTTTAAAGCATGCACCACATGCTTGGATGAAAAGATACATGCCTATTTGATTGCACATGGTTTTGAGAACAGTCCAAACAGTCCAACTGAAAGCACCTTATATGTTAAGGGTGCTAATGATCTGCATCCGATCATTGTTGTGTATGTTGATGACATGGTGACATAGTACAAAAAGAGAGATTCAAATCGCGCTTAAAAATCGGGATTTGAACGATTTAAACGTCTTAATCGTTGGAATTAAATCGCCATTTTTATTTTTTTGCAATTTTTGTGATTTTTTTGTATATACACATAAAACATTCTAATATATACATATATATCATAAACTTTATATATAATGCATGTAATATGGATATAATGCATGATAATATCTCAAAATAGAGCCAAAAAAAAAAAAAATCGAAAAAAAAAATAAAAATCGAGAATAAATCGTTCAAGATTTAAAAGATTTTTATTTTATGAAAAAATCGTGATTTTTTTGTACTATGCATGGTGATCATTGGTACTCATGAGAAGTATATTGTTGATTTCAAGGCTGATTTGCATGTCTCGTTTGAGATGTCTGATTTGGGGCATTTGCATCATTATTTGGGCATTTAGTTTATGCAAGCTGATGGTAGAATAGCTTTATGTCAAACAAAATATATTGGCATATTATTGTAGTGTTTTGACCTTGAAGACTATAAACTTATTGCCACTCCTATGGAGACAAGTTTACGATTGAGTCTTCATGATGCTGGAGATGCATTTGATGCTGTTCTCTATCACCATGCTGTTGGATGCTTGATTTACTTATGCATTACTCGGCCAGATATTCAGTTTGCTGTCTCATAGATGAGCAGTGTCAAGCATTGGAAGGCAAGTGCATCTTTCGCTACTTGAGTGGTACCCGACTACTTGGGTTGTTTTGTCCCAAGGGGGGATCACTATTGGCAGATTTACATGCTTTTTTTGACTGTGATTGGGCTTGTTGCTATGACACTTGTGTGTCCACTTGTGGTTTTTGCTTCATGCTTGGCAGCTCATGCCTGTCTTGGCTGAGAAAGTAGCAGCCTACTGTGGCCACTTCTAGTTGTGAGGTTGAGTATAGGGTAGCTTTCACAACAATTGTTGAGTGTGTGTGGCTGAGACACCTTATGGCTGATTTGGGTGTTGGTCACTCTTCAGCCACCACCATCTTCACTAATAGTCAGAGCGCATTGGAAGTTGCAAGGAACCCTATGTTCCATGCTCACACTAAGTACATTGAGGTGCATTATCATTATGTTAGGGAGAGGTTATAGAGAGATCAGCTTGGCATATGTGCCCACATAGGAGAACATTGAAGACCTTTCCACGAAGGCTCTTCCTAGGGAGAAGTTTGAAGCTTTCTGCAAAGCTTTGGGCTTACTTCCTTTTGTGGATTGATTCCACATAGCTTGGCACTTCCTTATACATGAGTGCCAACTCCTTGTTCAACGCATCACTCCCAAGGGGGATTTGTTGATATATTTAGGTAGTGATGGACCGTTGGGGCACTTTTTTCCCCCTTTAGGAGGTCCCTCCCCCCTGGCTTGTATAGACGCCTATAGCCCTAACGGGTTACTTATCTTTGTACATTCTAGCAGTAATACATTCACTATTGTGTGTTGTGCTCCAAGCTTCTTCTTCTTGTTCGCGTGCTTCCTCAGACGTCTAACTCCACAGAGAGAGAGAGAGAGAGAGAGAGAGAGAGAGAGAGAGAGAGAGAGAGAGAGAGAGAGAGAGAGAGAGAGAGAGAGAGAGAGAGAGAGAGAGAGAGAGAGAGAGAGAGAGAGAGAGAGAGAGAGAGAGAGAGAGAGAGAGAGAGAGAGAGAGAGAGAGAGAGAGAGAGAGAGAGAGAGAGAGAGAGAGAGAGAGAGAGAGAGAGAGAGAGAGAGAGAGAGAGAGACTTTTTAACGTCTATTAGAGGCCAAAATCGGCCTATGAGGGAGTGGGTGTAGGATATAATGCATCGGTGGGTAAGGCATCATGGAGATCCTCAAAATGCTCTGAACGTCTAGATCGACAGGGGTGTGCTGCTAACGTCTCCGTATCTCCATGTCATGGCGTGCGTGAATCGCCTGATTCTCTCTCTGGTGTGGACGGGCTCTCC
This sequence comes from Ceratopteris richardii, assembly GCA_020310875.1. NCBI lineage: Eukaryota > Viridiplantae > Streptophyta > Polypodiopsida > Polypodiales > Pteridaceae > Ceratopteris > Ceratopteris richardii. The sequence continues at coordinate 147,367,366 of CM035436.1, read as the reverse complement.
GGAGTGGGGGTCTCGGTCGTTGACGCTGTCGTCTAAGCTCCTCTGCTCTGTGTAATGTGACACCCAGCATCGAGCTGGGACCTCGAGTGGCTGTGGGTCTGAAAAAATCTGTAATATAAGTCTGAGGGGGGGGGGGCCATGTGTATCTCCATGTGCTGATCGAGGAGTGATGTACGACGGTGCTGGAGCTCTACTAGGAAACGACCTAGAGGGCGCTGGTCCTTTGTCCCCATTAAAGCCCTAATCTCTCTGCCCTTCCTGAAGAGCTGTGGGTAGCGGTCTCTGATGTCCTCATATGCCTGGCATCTACATGTGTAGTGCTCCTCATCCTCCACCTCCTCTCTACATATCCTGCATAATCTCTGGTCCCTTGGGGTATGTGTTGCTCGCCCAACCTCAATCTCGAGCTTGTGTGATGATACTCTGAGCTGCCCAATGGCCACTCTCTCAGCTGGTGCCATGTATGTATCCATGTATCGTGGTCTCTGAATGAAACCATCCGCTGTCAAAGTCAGGAAGTGCTCTCTGTAGTGTTGCCTCTTTGTGGGAAGAGGCTCCCGTGGTGCTATCCATGTCTCCCTGACGTGTATTTGTAGTAGGTCTTGACGGATGATCCTATTCCTCTCCGAACGAGAGAGGGTAATGTGGGGGGAAGAGAGGTCATACTGAAAAGGGGGAAGATCGGTAATGCTCATGCCATGGCATACCATACCATACCATCGGTAAGTCTGTGCATACCATACTCTCTCATGCCTTGTCTCTGCTAAATGTCTTGAGCTCTCAAATGCAAGCCTGGTGAGTCGGCTGGTGGGGAGCTCTATGACCCTCATAATAAAGGTCGCCAATTGGAAGAGGGCCTCCACTAGCATCGGTGGTCTTCCAAGCTCAGCTCGTATAATGTCATGTGGGACGGAGGGCTTGCTTCGCAGCAAGCGTGAGATCATGGTGACCTGGGGCCTCTAATGATATCATGTGGTACTGAAGGTTTGCTGCGGATAAGTCTGGCAATCATGAGGATCTGTGGCCTCTCTAATGCTGTCCATACTGATGTAGCTAATCCTGGTCCCCATCTGGCTGCCCCATACATGAGCGCTGGCGTAACCAAAGTGTCAGAGAGCCACCCCTTTGTGCGGGGCTCCTGAAAATATGCCTGGTGGCACTGTCTCTCCATCAAAGCTAGTGCTGCGTACCCACGTGTGATGCGGTCACGGGCTGCCTGAGCCATAGAGAAGACCCCTGATGCTGCTGTAAATGTCACCCCCAAGTAAACATATGATCCGACCACCTCGATCGGTCCACCCGCTGCTGTGAACAAACTATGTCTACGTACCTGTGCTGATGTATGAAAGATCAAGACCTTGGTTTTACCAAGGTTCACAGATAACCCTCTGTGTCTGCAAAAGTCATCTAGACCGTGTAGATGATGCTGTAGACCTTCTGCAGACTCTGAAACCAATACAATATCATCAGCGTATAAAAGAATATGGACAGTGGACCCGTGTACCTCAATGCCATTTCCCCCCTGCTGCTGTATGAAGTCCACTATCTCATCAATGTAAAGACCAAAGAGGGTGGGTGAGAGAGGGCATCCTTGCTTCACCCCGATAGTGCTAGCAAGTGGATCAGATTAGCCCCCTGGACATCTGACTCTACCAGATACTCTCTCGTATAAGGCGTAGATCCCCCATATCATCTCCTCCGGAGCTCCGATGTCAACTAGTCGTCTGAAGAGTCGATCCCTGGGAATGGTGTCAAATGCTTTGCGGAAGTCCACAAAGCAACAATATAATCTCCTCTTCCTCACCTTGGCCTGGTCGATGAGGCATCTCAGAGTGAAGATGTGGTCAATGGTAGAGTAATCTCGTCTGAAACCTGCCTGTCCTGGAGCCCTGATGCCCTTCCTCTGAGCGAGAGTACTCAACTCTGTCTCTAGTACCGCCCCATATAACTTGGCCAATATAGGGCCAATCATGATCGTCCGGTATGTAGTTGGAACCATAGTATCACCTGACTTATGAATGGGCACTATGGTGTGCTCAGTCCATGAGTCCATGAGTCTGGGAACCCTTCAACCAATGCACGGTTGGAGAGATGGGCAATGAGCGGTGCGAGAGTCGTGCCTCCATAGATGAGGTGCTCTGCCTGTAAACCGAAATGATCATGGGCCCTGCCATGCTGCAGCCGGGCAATAGCGCGTCCCACCATAGTGGGTGTGAAGAAGTCAGAGGTAGTAGGACGTGAGCTCTGCGGTCTGGGAATGGCAGGCTGGTCTGGGATCTCGTATAGGCTCCGTGCATAGCTATGCCAAGTGCTCTGGTCTCGGATAGGTGTCTGCACTCTCCTCTCTCTCAAATGTCGCCATGCCACTACACTGTCTCGACTCATGAGCAAATGGTAAATATCTCAATACTGTCTCTCCTCCCAATCTCGCCGTTTGTGGCGAGTAAGGCTTTGCACGCGACGCTGTGCCTGTGTGTGTAATATCTCCTCTGTGCTCTAAAATCCGTAGGTGTTTACGCAGCTCACGACAATCTGCATCATACCAACAGTTCTGGGGCATGGATCCTGTGCGTGGAGGGTGCATATGTGTGCGGTGTGGGAAGCTTCGGAGAGCTGAGTCCTGTAGGATGGAGGTGATATGTGATGTAAGTGTGTCCAAAGGTGAGAATGGATCGAGGGAGAGTAGGCGGGTGTGTAAATGGTGTGCATAAACGTGTGAGAGCTCGTGTGTGAAGTGTATCGTGGTATGTATCTCACTGGGTGAGGGAGGGTCTAATGGAATCGGAGATGAGAGTGTGAATGTGATAAATGTGTGGTCAGCACCGAGTGGGCGTCGTCCAATACTAAGTGAAGGGATGAGTGAAGATCCAGAGGTAGTACCCAAAATGTAGTCTACTGTGCTCTCACCTCCCCCGTGAGGGATGCAAGTAAGTCCGCCTGAACCTGGCCAACAATTCATCCCGTTATATATAACGAGATGATGTCGGCTGCTAGCTCGAGTAGATGTCTGCCATAGCCGGTGGTGTCCTGACCCGTATCTGCCGATACTCTGCTGGTGCTAATCTCAACCGGGTCTCTGCCCTCATGAGATGTGTGTGATCCATGTCGTATGCCTCGCATTGATGCGACTGAGTGCGGCCATTGAAGTCCCCCATAAGGAAGACTTCACCTAGTGTGCCGTAATGTAGTATCTCATCTAAAAGCGCTGTGTATGGTGAGTCTCTATCTTGGATCGGTCCCCCAGATCGTGTCCTGCGTATCGAGAGCCGCTTGGTGGGAAGTAGCATATTGCAATGTAAATCGAGCTTCCCTGTGCTATCTCCATGTGAACCCACATGTATCGTGCCTCCTCATCTCTACCTATAATATGGATCTGGCTCTGTATCTCTTGTCGAAATACGATGGTCACTCCTCCCGATCCTCGTGCTGTACTCTGTCTCGTCGTGGTCCTGAATGAAGATTCCCAATGAAAACCTGCAATGCATGGTAGACCTCTCTCTGGGCTCTCGTGTGTCTCTGTGATGCACGCAAAGTCATGTGATGCAAGGATCTCCTCAACTGTGTCTGGTCGCGTTCAGAGTGACCCGTTGCAGTTCCACACTACTCCTCTGAGTCGTATCTCCTGGTGTAGTGATGTCTCATAGGCCGCATGGCCCTATTTGATAGGGCGTCCATCTATGAAGACCTTACCATCGCGGTAAAAGGCCTTCCTCCCCTCTCGACGTGCCTGGAGTATCTGTGGGTGTGCCACCTGCATACGCGTGAGGTCCTCGTCCATGTAGAGGGTGCTGCCGTGTAGTCCACGTAGTATTGATCGACGTCTAAGAAAGGCGGTCCGTGCCTCCTCGGAACTCATCTTGAGGATGAGTGCTCGCGAACGCAATGTATCCCTCCCAACCCTCCATGCGTCTGTGTAGGGCATGCTCTCGTATCCAAGTCGACGACAAATGTCAGTGGCGTCTGCCTCTGGTGATACCCCTTCGGGTAGGCCTATAATCCGAATGTGAAGTCTTCGAGTGTGTCGAAGCCTCTCCTCCTCAAGTGTGTCCTGGACTCGTGTGAGCTCTTCTTTCTGCACGTCTTCCCTAACTTCCTTCTTAACCCTTTTGTGTACTACCTCCACCCATGACTCTCGAGTAGATTCTACCTCCGTTTTGATTTCCTTCTTTATTTCTTCCTTGAGTATCTCCACGTTGGAGATCTCCCCCTCTTCTTTCATGTGCTCATAAGCTGTCCTCCAATGGTCTCTTTCTTCTGTGAGAGTCTTCACTTGTTCTTCCAGTCCTTTGACTTTATTCATTACTTGTTCTTTGAGTCCTTTGAACTTTTCCATCATCTTTCGTATCTCCATATTGAGGTTGCGGTCTGCTTCCTTTTTGGCCTCTTTGAGAGCTTTAGCAATAAGGTCCTCCACTTCCTTCCGGTCCATGGGAGCCATTTCAAGGTTTAGGATTAAGGCTCGGGTATATATATATATATATATATATATATATATATATATATATATATATATATATATATATATATATATATATATAGAGAGAGAGAGAGAGAGAGAGAGAGAGAGAGAGAGAGAGAGAGAGAGAGAGAGAGAGAGAGAGAGAGAGAGAGAGAGAGAGAGAGAGAGAGAGAGAGAGAGAGAGAGAGAGAGAGAGAGAGAGAGAGAGAGAGAGAGAGAGAGAGAGAGAGAGAGAGAGAGAGAGAGAGAGAGAGAGAGAGAGAGAGAGAGAGAGAAGAGAGAGAGAAAGACTTTTTAACCTCTATTAGAGGCCAAAATCGGCCTTTGAGACAAAACATATACATCAGTATGATCCAATCCACTGTGATCCCAAAAGGAAAATAAAGTGTGAAATAAAGTGTGAGTACCGCAAACGGGTATAAAAGGAGTGGATAGTAACTGGCATCAAGGGTGTGGGGTGCTATGGGTATGCACTCTATATGCTCAATGGGTGAGATACAAACATGATATATATAGGGAGGGGAGGCTCGATGGTATCACAACCCACTAAATGCCTGGAGTGGGTGTAGGATATAATGCCTCGGTGGGTAAGGCATCATGGCGATCCTCAAAATGCTCTGAGCGTCCAAATCGATAGGGGTGCGCTGCTCACGTCTCCGTATCTCCATGTCATGGCGTTCGTGAATCACCTGAATCTCTCTCTGATGTGGACGAGCTCCCCGGACTCGGGTCTCGGTCGTCGATGCTGTCATCTAAGCTCCTCTGCTCTGTGTAATGTGACACCCCGCATCGAGCTCGGTCCTCGAGTGGCTCTGGGTCTGAAAAAATCTGTAATATAAGTTTGAAGGGGGGGGGGGGGGCGAGGTGTATCTCCATCTGCTGCTGGAGGAGTGATGCATAGCAGTTCTGGAGCTCTACTAGGAAAAGACCTAGAGGGCGTTGGTCCTCTTAGCGGCCCCCGAAGAGCTGTGGGTAGCCGGCTCTGATGTCCTTATATGCCTGGCATCTACATGTGTAGTGCTCCTCGTCCTCCACCTCCTCTCTACATATCCTGCATAATCTCTCATCCCTCGGGGTATGTGTGGCTCGCCCAACCTCAATCTCGAGCAGGTGTGATGATACTCTGAGCTGCCCAATGGCCACTCTCTGAGCTAGTGCCATATATGTATCCATGTATCGTGGTCTCTGAATGAAACCGTCCGCTGTCACAGTCAGGAAGTGTCTATGTAGTGTTGCCTCTTTGTGGGAAGAGGCTCCCGTGGTGCTATCCATGTCTCCTTGACGTGTATTGGTAGTAGGTCCCGACGGATGATCCTATTCCTCTCCGAACGAGAGGGGGTAATGTGGGGGGAAGAGAGGTCATACGGAAAAGGGTGGAGATCCGTAATGCTCATGCCATGGTCTGCTAACCATCAGTAAGTCTGTTCATACCATACTTTCTCATGCCCTGTCTCTGCCAAATGTCTAGAGCTCTCAAATGCAAGCCTGGTGAGTCTGCTGGTGGGGAGCTCTCTGACTCTCAGAATAAAGGTCACCAACTGGAAGAGGGCCTCCACTAGCATCGGTGGTGTGCCAAGCTCAGCTCGTATAATGTCATGTGGAACGGAGGGCTTGCTGCGCAGCAAGCGTGAGATCATGGTGACCTTGGGCCTCTCAATCCGCGCCCACATCACCTCTGTGATCCCTGGTGCCCATACTGCCGCTGCGTACATCAATGCGGGTGTCATTAGAGTGTCAAAAGAGCCACCCCTTAGTCCGGGGGTCGTGAAAATGTGTCTGAAAGCAGCGTCTCTCCAATCCTGCAAGTGCCGCATAGCCTCGCGTCAATCTATCTCTCGCGGCCTATGCCATGGAGAATACCCCTGTGCTGCCCGAGAAGGTGACACCTAGGTAGACGTAGGAGTCCACTAGCTCTATCTATCCTCGAGCTGCCGTGAAAAAGAGAGAGAGGGAGAGAGAGAGAGAGAGAGAGAGAGAGAGAGAGAGAGAGAGATGAGAAGAGAGAGGAGAGAGAGAGAGAGAGAGAGAAGAGAGAGAGAGAGAGAGAGAGAGAGAGAGAGAGAGAGAGAGAGAGAGAGAGAGAGAGAGAGAGAGAGAGAGAGAGAGAGAGAGAGAGAGAGAGAGAGAGAGAGAGAGAGAGAGAGAGAGAGAGAGAGAGAGAGAGAGAGAGAGAGAGAGAGAGAGAGAGAGAGAGAGAGAGAGAGAGAGAGAAAGAAAGTCATATTAACGTCTTCTGGAGGCCAAACTTGGCCTATGAGACAAAAAACCATGTACAAGTGTAGTAACCCTGTGTAGAAGATAAAATGAAATAAAAAGTATATCGCTACACAAAGCTATATAGGGCTGGAAAAGGCTGGGGAGACGTGGCTCTGACTCTGCAGATAGTGGCCACCTAATACATGGGGGGGGGTCCAAAATGTGAGTAAAACGCCCTAGCTACTGGTGATGGGTGGAGGTGGGTGTAGTATGTGGTACATCGGTGGTCGTCTGAGTGCCTCCTGAAGGAAGACAACCCAGGGGGTGGTGGTACGCCTATGCTCCATCATGTGGTCGTAGGCAATCCTGATGATGAGGTACGCCTATAGATGAGGTGCTCTGCCTGTAAACCGAAATGATCATGGGCCCTGCCATGCTGCAGCCGGGCAATAGAGCGTCCCACCATAGTGGGTGTGAAGAAGTCAAAGGTAGTAGGACGTGAGCTCTGCGGTCTGGGAATGGGAGGCTGGCCTGGGATCTCGTATAGGCCCCGTGCATAGCTATGCCAAGTGCTCGGGTCTCGGATAGGTGTCTGCTGTCTCCTCTCTCTCAAATGTCGCCATGCCACTGCACTGTCTCGACTCATGAGCAAATGGTAAATATCCCAATACTGTCTCTCCTCCCAGTCCCGCCGTTTGCGGCGAGTAAGGCTCTGCATGCGACGCTGTGCCTGTGTGTGTGTAATATCTCCTCTATGCTCTAAAATCCGTAGGTGCTTCCGTAGCTCACGACAATCTGCATCATACCAGCGGTTCTGGGGCATGGATCCTGTGCGTGGAGGGTGCCTATGTGTGCGGTGTGGGAAGCTGCGGAGAGCTGAGTCCTGTAGGATGGAGGTGATATGTGATGTAAGTGTGTCCAAAGGTGAGAATGGATCAAGGGAGAGTAGGCGGGTTTGTAAATGGTGTGCATAAACATGTGAGAGCTCGTATGTGAAGTGTATCGTGGTATGTATCTCAGTGGGTGAGGGAGGGTCTAATGGAATCGGAGATGAGAGTGTGAATGTGATAAATGTGTGGTCAGCACCGAGTGGGCGTCGTCCAATACTAAGTGAAGGGATGAGTGAAGCTCCAGAGGTAGTACCCAAAATGTAGTCGACTGTGCTCTCACCTCCCCCGTGAGGGAAGCAAGTAAATCCGCCTGAACCTGGCCAACGATTCATCCCGTTATATATAACGAGATGATGTCGGCTGCCTAGCTCGAGTAGATGTCTGCCATAGCCGGTGGTGTCCTGACCCGTATCTGCTGATACCCTGCTCGTGCTTATCTCATCGGGGTCTCTGGCCCTCATGATCTGTGGGTGGTCCATGTCGTATGCCTCGCACTGATGCGACTGAGTGCGGCCATTGAAGTCCCCCATAAGGAAGACTTCACCTAATGTGCTGTAATGTAGTATCTCATCTGAAAGCGCTGTGTATGGTGAGTCTCTATCTCGGATTGGTCCCCCCAGATCCTGTCCTGCGTATCGAGATCCGCCTGGTGGGAAGTAGCATATAGCAATGTAAATCGAGCTCCCCTGTGCTATCTCCATGCGAACCCACATGTATCGTGCCTCCTCATCTCTACCTATAATATGGATCCGACTCTGTATCTCCTGTCGAAATACGATGGCCACTCCTCCCGATCCTCGTGCTGTACTCTGTCTCATCGTGGTCCTGAATGCAGATTCCCAATGAAAACCTGCAATGCGTGGTAGACCTCTCTCTGGGCTCTCGTGTGTCTCTGTGATGCACGCAAAGTCATGTGATGCGAGGATCTCCTCGACTCTGTCTGGTCGCGTCCAGAGTGCCCCGTTGCAGTTCCACACTGCTCCTCTGAGTGGTGTCTCCTGGTGTAGTGATGTCTCATAGGCCGCATGGCCCTATTTGATAGGGCGTCCATCTATGAAGACCTTACCATCACGGTAAAAGGCCTTCCTCCCCTCTCGACGTGCCTGGAGTATCTGTGGCATGCAAGCGCGTCGGTGTGCCACCTGCATACGCGTGAGGTCCTCGTCCATGTAGAGGGTGCCGCCGGGTAGTCCACGTAGTACTGATCGACGTCTAAAAAAGGCGGTCCGTGCCTCCTCGGAACTCATCTTGAGGATGAGTGCTCGCAAACGCGATGTATCCCTCCCCACCCTCCATGCGTCTGTGTAGGGCATGCTCTCGTATCCAAGTCGACGGCAAATGTCCGTGGCATCTGCCTCCGGTGATACCCCTTCGGGTAGGCCTGTAATCCGAATGTGAAGTCTTCGAGTGTGTCGAAGCCTCTCCTCCTCAAGTGTATCCTGGACTCGTGTGAGCTCTTCTTTTTGCACGTCTTCCCTTACTTCCTTCTTAACTCTTTTGTGTACTACTTCCACCCATGACTCTCGAGTAGATTCTACCTCCGTTTTGATTTCCTTCTTTATTTCTTCCTTGAGTATCTCCACGTTGGAGATCTCCCCCTCTTCTTTCATGTGCTCATAAGCTGTCCTCCAGTGGTCTCGTTCTTCTGTGAGAGTCTTCACTTGTTCTTCTAGTCCTTTAACTTTATTCATTACTTGTTCTTCGAGTCCTTTGAACTTTTCCATCATCTTTCGTATCTCCATATTGAGGTTGCGGTCTGCTTCCTTTTTGGCCTCTTTGAGAGCTTTAGCGATAAGGTCGTCCACTTCCTTTCGGTCCATGGGAGCCATTTCAATGTTTAGGATTAGAGAGAGAGAGAGAAAGAAAGAAAGAAAGAAAGTGTTTTTTACGTCTATTAGGAGGCCGAACTCGGCCTATGAGACAAATCGATGTACATGGGTGTATCTTCTGTCAATCAGAAAAGATAAAAGTGCTGAAAAGAAACTGGTTAAGCTGATATAGATCTCCGTAGTATGCGTGTGGGGATACCCATGAAAATGGTGGGGGGTGTATGGAGTGCGATATCTATGATAGTCTATATGCAAAAGGGTAGTACAACAACCATGAGAATGCATCTAAAACGACTACTAGCTCCATCCTGTGCTAGTGGGTGGGTGTAATATGTGATACATAGGTGGAGGTGGAGTCAGGGCCACCCTGATGGCTGCAACGGGATCGGCCATCATCTGGGATCGTCTCTCCTCCATGGCGCGATGGTCACAAGCCTGGATCTCCGCAATCTGGTGTTGGTGAAGTCTCGGGGCCCGATATCCTATAGCACGGGGTCGTCTCCTAGCTCGAGATATCTGAGCCTGCTGAAGAGTCACCCCGCTCGGTGTGTGGGCTGAGGGGGGGAGGGCTGCAGCACGTCGTGGAATAAAGAAGTCAGAGAGAGAGAGAGAGAGAGAGAGAGAGAGAGAGAGAGAGGAGAGAGAGAGAGAGAGAGAGAGAGAGAGAGAGAGAGAGAGAGAGAGAGAGAGAGAGAGAGAGAGAGAGAGAGAGAGAGAGAGAGAGACGAGAGAGAGAGAGAGAGAGAGAGAGAGAGAGAGAGAGAGAGAGAGAGAGAGAGAGAGAGAGAGAGAGAGAGTTAGGGAGGGAGGGAGGGAGGGAGGGAGATTGGGGGGGGGGGGGGGGAGGGAGAAGGGGGGGGGGGAGGGAGGGAGGGTGGGAGGGAGGGAGGGAGGGAGAGGGGGGGGGGGGGGGGGGGGGGAGGTAAAAGGGGGGGGGGGGGGGGGGGACGAGGGCGAGGGGGCATTGAGGGGGGGAGGGGGAGGGAGAGGGGCTCATTAACATCTTCCAAGGCCACACTTGGCCTATGAGACAAAATCGTATACGACTGTGGTAATCTCTGTGTAGCAATGGAAAGGAAAAGTTCTCGCTACACAAAACTGTGTAGGCTTAAAACAACAAAGGATGGTGTACCTGGTAATGAGGAGGTAGTGGTGATAAAATATTGGTGCTTGGGGGGATCATGGCTTTGACTCAGTAGGTAATGACCACCTAACACCCATGAGGGAGTGAATGTGTATACCCTAAGTTCCGATGATAGGTGGAGGTGGGTGGAGTATGGGTGCATGGCGGTATGAGTACCTCCTGGAGGAAGGCTGTCGAAGTGTTGGTAGTACGCGTGTGCTCCATCATGTAGTCGTGGGCTATCTTGATGCATGAGATACCCTCCCGGTGCAGTGGTGGTCGTCCGTACCAAACCATATGTGGTCAGCGTGGCACTCTGTGTGCCGCTGCCTGCTGGAGTGCGAGTCCTATGCCTGTGGGGGGTGGGTCCATCTGAACTGGCTCAGCTCGCTGAAAAGATTGATTAATAGTTTGCTGGGTACTTATTACACACCCATGTCTGGTGTGTAGGCTGTAGCATCTGATCTCGGTTCTCAAATGCCGCCGTGAGGAAAATGCCCCATTCTCCGCTAGTCTCCGGTGGTCATGCACATTGGAGTGTCTCCTCTATCTCGAACTCTGCTCTTAGGTCCGAGTACGCTGGGCATCTGACAGTTAGGTGCTCCTCACTCTCTATCTCTGTATGGCATACTGGGCACCAGCTCTCCTGTCGAGGGACTCCTCTAGCCCGTTCCTTCTGGATCTCGAGCTGATGTGATGAAACTTGAAGCTGCCCAATGAAGACTTGAAGGCGCTGTGGTAGGTATGCGTGCATGTAGCGAGGAGTCTCAATGAAGCCCTGGTCTAAGATCCGTAGAGAACGCTCACTATAGTGAAGCATTTTCGGTGTCAATGTCTTCCTCTGGCTGATCCATGTCCTCTGTACGTATGTATGCCATATCTCCTGACGGATGATCCTATTTCTCTCTTGGTGGGAGAGCCAATAGGTGGGGGCCTGGGAGTCCTAGTGTACTGGTGGTAGTCTGTCTATGTCAAAACCATGGAGGGCAAGCCAATCCTGTGTCTGTGCATACCATGAGGAGGTGTCTCCTGCAAATGCCATCTCGCGTGATGCCTGGAACGCTCTGTAAGTGGTGTGCTCTGTGTCCATGCTTTGGATCCTGTGTAATAGGCATACTTTTTGGAAGAGTGCCTCTACCAGCATCGGTGGTGCAGCAAGCTCTGCCCTGGTGATATCATGGGGTACCGAAGATTTGTTGAGGATGAGTCTGGCAATCATGAGAATCTGCGGGCTCTCCAATGCTGTTCATGATGATGTGACTAATCCCCGTCCCCATATAGTTGCTCCATACATGAGTGCTGGGGTAGCTAAAGTGTCGAGGAGCCACCCCTTTGTGCGGGGCCGCTGAGTATATGCCTGGTGACACTCTCTCTCCATCAAAGCTAGCACTGTGTATCCTCGTGTGATGCGATCACGGGCTGCCATAAGACATGGAGAAAACCCGAGAGGCTGCTGTGAATGTCACTCCCAAGTAGACATATGATCTGACTACCTTGATGGGTCTGCTTGCTGCTCTGAAAGAACTGTCTCTCCTTACCTGTGCTGATGTATGGAAGATCAGAACCTTGGTTTTGCCATGTTTTATTGATAACCCGTTATGTGTACAAAAATCATCTAGGCCTTGTGGGCGACGCTGTGGACCCTCTGCTGACTGTGAAACAAGCACAATATCATCAGCATATAAAAGAATGGATAGTGGTCCCTAGTACCTCAATGCCCTCCCTCCCTGCAGCCATATAAAGTCCACTATCTCATCAATGTATAAACCAAAGATGGTGGGTGAGAGGGAGCACCCGTGCTTCACCCCGATGGTGCTAGCAAGTGAATCGGATAGACCGCCCGGGCATCGGACTGTACCTGATTCTCTCTCATATAAGGCATAGATCCCCCATATCATCTCCTCTGGAGCCCTGATATTGTGTAGACGTATGAAGAGCCCCTCCTGGGAATTGTGTCAAAGGCTTTGCGGAAGTCCACAAAGCAGCTGTACAATCTCCTTTTCCTCACTGTGCATGGTCGATCAAATATCGCAGAGTGAAGATGTGGTCCATGGTAGAATAATCTCGTCTGAATCCTGCCTGTCCCGAGGTTCTGATACCCTTCCTCTCGGCGAGAGTGCTCAACTGTGTCTCTAGTACTGCCCCATATTACTTGGCAGAGATTCATACATACATACATATATACCAGTTCCTGTTACCTATTGTATCCAAATTTTTTTTGATACTCGGAAACTCCGTTTTTGACTGGTGCATACCGATCGTTTCGGCTGCGCCAGGGCACTATTCCTGTGATCAATAGGGAGACTAACAAGTGTGGTGAGCATGAACAAGAGCTACCAATTTTCCAAGAGGTAACCAAAGGCGATCACCGCTTGGGTTATTAGGGCGATCATCAATCATGTGTTTCTTCATCAAAGGGCATACATAGGGCAACCATCTCATGTTGTAAGCATGGATTAAGGTGAATATCTTTGATTAATCTTGCAACCATATACAATCGCATATGTGTCTAAGCTAGGAGCTCTATTTGGCATCCACATGACTCTCCTCGTTTTGGGCCTGACAATTTGGACATAAACGAGGACTGTAATTGTTTGGACATTCCATACAAATATACATTCGAGAGGTAGGTATTTACTTCTGACATGCAGTTTATCTAATGTGATAGTAGACAGCAGTAGGCCTACCAATGCTTTAGGAATTCTCTAGATCTGTTGAGGATAACTCCTATGTTTGATGTTTGATAGTAAACAGCAGTAGGCCTGCCAATGCTTCAGGAATTCTCTAGATCCTTTAAGGATAACTCCTATGTTTGATGTATGAGTGCACAAGTTTGCTTTAAGCTGATGCTGTACATAACCAGAGTTGGAATGGTAATTAGTCAGCTTTATTGAATAGTCTATTATCTTGACCAGTATTAACTTATATCTTTCTTGTTTCTAACTTCTTTGTTGGAGTGATACAGCTGATGAGGCTTGGAGATCTTATTGGTTACGGTGGAAACATAGAAAGAACTCCTTGCAACAGGTATGTAATTCTGAAATACTTGTCTTGCTTTTCAAGCTTTCTGATCAGCTTTTGAGCTAGCTTGTGATCATGAACAGTGCAAACCTAAGCATGTTGCCATGGCCGAAGCCAAATATTTGGCCTTCCATTCCATCGGATGCGGCTGACCGAATTTCTTTGAAAGGGCAGGTTGTTGATTTCAACTCTACCATTACATTAATAATAGGAGGAGGAGGAGGAGGACGGGTAGTAGTAGTAGTAATAATTATTATTATTATAATAATAATAATAATAATAATAATAATAATATTATTCTTATTATTATTATTATTATTATTATTATTAGTATTATCATTATCATTATTATTATCATTAGTTCTTGCTTGTGAATCTCATTAATATGTTTTGGTCTTCAGTTTTCAGAAAAGAGGTCAAAACCCTTCGGAATAACCCGAAAGCCTCTTCCTCTTGCACCTACTCTGCTGTTGAGAGATGCAAACAGGAGGAGAGCTTCTTTATCTGTTGGAAACATTCCAGAGTTCCTAGAGTCACGCCAAAGTTTCAAAGAAAGGTGTGTCTGTATTGTCTTTGTTATGTTCCCAACATTGTGGCATTTGGATAGCAGCGGTACCATGCATGTGCTGATATTAGCATATATGGCAGCCCAGCTGGAGATAATGCTTCATCTTTAGCATTGTCTCCTGGAGGTGTACCTCCAGCTCCTCTTCGGTCGATGTCAATGAGTGCAAATGGTGACCTTACTGGTTCATTAAACTCTCCTGGAGCAGGGCCTTCAACTCCCATTCGGTCAGTGTCATTTGGTACTACTGCAAAGGCTGGTGCGGCTACAAACCGATATGATCGTCCTATGAAATTGCCAGAGATATGTGCTGCAGCTGAGTTTGCCATTCAGAGTATGGTCACAGATGAAAAGCTTCTGAAGGGGCTGTCATCTGCAGAGAACTTTGAGGCAGGATTTCTTCATTTTAATAGCCTTGTGAAATCACTGTACTTTGTCATGTGAAATACTCACAATCTAATTGTTTTGGCACACTTTCAACAGGATTTCCTCATGGAGCTTACAAAAGCAGCTGCAGATAGCTACCATCAATCATGGCGTAAAAGACACGGTGTTGTGCTTGATGGTGAGGTGGCAGCATTTTATTCCAGGCATGGGAACTATGATTCAGCAGCCAAACTATATGAAAAGGTCTGTGCGATGTACTCTGGTGATGGATGGCATGCATTATTAGCAGAAGTCCTTCCAGACCTTGCAGAGTGTCAGAAGCAACTTGAAGACCTTGCAGGGTATCTACTTTCATGTATCAAATTACTGTCATTGGAAAAGGGCCTTTTAGAGGACAGTGAGCGGCACACAGTGCAATCCGAGGTGTTATGGTTGGCGCACACAGAGCTCAAGAATCCAGTATCTGTGGATGTATCCACACTCATCACTTTCTCAGGAAGGGGGGGATCACCATTGAAGCTATGTGAAGGGGATCCTGGTAGCCTTGCAATCTCTGTGTGGAGTGGTTTCCCTGGAGAGATCACTCTGGATGCTCTCAGTGTTACTCTGATTGCAACATTTACTGCTGAGGAAGGTGTGAAGGTATGTCTCCTGTATTACTGCTGCAACTTGTCGTGAGTCCCTTTGATTATATCATGCTCATGGGTGGTGACCTATAGCAGGTTGTGAGAAGTGCGCAAGCTCCATCTCTCAAACCAGGGAAAAATGATGTGGTTATGGTTTTACCTCCACAGCGGGCGGGTTCATATGTATTGGGCGTTCTTACAGGACAATTGGGACAGCTAAGACTCAGGTCCCATACCTATTGCATGACCAGTGCACTTAGCTCAAAGGGTGGTTCTCCAGAAAGTGATGATTTCTTGAGTTTAGAGAGGCCTTTGAGGCCTGTACTGGAAGTATGTACTTTTTATGTGAGATATTCTGTTCCTGGCAAAACAGAAGACTAACAATTATCTGTGAAATCTATGTAACAGGTTTCAGAACCACGTCCCCTTGTAGATATCACATGTGTAGTGTCCTGGGGTTTGCTCATCAATGAACCGCAATGGCTTGGTTTGGTCATTAGGCCTATTGATTATTCTTTGAAGGGGTCTATTTTGCACTTATCATCAGGATCAGGTTTGCAAATTGAGGAAGAGCAAATTTGTGAAATTGAGGCAGCAGGAAAGCTTCTTAAAGGAAGCAATCAAAAGCAGTTTCCTAAGGATCATGGTAATCCATCAAGTGCTGGGGAGAATCCCTTCATTGTTAAAGGAAAAGAAAAACAGTTTCTGGGCATGAAGGATGGCAAAGTTTCTCTTCCTGATTCAGCAAGTGACCAAGCATCTATACTCTGGTTAAGAGTGAGGGCTGTTCAGAGAATGCAAAAGAATGGTTTTCTCACTCCTTCACCACCATCATCTCCACTGAAAGCGTATGATAAGGATATGGCTAATGGGAATATTCTTGAAGATTCCACAACTTTAAGTAATTTTTCGGGACTATTATTAGGGCAGGATGATAAGAAACATGGCTCTTCTCGATCCAAAGACAATCAAACTATTGGAGTAAGAAAGCTGGATGTGAAGCTGGAGTATGGAGCAGCTCTTAGCAGGACTTATGAAAGGTGATATGTTTGAGAAGTCCTCTTGCTCCTTATTTCCATTTTATCAGAGAGTGAATTTCCACTACATTTTTCATGTTTTATTGAGCAATCCCTAGAGATAATGTAAACCAAAGTCGAATTCTCGAGATACAGTTGTCAGAACTGATGTCCCTAGGCTTGATTATCTTCCTTTCGAAGTAGCTGTAGCTTACAATTTTGTATTTCATTCTGGATCGTTTTGCTAGCAGTGATCTGTAGAAGGTTGGGTCCATCCTCTAGCTCATAAGCCAGTTTGTACAGCATTAAATTCTCAACCATGGGAGAAATTACTGATAGAGTTGAATGTCATTGTATCTAGGCACAGGGGTTTATCTGATGTTCAGGTTATTTTTCTTTCTTACTACCAAGATATCTTGTTGTGAGCTAAGAGAATCTGTCCATAGGCTGTAAAGGAAAGTCTCTCTAAGATAGTGCAACAAATGTGGGTACGCTTGAGCCAAAGTCAATTCATGCAGGCTACAAATAATGTTCAAGTACAATCAGTGCCCCAGGAATGATCAGTGACAAGTGGGTCACCTATCATACATCGTTGCAGAGTATGGTGGTTCAGCCAAAGTCACCAGGGGATGGGTATGGGTCCCGGGAACGGTAGTGTCCCCAGGACGGGGACGGAGCCTAGGGTGTCCCGGGGACGCATCCCCGGGACGGCACTTAAAAAAGGCTGACTTCTTTAAATAATCAAATCAAATTCATGCACAATTAGTTTATTAATACATGAAATGACCAATGACAAGGAAACCATAGAAAAAAGGTGTTTTTTAAGTATAAACAATGAACATGTACAATGCACGTTGATGGTTGAACATTGAGAGCTACTACGAAAGTGAGAAGTGAGAAGTCATATGTAACTCATCATTAAAAGAAAAAAGTGGATACGTCGTCATCATCATATCAAAGATGTTACATCATGAGAAGGAAAAGATGTTACATCATACCATTGATTGACAAAAATACTATATATGACAAGAACATATATGTACATGGTAGATCTCCTTCTATGCATTGAAATTTGAGTCCTCCGAAGATCTAAGAGAACTTGTGGCTAGATGACTTGAAATGAGGCTTTCTCATGCTTGTGTGTGGGGTTGAAAGAAGCTACTAGAAATCCTAAAAGTAGGCATCAAAAGTTGGAATAAAAAATCAAAATTCAAATTGAATTACAAGCCAAAAAAGAAACTCTTGCTAGCCTTCAAACTGCCCGTCCCCGTCCCGGACAGGGTGTGTCTTCAGAAAACGTCCCGGGGATGCGTCCCGGGGACGGAATCCTGTTTCAAACATGTATAGGGGGATGGAAACCGTCTCATTTATGCATCCCTCCTTTCATGCCGGGAACGGAAGTCCCGGCGTCCCTAGGGCCCGGGGACGCGTCCCCATGTGACATTGGGTTCAGCATTTTTTCTAAGCTACGAACATTAGTTTCTTGTGTGAGAAAGGCATGCCTCTCATTGTTAATACAACCTTTTTCTGAGCCTTTAGAAATTTATGCAAGGCTCTTACAGAGCTCGAAGGCAAGTTTTCTCTGTATGTCCTGGATGATCTAGATAAAAGTTGTGCACTTTCCTTCAATACTGATGGACGCAGTAGACACACTGGAATTTGGAATTGGAATGCTGCAATTGAGCTCACATGAACACCTTCCCTGAAGTCTCCCAATGGTATCTAGCAGGGTCTGCTCTTTCAAGTTCTGTGGCAGTTGGACCTTGACATTAGAGCTTCTGTAGTTGGAGCCTATTTCTAATTATAGTATTTTGCTGTATGTCAGTTATTTGGCGAAGTTGTAGGGGTTGGGAAGTATGGAGGAGATATTATATATGTAACAAGTCCTGAAGTGAATGATACATATAATGAATAATTCAAATAGAACTAGAATTTATGGGGTGTAGCACCCATTGACAAGTGATCTTAGCTAGCAATCACACGTGATACGAGCATAATCAAGTGATGGCTTCACGTAATACAATAAATATGTCAGACTGAGAGCTGAACCAATCATGAGCATAGAAGCATATGATGGTCAATACATGCAATGGTGAAAGAAGCATGCCAAGTAGATAAACATACACACACAATTGCCTCTCACACACTAGGTCATGCATTCCACACCAGCGACCACACACACAACAACTGACATTAAAAATGGACTTTTCTCTTAGCTCCAGAATTCAAATAGAGTCAAAAGTTGGTACATTTGGAAGCTCTTAACAAGACGCATCTGTTCGAAGAACCACTCTGAGTCCAATTCTCCTACATAAAGTTATGAGCAATAAACCAAGTGTCAAAAGTCACTACCTACACTATATCACTTCTTACACCTAGAATATGCAAGAAAACAGTGGAAAAAGAGGGGACATGGGTAGACAACCCACCTTAACGCACATTCAATGCCTCAGACATGTACACAAGTTCACCAAGAAGGAGAAAAGAGGTCAAACAAGTGAAATTACAGGACTGCTTCTTCTCCAAGTTAGTTCTTCATTACAAATGACAAGAGCCTTTACAAAATAGAAGAGTTTCACTCATATACATGTGCCCTCACTCATGTCCTTTCACACATTTGGATGGAGACTTCAAGAAACGAGTCCTAAGCAAAAAGGTTAGACATCTTCGATACAATTCCGGGAATATGCCACTAGAGGGCTCCTCTAGTGCATATTACAAGCTTTAATTACATCCGGACATTACAATATAATGGGAATTACAGAAAATTTGTGGGGCCTATTTTCCATTGTAGCGTTTGTGCTTTCTTAATTTTATAATCTGGAATTTCCCTCCATTTTTACTCCGTCTGATTTTCGGGCAGCTT
Source organism: Ceratopteris richardii (assembly GCA_020310875.1). Lineage (NCBI taxonomy): Eukaryota > Viridiplantae > Streptophyta > Polypodiopsida > Polypodiales > Pteridaceae > Ceratopteris > Ceratopteris richardii. The sequence goes on along the minus strand of CM035436.1, from coordinate 147,348,388 downwards.
TTGTGCCTTTGGTACGTGTCCTTTCAATTCGGGGGTGAAGAGAGACATCAGCTGTTCATGCTATTAGGCTGCCTTGCAGTCTTGCAGAGCCTCATAATCAACTCTACAGATCCCAAACTGGGTGAAGAATACTACTGGGAGCTTCTGCCATTGTGCATACATTTAGCTTTGTATTGTTGGTCGATGTCATGTCACACTGTTTTGTGCGTATGACCAGCTGTAAACACATAAGGTATAATCGTAATTCTTTATTCCTGGTTGCTCACATATTCTTAAAGGTCCTGCAAACAAGATAATATCAGCATGGAGTCAAAAGGTTGATATTCTTATTGGTGACTGAGCACCATCCCTAAGAAGGAAGAACATGAATGAAGGAATTTTTTATCACATTCTGTTTGTTGAAAATTGGAAAAGGCTCTTAGAAATAAAGATTGAAGCTAGTATAAGAGGAGGTTTAAGTCTCTTCTTTCATTTGCCCGACTACCTGCATGGTATATACAAGTTCAGGCAGCATTGAGAAACAAATTTACAAGCAGTAAAATCGTTTTTTCCCCCACATCAATCAACAAGGTAACTTTCATCATCATCATCATCGTTGTCGTCATCGTCGTCGTCGTCGTCGTCATCATCATCATCCTCCTCATCATCATTATCATCATCATCATCATCTTAGCCAGCCCAAGGTGGTTTCTATCAACATCTTTTCATACAACCCTATGTCCTTAAGCATTGCATGAAGAAGATTATTTTGGCTTTGTTATAACGTATTCTTAGTACATAAGACCAAAATTTTCGTTATGCTCTTGAAGCATCCTATGATGCATTAAAATTTATCTTTAATCTGATAAAGGGTTAGACACCATCATAAGTCTCTTGCTAGGATTCTTCTATTATCCCTTCTCATTGTGCATGCTGAATCCATCCATGGAAAGTAATAAATGTAATCGAGGTCAATGGAGCCAAATTTGATACTTGGGAAGTAAGGGTAAAATGCATTTCGAAGATAAACGGTCTAGATTCTTTTGAGTCTCGTGAGACTGAAGGATAGCTGAAAAAAATAACACTCTTGCAAGCCTTGTCAATGGCCATGAGAGCAGATGTACCCTTACTTGTCTTGAGAGCATATGAGAAAAAATAACACTCTTCCAAGCCTCATCAATGGCCTTGAGAGCACATGTACTCAACTCACTCATATTGATTCTCACATTGAGGACATTGCATGAAGTAGAAATTTAAATTGTAGGTTTGATGGGATTTCAATTGTTTAGCATAGAAATTTAAATAATCGAGAAAAATCATGTTATTAATCCACATAAGATTGTTTTTTTTTTTTACTTGTAATATACCTTCGTACATTTATAGTATGTAAAACATAGAAATTAAACACCTATCTAACTATGTACCTTGCGATGATTAGTGATAAATATATGTACCTATTTATACACCTATTTATTGGGCTCCATACATGCCTATCTAGTGTCTGCCTACATATTAATCCGTGCCTCTACCCATTTATCTATCTACTTGCCTATCTAACGATCGATCTACCTATCTATTTATCCATCCATCTATCTATCTATTTATCAATCCATTCATCTTCCATATACGATCTATCTATCTATCTTTGTATCTAGTACTCATCCATATATCCATGTATCTATTTGCCAATGTACTTGCCACAGATATACCTATCTGCATGTCTACTTTGTTGAAATAAAGAGAGAAATGGAAACTATAAAAACAAATAAAAAAGAAATATATATAAATCATTAAAATTTAAATTGACATTTTTTTAAATTCTCCATCTTCATGGAATGTAAGAATAAAATAAGAACATAAAATATGCAAAAAAGAAAATCGCTCCCAATGATTTAAATTGTGGGAGAGATCTAAACGATTTCTATTTCAAAAATTTTTTATGATTTCTTGAATTGAAATTTAAGAGGATGATAAAATAGCTATTCTCTTGAAACTAGGATCATCTCGTATTAGTCTTGATAAAAGAAGCCCACCATCTTGCAAGAAAATGTAGTAATCTCCCATATGGAAAAAAGCACTCCATTCTTGCATTAACACATGAAAGCAAGGATTTAGTGGTAATCAAGCCCTACTATAAATCTTGCACTCGTTGTGGATTGAAGTGATTCTAACGATTGTCTCAAGAATCGAAAATGTTTAAAATGTGGGAGAAATGAATACATCTCTTAAAGATGCTAAGGAAATGGTTCTTGAATGAAAGGAACGACTTAGGTGTTAGTAAACAATAATGGCAAGAACATAAAAGAAGAAAACGATGATTAAGATGAAGTGTATTGTGTTCCCACCATGTCTACTAGAGTGATTAACAAAACTCTAAATTCCGTCTTTGTATATAATGATATAATGTAGGACTTTAGGTCTATTTTCCTTGCCTAATCTTTTTATAGTTTGTTTTCAGTAAAATCTCATTGACATGAAGCCCTTCGACCATAGTTTTGGGACAACAAAATCGTGTTAAGACCCATGTAATGTATCATGTGAAATTGAGACTTTTAGTCAACTCTTGTAAGAATCAAATGATCAGAGTTGAAGTAAAAATAAAACCTTGTTGTATGCGATGGTATCCTTGGACCTTGACATGTTTCAAAGAAGGGCTCTTGATGTATCATGATGTACCCATGCAACTATTGGTTAAAATATCGGTGGTTTAGTATGTTCATTGAAGGCTAATTGCCTATGCACATTGTATGTTTGCATATACATGCTAGGTGCATTGTGCTTTTATGTTTTTAAGCTTTATGCAAGTTTCAAGGTCCTTCTGGAAGTCTTTGGAAGGTTCAATGACAAGTGGATGCATGGCTTTGAAGGAAAGGATCCCATGAATTTGCTAGGTCAAATCTATCTTGAGGCTAGAGAAGGAAAGGTGTGACAACAAAGTACAACAAAGTACAACAAAGTACTTGAGATGTCCTCATCCTATTCCAGTTCATCGAGAGTTGTTTTTGTTAAGAAAACTTGTGGGTTTCTCGTTCCAATGTTGTGCACGGTTAGCCAAGAGGCTGAGAAGACAGGGTGTGCTTTAGGTCAATCCCTAAGGGTCAGGCTATACTCGGTTGGAAACTTGGAAGCCAATAATCCTCGACAGTCCCTTGAACTAGTTTCTTGCATACTTGTTCTTTGTGTTGCAGAGATTGCAATGCTTGTAATGATAAGCATTGGAAACATATTCATGAGTTTATAATTTATATCACAGTTTTTCCATAAGTGAACCATATTGCAAAAGCATACGAGTATGGAAGTATGTAAAAAGTATGGAATCTCATTCAAAATATCATATGTGATATCATATGTCTTGCAAAAAATGTACTAAAAATCTGAAAATCATATATATATCATAAAATATTCATCAATCATCATAGATAATAGATAGAAAATTTCAGATCTCAAATATAACTTGTAAAAGCAATCACATGTCACTATGTAGACAATAGTATGGCATAGACATGTCAACGATCACATTGGAATTCAGAATTCAGATCCTAAATAATCGTAGATGTGTTGCATCATGCATGATAAATAAAAACTGTCCTCCATTAACATTCAAATTTCAGCTTTCAAATTTCATTTTCATCAATGTCAAGAGACCTCCTCCTCCTCCTCCTCATCATCATCATCATCATTGTCGTCATCATCATCATCATCATCATTGTCGTCGTCATCATCATCATCATCATCATCATTAATAACATCCTTCTCCTCAAGAAAGGCATCATTATGAATTGAAGATGATTTCCCAATATTTGTTACTAGGTTTCTTCCCTCAATGATTGTGCATCAAAATTGGTAGCTTCATTAGGTCCATCATCTATAGGAGTTGGGACCAATTTTCAGCTTCTCTCATATTTTGCAAAGCAAGAAAACGATCTTTATGTGTTTCGTTATTGAGCATGTCCAATGTAATCTCCATTCCTTCAAATCCCTTTTCTTTCACCTTTAACAATAGCCTCAAATTAGTATATACATAAACAAGTTAATTAGCATTACAAGGTGGCAATCTATAGTCTTTTCCGCCTCTTTGTGTATATGAGTTAATAAATAATCCAATTCCTCTCACATGGAGAGGCACATGATCCGTGAGATAAAAATCTAATGGCAAGTGATTTCAATTTAGGTGTGCAGCCTCCAGACATCTCTCAGCACTTTACATGTTCTTCATTCATTTAAGATCATGAACAATGGGTGAAGCAAATGAACCATAATCATTCTTGTACTTGTCATAATCTTCCATCAAGCCACCCATCAATTGCACATTTCCATTACAATACTACTCCAAAAATTTTCACCATCCTTCATGCACCTCAACATCACTTTATTGATTCTTACTCTTTCCATATGGGATGCAACATAAATCCCATTGCATACAATGTTGTACAACATGTCCCATCTATCAATGTATAAAGTTTTGATTTTTTTCGATTTTGATTCATCAACACCATCCATGCTTTGCAATTTTTGAACCCTACGATCAATGAGCTCATATATAAGCCACATGATTGCACCTCGGTCCTCCCCTATCACATATACAGAGAATATTCAAAATCCGTTCATAGACCTTCACAATAAGCATTCTTATTCAAAATGTTTGATAATAAATTCATCAGATTTTTGATGACTTGATCTATATATGGTCCCACTTATTCTTTGCCACAGATGCATCATGCAAATAGGTAATTTGCAACAAACTATTGATAAGACATTCGTTAACACTTTTTTGTGTTACAAGTTCAGTCTACAACTATACATGTGGTGGCAATGTGTATCTTGCTGGCATGTGCCATCATCCATGTGTTGGACATGCCACATACTATAGCCGATAGGCCTTGAGCATAGTACCTGGGACCCCCATCGGCCACTCTCGACTAAGGACTCCTGTCCTTGCACATGCCAATGCATCATCGCATGGTACACTACATATCTTGAGGTTGAGGCTTGAACTTTCAATGGGAAGCTTGTGCGACTTTGGAACCCGATAGCAAGTGAGTTTACAAGTTGTAGCCTATGTGTTCGTTGCTCACACCCAAAAAAAGAATCGAATTTGTCAAAATCCAAGAAATGTAAATGTACCAGATGTTGGTGTAAGAAAAAAATCATACTCTAATCGTACCCATAAGCATCTAACAATTTCTTTTCTTCAATAGCTTTGTGATTTGTGAGAAACAACCTTGTCTTTGTGACTATGTCAATCATGTATACATGTTGTAAAGAGATTCCTATTGGGTGGCTACAAGAGGAAGAAAGAGTGTACACATAGGTCACACTCCCACATTCGGAGAGCAACCTTTACAGCAATCCACTTCCATTGAAGAAGTGCATCTTGATGAGGACTTGCTGAATCCTAAGCTGGTAAGAGAGTCTATCTTAGGACCTTTAAGACCCACCACAACATTCTTGTAGCATCTTGTTTTAGGGACTATCTACACTTGCTCTCTGAAGGCACTTCTTTCTCACACACTTTTAAAGACGTATTTGCATGGATTTATAAGGATCAGAAAGGATACCTCATAAACTAGGCATCCACACAATCCCACTCACCAGAGGAGAGTTGTACGAGGCGAAATATACTTGCTTAATCCTAAATACACAGATTTTGTTAAGAAAGAAATTCGAAAGGTGGAGGAAACAGATAATGATTCTTGTTGAACACTTTGAATGGATTTCTTCCTCGATAATCGTCCCAAAAAAGCACTCAAACAGATATGTACCTACATGAGCTTTCAAACTCTTAATAGGTTAAGAGAACTGGATGGCTTTTCTACTGTATTTTTTGAGCTAGTCATAGATGATGTAGCTAGACATGCCCTTTACAATTTTATGAAGGGTGTTAGTGGCTATAAAATAAGCCTTTATTCGAGTGATCATCTCAAGATGGCATTCATCACATGTTTGGGATTAGAGAAATTGCCTTTCGATTAAGATATGCTCGTGCTTTTTTTTTTTTTTAAAAGTTCAATCACACTGTCTATTTTATCCTTGGTAATCTCTTGGTGAAATTTTGAATCTTTATTGATAACTTCTTTAGAGTTGGAAGCTTGACAATTCACTCATCATCTTAGACAACCATTAGAGGTATTTCACAGATGTAGAGAGACTTGGTTAAATTTGAATCCAAATAAGTGTCATTTTCTTGTCACTTTGGGTGTGCTAATAGGACGTGGTGATTGCCCAAGGTATGGCCCCTGATCGTGACAAGATTGTAGCAATCCTGAAGATGCCAAGATTGGTATGTGCCAAAGAAGTTCAAACATATTGGATATCATATGAAATTCATGAGGAGGTATTTTGAAATTGCATGAACACTCTCTAGGCTAACAAGTAAGTGAGTTCCATTGCAATGAGTACTAGATGAAGAAGCTTCTTCACCTAACTAAACAAGAAACTTTCTTTGGCCCTAATCTCGATCATGCCAGATTGGTCAAAAACCTTCGATTGTGCATGTAAATGCAAGCCTTAGTAGTGGTAATTCAACTAAGTGAAGAGCATAAATTGGACAAGCAACTACATTAGGCAAGCAGGTTACTCTCATAGATGAAATTAAATTACAATACCAAGGAAAGAGAAGCATTGGCGATTTATTATTTTCTCAAGAAATTTGATCTTTATCTATTAGGTATTTCTTTCATGATTATTACATATTAAAGGGCTAGAGAGTATCTTCTCAATAAACCTAAGGTGATTGGAAGAGTATGGAGATGATTGTTCCTCTTGTTGGAATTCGACTTCCTCATAGTTCAAATAAGTTGGCAGAAATATGTCATTGTTGATTGTTTCTCTTGCATATGACACACACAACCCCAATAGAAAGGGGTGGAAGATGATCTTCCAAAAAGTGCAGTTTCCAAGGTAAGTGTTGCCCCCTCATGATACAATGATTTGTTTCAATTTTTATCAAGTCATATGTACCATGAGGATCTTCGCCTGTGGAAAAATGTAGAATATTGCTAGAAAGTAAGGAGTTTGCAATAATAAAAGATGTACCCTAAAAATGAGGCCCTATACTTAGAAAATTGCTATTGCTCTTCCCACACTAGACCAAAATAATTTTAGAACTTGCTTGCAAAAAGTAACGTCAATGGGCACATTCTTGGACACATCAATGTGATGAGAATTTTGTTGAGCAAGTTGTGGTGGCCTTATCTATTTCAGGACACCACTACGTATGCCAAAGATGTGATGCTTGCCAGTCATGTGCTCTCGAGCCACCATATTAACGAAACCAGTGTTCGTGTGTGCCTCTATGGCATGGCAACCCTTTAAATATTGAGGTTTAGATTTTGGCCAATTTACCTTGAGACCGAACTAAATCAAGCCAAGTTCTTGTTGATTGCAATAGAGATTCCACAAGATGGAATGAAGCAATAGCATCCAAGAATTGCACAATAGAGATAATTGCTTCCATCTTCCACAACCAAATCTTTTGTTGACTTGGGTGCGCTATTGAAGTCACTATTGATCAAAATGCCTACTTTGTATGTAATCGTTTAATGATGATATTCTCTAAATATGAGATCTTCCAAAAGACGTAGTGTGCATATTGTCCAAGAGCAAATGGAGAAGCAAAGAGCACCAACAAAGCCTTGAACAAAGTCTCGATGAATTTGTTAAGAGAGACCTGCCTTCGATTTCTTGTCTCGTGGGGACATGCTTACCTTGGAATATTATGGGCGTACTGCAGTTAGTACAAGGAAACCATTGGCCATATCTGTTACATCCTCAAATCCACATCACTTGTACTTAAATTGTCAAGCCAAATGTGGTGTACATCCAAAGGACATCACGTGTACGTCCAGCCAAATCCTTAAATCCAAAGGACATCACTTGTAGTTGAATTGTCCAGCCAAATGTGATGTACGTCCAAGTGTGAACTGGGCCACCTCCTAAAAGAGACTATAAATAGGATCCATGGGCTTATTTGTCTTTCATTCCTCTCATAAGGTTCTTGGAGTCTTGGCCCATGGTGTAGTCTTCCACGGTATGGGACACCATCCTCTTGAGAGGGCTCCACTTGTTTGACAGCAGGCTGCCAGGCTCGGAGGTGGATCGCTGTGGACCCTATGGCTGGGAGGTGAGTCTGATGTCCATCTTTCTATGTTTGTGAATATGGCTTGTGTTTTGTCTTGTGTTGCAGGGTTGCTCATGGAAGGATCTAACATCAGTATCAGAGCCTCCTCCTACAAGGAGAAACGAGGCATGGCAACATGCACAAAACCATGAGAACCCATGGAGTTGGGATGGCTTAGCTTGAGAGGCTTCTCAACCTCTTGTTAGAGGTGGTATGGGATGCATTGAGGAAGAAGAGGAAGCAAGGAGAGCACATGCAAGCCGCTGGTTACAAGGAATTCCAGGTAAGTCATCTGTCCTAAATATATAGGCGTGTTTTTTTGCCACACCTTACCATGAAGGCAGCCATGCCTTCACCCCCAACCTACCCAAGAAGGAAGGGGTAAGGGTAAATAGAAGCCCATGAAGGGGGTGGCTCCATCTTGATCCCTCCACCTCTCTACCCTCAAAAGAAATAGAGGGATGCTGTTTTACACAATGCTGCTGTTCAGAGGTCCTTTTCTTGGTCACCCAAGGCAAGATGCAGCACGTGTGTTATATCTATAGTCCCCTAAAGCGATTTGTTTTCTCGTGCCTAAGCAAGCGAGAATCTAGGTGGCAGCATGATGAAGGAGACCCTTTTTAGAATGAGGATCCTAGGCCCCCTCCTTGTTACACGAAGGAAGAGCATCTCCATAAGAGCTGAAATTCGAGTTTTTCCCCCCATAAAAGGCTGGGCCTTGAAAGAAACACATGCCTTGAGAAGTGTGGTTGTAACATGGGTTACAGCCAACTTTGGGCCTGCCAAGAATCAGCTCTCTGCTGCTTGGATCAGTTTTGGGAATCACCATGCAGGAAAAACCAAGCTTGGATCAGTTTTGGGAATCACCATGCAAGAAGGTTGAGGAGGTGGACTTCAAAATCCAAAACACCTCAATTTTGAAACGAGGCAAGGATTTTAGGAGGTTCCTTAAAAATAGAGGAGGCAAGAAGTTTTTGTTTAGGACTAGAAGTGTAGGACTATGGATGTGCTAGAAGCATATGGTTGTCTTTTTCTTGATTTCTCGCAGCACAATGTGTGATCACTCCAATTTTGCTTGCAATACTCTTAAGTGTGGTCTCCTTACTTCATGCTCACCACGTGTGATAGCCCCAACTTCCCTTGCACCAACAATGTATGGTCGCTCTCTTGCATCCTCATGCTCCAAGTGATGGTCGCCCCAACTCTTGCCTAATGTGTGGTCGCCCCAAGTGGCTACAATTGCATATTGATGGTCGCCCCAAGTGACTCTTGGCAGCAAGAGTTGCTTCAATTGCCATTTGATGGTCTCCCCAAGTGACTCTTGGGAGCAAGTGTGGTGGCCTTGCCAAGCTCCATGACTTCAAGAGTGGTCCCCCCAGCATGCTCCTCATCCCTCATCACTTTGTGGTTTGTGTTGCATACGTATGTGGCAACTCAGAATGTGGTTGCCCCTTGCATACCTATCTTGCAACAGTAAAAGTGTGGTCGCCCCTCTTGGCACTCAGCATAAGTGTGGAGCATAAGTGTGGCTGCCCGTGCTCATACATCCAAGCTCCAAAGTATTGGTGGTCTAATGATCATGCTCCTGCATACAGTGTCAGAGGCCAGCAGGAAGAGAGCAAGTCCAAAAGTGGTTACCATGCCAGGGGCGATGGCTCAGGTGGGCAACTTCCCTCTACACGTAGCCACCTCCTACTAGACCATTCCGTGGTGTGTAGCCCATATGAGGGGGGCACCTTTGCCCTCCTGCAATTACCAACTTTGCACATGTAGAGCCACTCAGCTGGCTTACTGGTATCAACATAAGAAGCTCGGAGGCACCCATTGAGACTACTTTTCACGATTATTGTCCGTGTATACTATTAATACTGTGAGGACTACAACCACTATTAGGACTAGTGAGAGTACTGTTGCTTAGTTTATGAATGTGAGAATAGCTGATGTGCTCTCTTGCAGGACTGTATTCCTTGCATCTGTGTTGTATCTCTATGATTGGGCTACTCATCCCAGTAGTTAGGCTAGCCCTGTTATGCATGTTGGAACCTTGGAGAAGACTTTGGGCGAGTATTTGCTGTGTATAGTGGAGTCTTTTAGCTAGCATTGAGACCATGTTTTGTGATGTCTAATGCTGTTATCTTGTAACATATTGGTCTAATTGGCGTAGTGTGCTTGACTGTTCCCTCTGTATTTTATCATCTGGTTCAGGTATATTTTGCCAATTGAGGTTATACTTTGGTTGTAAGCGTGTTGGCCATCATCAAATTCTTGAAGTCTAAGTTACTAGTTGGTTGCTAGCTACTTGTGCGGCTGGTAGAAAGGGATCCCTGCTGGTGAGAGTGACTCAGCACGTAACCTCAAGGGTGGGTAAGTGGCAGTAGGTTAACTGATTGAGGCTATTCGGGTGTGGATCATTTTGTATTGTTTTTTTTTTTTTCTTGTTTGTATTTTTCACGTCTTATATTGATCTTAATTTTTAGTGTACTCTCTTGTTTTATTTGTTGTTTTTTCTTATGCGTATGTGTTTATGTTCTCTATCTTGGGTTTGCGAGTTTCGATAACTTTGGACTTGTGAATGTATATATGTGTCATTAGCTGAAGTGAAGTTTCTATCTTTATTCCGTGATAAAGTTTATGTTATTTTGAGTTGTGGTATTCTTTGTGAAATTCTCTTTGTACTCTCTATTCTGCCTATAGTCTTTTAAGGAGTTTGGCATTTGTGGAAGTGTCTCTCGTGACTCTGCACAGTTTTGCTATAGGGTACCTAAGGAGAACGCCCTTGAGTAGAAGGCGTCTTGGGAGGTGTATCACCATCTTCCTCGAGAACGTAGTCCCATGTCTCTCTTCTACAAGAAGTTTATAAGAGGATTCCCCCAAGACTCTTCTATTCAGCCGCCCATGACCTAAGCCTTCACCATGAGAGGTTTTTCGTAGGTTATAAATGTTCAACGAGCTATGAGGGTGATATATTTGCCTCTCTTGAAATTTGAGATCCGGGACTTTCGTAGCATTATTTGGACATTGACTTTCATGAAAGTTGATGGAGGAATTGGATCCTTTTACAATGTTTTGGCCTCTTAAGATTGTAAACCCATGGTCACTCCCATTGGCACAGCTTAAAAAACAAGTGTGCATGATGCAGGAGATGCATTTGATGTTGTTCTCTATCAAGAAATTGTGGGATGCTTGATGTTCATTATGTAGCCTGATATCCACTCTGTTTTCTATTATATTGGCAGGCTTATGCGTAGCCCATGCATCAAGCATGAGCTGTATTTTACCAACTAAACTATAACTGAAAATTTGGGTTGTTTTATCCCAAGGGAGGATTAGTACCACCGAATTTACATGCTTTTTCATTTTCAGATTGTGTTCCTTGCCATGACACATTTGTATCTACAAAGCGGTTTTCATTTAGTGCATGATAGCTCATGCATACTGTGGTTAAGAAAGTAGTGTATTTTGGTCATTTTTAATTGTGATGTTGTGTATGGGTGTTTTTCATGACCACTATTGAATAGCTTGGGCACGTGATGGTTGATTTTGATTAATCTTTTGCCACCACCATCTAGATAGCTTAGGACTTCCCTATACACGAGTGCTAGTTGCTTGTGTATAACATCATTCTCCTTTTTTTTTTAGGGGGGGTGTGTTATTGTATTGTTGGAATCGGGGTGGGCCTCAATAACAATAATCACATGTTTATAGGATCTTCCAACAAATGAACCCTAGCATACACATCGTAAGACTAAAAAATAGATGACTGAGAAGTAGAGAGAGAATAGACAATTTTTTAAAGTGTTTAGTAAGCTAAAATGCTTATGTACACTAATTGATATTCAAATGTGAAATCACAAAATGTCTATATGACTACAAAACTGAATACATGCTGAATGCGCTGAATATAGATACAAAATTTGAATGTATGCTTATACAAATCTGAATCTAGGCACAATTTCTGAAATCAGATACAAGAGTTTGTTCATCAAGTGCATAAGATGTATGAAGAGTGTGTGTATGTGAGTTTGGAGTGAATAGAAACAATTGAGAACTGTTTGTACAACAAACCTTGAATTGAATAGCAAGAGAAACTCCTCCTTATGTTGAAGTAGAAGGCATGAAGCCTGGGAACAACAACAACAACAACAGAAGGAGGACTGAAAATAGACTTGGTACTCACAAAATTCAGCAAGAGCTGAATGGTTGGCTCCAAATGTCATAATGGTATAAAGTACAAAAATCTGCAAAGTTTCGAATGTTTGCGAAACGGATATCTGCAAAACTTCGAATGTTTGAATATATCTCTTAACTAATTTCTGGTGAATCTTGAGCTGAATGTGCTTAAACCTGGACTGAACTTAAAACTGAATACATAAGTCTTTGAGCTTCAAAAAGTGTGATTGAAATGACTCACCAACTTTCATCCTTGTGTTGGCTAACTGACTTCTTAGATGTGTTATCCTCACATGATTTCTGTTTTGATGAAAATTCTATAACTTCAACTAAGCTTGACGAAAGATTCTGAATGACTTGAATGATGAAAGAATTTCTCTTCTTCTTTACTAACCTCCTAGTGAGCAAAAATTGGACAGAAGCGAAAATTGGAACAACAAGTCTTGAGAAGATAAAGCAATTGTCAAGTCTATAATCACTCGTCTTGTTATGGGTGTATGTCAACTATGCTTTGATACCAAATGTTAGAATTGGGGTGGGCCTCAATAACATTAATCACTGGTTTACAGGATCTTCCAACAAATGAACCTTAGCATACACACCTTAAGACTCAAAATAGATGAGTAAGAAGTAGAGAGAGAAAAGGCAATTTTTTAAAGTGTTCAGTAAGCTAAAGTGCTTACCTACACTAACTGATATTTGAATGTCAAATTACAAAATGTGTATATGACGACAAAACTGAATATGTGCTGAATGTGCTCAATATAGATACAAAATCTGAATATATGCTTATACAAATCTGAATCTAGGCAGAATTTTATGAAACAGATACAAGAGATTGTTCATAAAGTGCCTAAGAGGTATGAAGAGTGTGTATGCGAGTTTCGAGTGAATAGAAACAATTGAGAGCTGTTTGTACAGTAAACCCTAAATTGAATAGCAAGAGAAACTCCTCCTTGTGTTGAAGTAGAAGGCATGAAGCCTAGGAGCAACAACAACAAAAGGACTGAAAATAGACTTGCGACTCACAAAATTCATTAAGAGCTGAATCGTTGGCTCCAAAATCTTCTTCAAAGCTACACTAGAAGTTAGGGCACACCTCCTCCAGAAGTTAGTACACCTCCAAGCTAGGTGATCCTTGAGATTGATGCTCAAGAGATGCTCATAAGTGACCCTTAAAGCCTTGTTATGTAGTCCTAAAGACTGATCCATGAAAATTTTGGGCAAAAAGCGTAAAGCAAGGCGAAAAAGCTGATTTTCATAAAAAATAGTGATGGCTTTTTAAATTTGTAAATATGCTTTTCGGACAGCTTTCCTCAACGAACTCTTAATATGGGCTTCAGCTAACATGAAAAGCTGCTTTCCTGAATGTACATGACCCGAGGACTGAGAATATATAAAAATCCTTTTTGAGCAGAAATTAGGGTTAGGGTTTTCTATCATTTTTGGACCTTAAATGACTGAATTTTATATATCAAATGAAAGCTCTCTTGAAGAACTAACTGATGAGCTCATAATAATTTTTGACCTTCTGTGACCGAAGTTTGACGAAGTCCCAAAAAATACGGTTGCTGCAAATTAGGGTTTTATGCTATTTTGACATTGTTTCCAATTTTTATGTACTGTTCATGAGCTTTTTCCTCTTGCTTGTTTTTATGCCTACAATTCTCTCAGCCTATGCCCTACTTATCTTTGCACAGTACACACTTAGTGATATCACTGTGTGTTGCACTCCCCAAATACATCATTGTGTTGTTTTTGTGACATGTTCTTGCTTGTCAAACTTGAACATCTGGGTTCGGTGATTGATCGTCCAGCTGCTCCAAGGTACCTTCATCTGTTCTCTATCTGTAGTTTGTCTACACAGACACAAATACTTTTTAATGTACAACCTGTTTTTATGATCATTTGAGATGTTTTTCGCTCATTGGTAAAATAATATTGTTTTCAAGGATGTGGTTCTAAGTTGAAGAGAGTGAGTAGAAAGAATCAAATTTGAACAGTAAAACAATATTACAACGTACGATCTTGGGGGAGCAGTATTTTTTCAAGCTGCATACATAGGAGTGATTTAGTTCATAATAGAGAGCTATTTTTTCGTGTGTCACATTGCTAAATGTGAGGCTGTAAACATATGTAAGATTACAACAAAGCTGCATGCTTGTTTTGGTTGAAATTCGACCATTTTGCTTCCTCATCACAAGATGAACATACATTGAAATCTCTCTTGAGTGCTAAGGCCACCACCACATGAGAACTTAAAAAAACTTCAGTAGAAATCCAATAAATATCACTGAATCGGTCTTTAATCCATGCATATGTTGGACATTTACATGTGAAATGCTTCTTGTAATTTTTACATGAACCAAGCGTTTCTCTCCCTACTCTCTACTTCCTAAAATCATACCCTTCTAAATATTAAGTTGGTATGAAGAGATAGTGCAACTAAGCAATTATTGTGAAGTCAGTATTAAGCTTGGATGAGCTTGCCAAGCTTTTCTCTCCCTACTCTCTACTTCCTAAAATCATACCCTTCTAAATATTAAGTTGGTATGAAGATACAGTGCAACTAAGCAATTATTGTGAGATTATGCATCGTGTATACTTTGCAGTGCTGGCCTGGATCCTGACTTAAAACTTATCCAAAATGGGAGAATGCTTTAGCATAGTCTGATGGTATTTTTTGCCCTGTTTTTTGAAGAGGAAAAATCGATTTTTCTGCCAAAAAAAACCCCAATTCCCCCTTCCTCTCTCTTTTTTTTTGGGGGGGGATTCCTGGGAGAAGGGACGAGAGAGAAAAAGGATGGGATGATAATATTGGTGTTAATTAAATCGATTTCTTTCTTGGACTAGATTGTGAGAAATGCATTCCTTGATTATTTTGACTCCTGTGTATAGTTATACAGTTCTGAGGCAGGTGGAGAGAATTTTTTTATTTGCTTTGCCAAGGGAAGTGACCTATTTTACTTATTGCTGCTGGTTGTATCGAGCATGGACCTATGTTATTAACCAAGTTCTCATTGACATATATGTTACCGACTGCTGGTGTATTGTGATGCTATTTTAAGCGTATCTTACATATGTATATGTTTTGCTCCTTATTTATATGCAGGACGCTTACTGTTCAGTTTTTGGATCCGCTACGAGTTGTTTCCCGTGTGATAGCAAAAGGCAGTGATTCTATTATATTTCTTCAAGTAAGTAGAATCAAGCATTTGAAATGAAGTTACTGCAACAACCTTGTACTGTTTCATACACCACAGTAAATGATGGCATGTGATTATTGTTGAATCGCGTGAATTGTATGGGTTTGATACAAACAAAGACTAGAATGTCGTTTTAATTCATCAAATACAGATTTTATAACAACAACTTTGGTGTTTGGATATGTCAAATATTTGCTTTTCTATGCCAGACAACAGAAAATGTAATCCCCACTTCGCATATGAGAGGGAGTGAGAGATGAATCGAAATGACATATTGGCATCTCCAGTGGCTTATGATACTGGATCTGCAACAATGTCTTGGTAATTGTAAGAACAGAAAGAAAAATTTTATTCAGCAGAAGTGCCAAGGAGGTAACTAAGGTTGGCTTCAAACAAACAGTTGGAAAAAGGGGGGAAGGGCTCGGTAGTGTGCAAAAGAAAAAGAAGAATTAGCAACGAAATTCCATCTCAAAAAATGCTCTACATTGGTTGGTGACATATCTCCATTATGTAAAAACCCTGGTTGAGCACCTCACATCACAAGCCAGGATGATCTGACTCCTGGACTGAAGTCTCTGGCGATAGAGCAAGGCCCTGTGTAAGTGAACCCACTTAGATCCATTGTAGCTCACTAGTGCAACCAAGCAATATGCCTGCAATGTGAGAAACATGCCAAGGTGAACTGGACCACATGCTCATTTTACTCTATAAATAGGGCTCATGGGCTCAATTGTGGGGGGTTCCTCACATGAGGTACTTGGACTCGTGGCCCTTGGCAGAGCCTCCTCTTCGGTACTGTTGGGGGGCTGATGGTATGGGACAACAGTCCCTTGGAGGTGGCTGCCTGCTTGGCTGCAGGTTCCCAGGCTCGGGCATCAGCCGGTCTGGCTGTCCGGCTGGGAGTTGAGTCTGATGTCCACCTTTCTATTGTTTGTGAATAGTGCTTCTGATTTGACTTGTCCAGCAGGAGGATCTAGCTTTGCTATCAAAGCAGTTCTCTGCTCATATGGAGAAGGCAAGGAAACATGCACAAAGCCATCAGAGCTTTTGCACAAAACCACGGGCCTCAGATACATACACTTCTTCATGTAAGTCACCATTCAAAAATGCAGTGTTAATGTTCAACTGATGTACATTCCAACCATGATGGGCTGCAAGTGCACAAATGCTACGAATAGTGGTCATACAGCATGTCGGAGCAAAGGCCTCATCAATCAATGCCTCTCTCTTGAGCATAACCTTTTGCAACAAGCTTTCCCTTATGTCTGTTGATTGTTCCATCATGCTTACGTTTCAGCTTTTTGCATGGAATCAAATCAATGTAGAGACGAAGTACCATTCTTCATAATAGCATCATATTCTGATTGCATAGCAGCCATCCAGTTTTTTGAATTCTATGCTTCATCAAAAGAAACATGCTGATTCTCATCACAAAGACTAGAGGCAGCCATTGCATAGCAATATGGTGCAAAAGAAGCACTATAAATTGCCTCATTTGGACCAGCACTTGACTATCCACTTGTAAAAAGCAGCCGCAAAGTGTCATGTACATCTTTATATCTAACTAATGTCATCTTGGTACATGAGAGTAATGGCTGAATTGCATCTTCCTCAAAAACATCACGGCTAACTAAATTATGTTTAGTCTATGGATATATAGATGGTAGTCTTTGCTTTCAAGACTATCTCCAACGAAAGTACATTTTGTTGCTTTATCATCCGGTTTTCTACATTGTTGTTCAGGCACTAATGCATATGTCACACATTCAAAGACATGCAGATGAGCAACAAATGTCTTGTGACCATGCCAAGCCTCATATGGAGTGATCGATTATAGTGCTTTGGTGGGATACCTGTTAAGTACATATGCCACACACATAAGATCCTCAAGCTTGAAGCTATGTGGTGAAGCCTAACTTTTAACCATGCACTTGGCTATCTCCATGAGAGACCTGTTCTTTCTTTAGCAACTCCATTTTGTTGAGGTGTATACGACACTATACACTGATGTTTTATCCCACATTGAGCCAGAAATGCATTGAAATCAAAAGACATATATTCTCACCATCGATCGGAACGAAGGATTCCCAATTTACATGCTCATAGATTTTCAGCCATAACCAAAAACTTTTTGAAGCACATAAGCACTTTGGACTTTGCTTTCAATGGATACATCTATGCATGCATAGAGAAATCATCAATATATATGTATCCCAAGCATCTTTTGCTGACTTGCAAGAGCGAATGTGAGTGATCATGGAATGTTTGATAGATAAAGCTATCAATGCATGTGCCTGAGCATCTCTGCCATCCCAACGAAGTTGCTCTCGAGTACGTGCAGCAAGAACCGCATCAAGAATAGGAATTTGAAGATCACAATCTTCAATGGCATCCGCATCACCTTCACTAACTAAAATTGCAGGTGTAGCAAGACGTTTTTCAACACCCTACAAAATATGCCACAACCCTTTTGCTACCAATACATGACCCATCATGTATGCCCACAATGGGTAATAAGTACCATTCAACTTATCCTCAACAATCAACATACCTAATACATCATTGCTTTAGCCTTTCTTCCATGCCCAATGACTAAACACCGTGACATAGAAAAATGAATGTTTCTGAAAACGTTGAACAGAGACATCTTGTCAATATCGGCCAAACCAATAGCAAACTTCGAGACCCTTGTACTTGCAAGTCGAAACATGTATATATGTTATGGCACAAAAGGACGAAATTGCCTGCATAGTCATTGCAATAGTGCGTTCTGGGGCCGAAACGAACTCATATCAAAATTTCGATGCCACATAGCGAAGTTGTTTTCAGCTCCTAGTCGCCTCGATTATTGTCACAAATTTTCGTGTGATTTTAAGACTTTGACCGGAGGGGTGTTGACGATGCCCTAGATGAAGCGGCAACCTATGTCGATACTAATTATGTCGATCCTAATTTTTGGAGTTCGATGTCTGTTGAACCACACCAACAACACAAGGAAGAAGAAGAAGCTTGGAGCACAACACAATACAGAATGTATTACGAAGTGAATGTAGAAAGATAAGTAACCCAATACAGTCTTGAGCCACTAGTTGTGCAAGTATGTGACTTGTTAAGGTCCATGAGGTCTCGAGGTTTGTCTATTCTCAAGTTCTTTCAGTATCTAGACATAGGGAACCCTCCAAGACATTGAGCCTTCTAAGATAATGAAAACAATGAACAATTACTTTGACAGCATAGGGGATGCTTATGGATGAAATCAATCCCGGAAAGGAAGCCTGCCCAAAGCTTTGTAAAAAGCTTCAAACTTCTCCCTAGGCTGAGATTTTGTGAAGAGGTTTACAACATTATCTTAATTGGGCGCACAAAAATGATCTCGAGTAGAAAGTCTCTCCTTGACATAATGATAGTGCACCCCAATGTGCTTTGTGCGAGGTTCATTGCAACTACCAATGCCATTTGACTCTTTGTAAAGATGGTGATGGGCGAAAGCTGACCAACATCCAAATGTTTCAAAAGGCATTTGAGCCACTCACACTCAACAGTAGCTATGAAAGCTTCCCTATACTCAACCTCATAACAAGAAGTGGCTATAGTAGGTTGCCTCTTGCTTAACAAAGATATGCACGAGTCACCAAGCATGAAGCAAAAGGCACTAGTGGAGACACGAGTGTCATAGAAACCAATGCAATTTGAGTTGAGAAAAGCATGCTAATCCAGTGGTAAGGATTCCCCTCGGGATAAAACAACTGAAGTAGCTTGTTACCACTCAAGTAGTAAAAGATGTGTCACCTTCCAATGCTTGACACTTAGGACTATGCAGAAACATTCTCATCTAAGGGGCAACCCAATTGGAGTCAGGAAAAGCATGTAAATCTGGTGGTAAGGATTACCCTTTGGGATAAAACAACCCAATTAGTTGGGTGCTACTCAAGTAGCAAAAGATGTGCTTAATCGCCTGCCAATGCTTGACACGTGGACTATGCAAAATAAAAGATGCTCAAATGAAGGACAAGAATCTGAATATCAAGCCGGAATATGCATAAGTAAATGAAGCATCTAAGAACCTATGGATAGATAACGACATCATATGCATCTCTATCATGATGAAGACTCATCTGTAAAGTTGTCTCCATGGGAGTGGCAATAGGTTTGTAGTTTTCAAGCATAGAATGATTCAATAATGTTTCAACGAAGGCTCAACCCTAAACCTGTCTCCACGGGAGTGGGAATAAGTTTGCAATCTTTAAAGCTAAAAGGATGCAACAACGTGTCAATGTATTTTGTTTGACACAATGCAATTCATCCGTCAACTTGCATACATTGCATGCCCAAATATTGATGCAAAAGCCCCAGATCTAACATCTGAAAAGAGGCATGGAAATCAGCGGTAAATTGAGCAATATTCATTCTTGTTAGGACAAGTGAGCAGCATATCATCAACATTACATCTCTCGGTTGGATTGATATGAAATCCATGTCTCAGCAAGTAGGTGTGTATCTCTTCATGCCAAGCACATGGTGATTGCTTCAATCCATACAATGCCTTTTCCAACCTACATACTTTGTTTTTATACTCTTTCTATACAAAACCATGGGGGCTTAACAACACACTCCTCGAGCTTATTCACTCATGCACTACCATGCGACTCTTCTTGAGGTGTGAGCTCCATGCTTCCTTCATAATCAAACTCATTGCCTCTTGTGCTTGAACCCTCCCCCCTCTTTCCCTTTTTTTTTTTTGTTTTTTTTTCTCTTTTTGTCTTCCTTCCCTTCCCCAACCAAGCTTCCCCCCTCCCCTCCCTTTCTTCCCTCAAGCGCCTGCACCATCTTCCCTTCTTGCGCCTCCTTCGCGTACGAGCTCCCCCTTCCCCTCCCTCTCTATCCTTGCCCCCCCCTCTCTCTCTCTCTCTCATCTTCTACACAGGGTTACTACACTTGTATATGGTTTTTGTCTCATAGGCCAAGTTTGGCCTCCAGAAGACGTTAAGATAGCTGTCATGAAGCAAGCAAAGTCACTACAAGGTACTAAAGTATGGATAGCAGATGAACTCACCCCACTCCAACTTAAAAATCGACCAACAGAGTTAACTAAAGTCAGAGAAGCCAGGAAGAATGGAAAGTGGGCAGTATACAGAGGAGGTCAAGCTATTATCAGAGATTTCCATACCCATACCACATAGGAAGAAACAGCTATCTCCCTCATTTGTAATATATATTGATGTAATTTTGAAACTCTTATGAGTCATAAGAGTGCTTTGGAAGCCACATCCCCCCCCCTTTTATTTTTATTTTGATTTTTCCCTTTTATTATAGCCCCTTGAGGGCTTCCCCCCAAGTGGAATGTAATGTTTTGATGTACCTGATCGGTCCCATAGGTCAATTTTGGCCTCCCGTGGACGTTAATATATCTTTCTTTCTTTCTTTCTTTCTCTCGTGTGAGGAGAGGTGGTGCCCAGTATGCGAGACAGAGGTAGAGAGTGAGGAGCATTTTGTTATCAGATGCCCAGCATACTTAGACCTACGAGCACAGTTCCTGATAGAGGAGTCACTCTCGTTATGCATGACTATGGGAGACCAGCGACGCTTGGGACGCTTCCTCGCGGCAGCATACGAGAGGCGAGATCGGTCACTCCAGCCCACACATCAGCCATGAGTGAGTACGCAGCAGACCATTACCCAGTTTTTTCAGCGAGCTGAGCTACATCAGACATGTCCATCTATAGGGCTTACGCTCCACCAGGCAACAGCAAAGAGAGCACGGCGCCGACCATGCATGGGCGGATATCATCGACCACGACTATATCAGGAGGATATCTCACGCATCAGGACAGCCTACGACCACATGATGGAGCATAGGCGCACCACCACCCCATGGGTTGTCTTCCTTCAGGAGGCACTCAGACCACCCCCGATGTACCACATACTACACCCACCCCCACCCATTCACCAGTAGCTAGGGTGTTTTACTCACACTTTCTCACATGTCCCCCATGTATTAGGTGGCCACTATCTGCGGAGTCAGAGCCACGTCTTCCCATCCTTTTCTAGCCTTATATATCTTTGTGTCGCGATATACCTTTTATTTCATTTTATCCTCTACATAGGGTTACTACACTTGTACATGGTTTTTTGTCTCATAGGCCAAGTTTGGCCTCCAGAAGACGTTAATATGACTTTCTTTCTTTCTTTCTCTCTCTCTCTCTCTCTCTCTCTCTCTCTCTCTCTCTCTCTCTCTCTCTCTCTCTCTCTCTCTCTCTCTCTCTCTCTCGCGTCACTGTCGCAAGCACGTCGAGGTCACATGTGCACGGGAGCAGGTCAAAGTCGTCTGTGTATCAGTCGAGGTCGTTGCTCTGTGTAGGTCGAGATCGCTGCTCTCTCGCTTTCCTCCCCTCGTCGAACCCTAACCAGTGAGCTCTTCCACGTCGCTCCTCAGCGCTACCCTCCCGTCGAACCCTAATCTCTATCCACTCCTCGCTTCTACCCTGAACCCTACCCTCAGTCCGCAGCTGCCCACCTCTACACCGTGAACCCTAGTCATACCCTGACTCTCCCGACTTCCTAACCCTAGCAGTAGGCCCACTACCTCAAACTTGCCCGCCCTCTTTGTAAGAGATCGAGTTTCGAACAAAGAAGTGAAAGTTTTGAGTTTTTAGAGGAGAAGATTTTCGAATTTACAAAGAACAGAAGATTTAGAGGAGAAGATTTCTAGTCATGAAAGTAGAGTGTCCCGGCCCCAGACTTATAATTGTTGCCTACAATTATTAGCCACTCCCACCCTTGCTCCATCGCGCATCGGGCGCGCTCCCGTCTTCATCGCAAGTCTTTGGGCTCAGCACACTGAGCATTTTTTCCATCTTCGGATGCCATGACCGCTACGGCTAAGAAGGATGATTTGACAAAAATGGAGGACAAAGTGACCATAGCTATGAAAGAAAACAAGAAGATGGTGGACTCCACTATCACGACCATCATCAACCGCCTCTCAAAGCTCGAGAAAGAAGTAGAAATATATCATAAGAATATTATGAGGAATGCAGAGATCTTTACCGCGGACTACGAGCTCAGCGAGCATTGGGAGAGACCACAGAGAGAGAGGCCAAGGGACGGATGAAAACTCTCACACGTTGAAAGAGGCAAGCCTTTGAGGAGGCACAGGAGCTTGAGCTATACCATCTCTTCATGCGTATGGAGAGTGCTGCAGCATGGCGTGCCATACGAGAGCCACACCCGACCACACATATTAAGGACCTACACACATGGCATGATTATGCTAAGAGGCTATATCAGGTACGTGGGCAGCCTCCCATTCCCCATCCACTTGAGCTTCGCCCTACTAGTTCTTCTCTCTTCACATCAAAGAAGATTGAGAGGACCATAGGACGACTATGACATGGACATTCGACAGACCACACGAGATTCCAGAGCAAGCGTCTCATATACGAAGCCTCCACTATAGCCCTGTTGATTGCACACGTCTTCAACCGGGCTATAGGGGAGGGCTTCCCAGAGGAGTGGACTAGGCACATCATTGTGCCTATCCACAAATGTGGGGACACCCTGGAGCCAGGGAACTATAGGACCATCATGATTGGCCACAGCATGGCCAAATTATACGGTGCCATACTTGAGGCAGAGCTCATCTCATATGCAGTAGGGGCTACGAGCATGAGGCCATGCAGGTTTTCGATGAGTTTTCTCTACTATTGATCACATCTTCGTTTTGCGCTTCCTCATTGATGGGGCAAGGGTGCGGAAGAAGAGATTATATTGCTGCTTTGTGGACTTCCGCAAAGCTTTTGATACAATGCCAAGAGAGAGGCTCTTCTGACGTCTCTAGAGCTTGGGAGTACCATGAGAGATGATTTGGGCCATCTATGAACTCTATGAACAGGTGACTAAGAGGATACAGTGTCCCGGAGGTATGTCCGAGGCCATTGCTAGCACCATCGGTGTTAAGCAAGGATGTCCACTCCCCCCACTCTATTTGGTCTCTACATCGGTGAGATTGAGGACTACGTTCTCCGAGTTGGAGAAGAGGGTGCAGACCTTGCAGGTACACATGTCAACATTTTATTATATGCAGCCACCGATAGACTCACACAAGGATATGCAGCTTTAGCCATGTTAGAGCGGAGATGTCACCAGGCACACTTCGAGACACTAGTCAGACCAGCTATGATGTATGCCGCGATAGTTTGGGCCCCAGGCCTCAAAGTCACCCAGTGGAGTGCGATTGAGAGGCCAGAGGTACGTATGATCTCGCCATTATTTTGCGGGCAACAGTCAGTGCCACATGACATCATTAGGGCAGAGCTAGCCTCACCACCCATGGTAGTAGATGCACTATTCCAGACGATCTGCCTTATTCAGAGGAGGAGGGAGCTCCCTATAGACAAACTCACATATAGAGCTTTTGAGGCATCTAGACAAATATCAGAGTCAGGATATGAGAGAGCTTGGTACACTCATGTTAGAGTCTAGTTTGATATTCATGGACTTGATATGAAGAGATTGCCGCCTTTTCAATATGACCCCGACTCACCTCACATCCACCTCTCCCATCGTGAGAGGAATGTTGTGCTTAGACAAGATCTCTGGCAGCTCTACATTAGTCAAACATGGCAAACACCACACATGGGATCGAGACTATCGAACTACCGAGATCAGTTCTTAGACATACTAGCATACGGTTTCATCGAGCGACCACGCTACATGGATACTTACATGCCTCATAGCTCGAGGGTAGCGATCGGCCAGTTGAGAGTCTCATCACACCGACTAGAGATTGAGACGAGCAGAGCCACAGACATTCTCAGAGAGGAGCCGATATGCGGGGTATGCAGAGTAGAGATGGAGGATGAGGAGCACTTTTTTTGCAGATGTAGAGCATATGATGACATCAGAGGGAGATACGAGACTCTGTTTACAGGGCAGCCCACCCTCCGAGAGATCATGGACTCTAGAGACGAGCGACAGCTTGGGTGATTTTTACTAGAGATACAGAGTCTCAGAGATTCCCTACTACATCCTAGCAGCCCATAGAGGAGGGAGATAAAGAATCAGCTCACTGACTTCTTTATTCCACGACGTGTAGCAGCCCTCCCCCTCTCAGCTCACACACCGAGAGGGCTGACTCTTCAACAGGCTTAGACTTCTCGAGCTCACACACCGAGAGGGGTGATTCTTGAACAGGCTTAGACTTCTCGAGCTAGGAGACGACCTCGCGCTATAGGATATCGGCGCTTCCTCACAGTAGCATACGAGAGCTGAGCTACACCAGAGAGTCCCTTCTACTGGGCTCACTCTCCACCAGGCAACAACACAGAGAGCACGACGCCGACCATGCATGGTAGGATATCGTCGACCTCGACTATATGAGGAGAATATCTGACGCATCAGGACAGCCTACGACCACATGATGGAGCATAGGCATACCACCACCCCCTGGGTTGTCTTCCTTCAGGAGGCACTCAGACCACCACCGATGTACCATATACTACACCCACCTCCCCCCATCACCAGTAGCTAGGTCGTTTTACTCACTCATATTATGGATCCCCCTGTATTAGGTGGCCACTATCTGTTGAGTCAGAGCCACGTCTCCCAAGCCTTTCACCAACCCTAGATAGCTTTGTGTTTATTTCATTTCATTTTCTACACATGGTTACTACAGTTGTACATGGCTTTTGTCTCATAGGCCAAGTTTGGCCTCCAGAAGACGTTAATATGACTTTCTTTCTTTCTTTCTCTCTCCCCCCCGCCCCCTCACATCCCCCCATATGACTGCCTCAGTGATACGATTATGGAGTATACCGGGATGGGCGAAGTCTTCCTTGTAGGAGACTTCAACGCCCGCACTCAGAGCCACCAGTGTGATATATACGACTTTGACGATCCTGAGATGCTTCGTACCAAGGAAAGGGGAACTTAGATGATATCAGGCATTGGCATCCGATTATGATTCTCAACTCAGCCTACGAAATTCTTGCGACTGCGTGAGTTTGAGATTGCAGCCATTGCTTGAGACATTGATTCACTCAACGTAGACAGAGTTTGTCAAGGGTCATAGTATCCGTGAGAACATCTTCACTTCTTGGGAGGCTTGTTCCCTTGCTCAGATGCACGATGAGCCACTTGGAGTTCTTGTCCTAGGCTTTGTCGGACCATTTCTTGGGGTGCAGTTGCTTGGGACTCGCTCAGTGGTCCGGCTCTCAGCTACGAGCATTTAACAGATAGTACTACTTTATCAATTCAGGATGGGCGCATTGAGACCACTCAGGAGCTCAACATCAGTGTGGAGAGGCAATGTTGACCCCCACTGGAACCTGATCACTAGCTTCGCCATGTAGTTTATTTGGAGAGAGTGTTGCCTATGTATCTTTGAGCAGTGCTTGATCCCTTTGGCAGAGACTGTTTGGGACTTTTGACTGAAGTTGATCCACACTCGGCAGCAGTTTGTCTTTCTTCAACTCTAGAAGAGAGGCCACTTCTTTACCTTGTAGGATGATACTATCCATTGGAGCTATCGGCTTGCTTCCTCTAGAAGTTAGGGCCTTTTGCTGGTGATGGGTAGGTGTGTGGGGTGATTTGTCGCATTGTATTTGCTTCTCTTACCCGCATTCGGGTTTGTAGCCCATTGGGCACTTTTCTTGTTAACTTATAAAAGGATCTTTTCATCAGGGGAAAGAAAACATACTCTTCTTCATGGAGATAACCATCCAAGAATGGTATTTTAATATTCGATTGGTGTACATTCCCACTAAGATGAACTGCAAGTGCCCATATGCTAGGAATGGTTGTTATTCATCATGTCAGAGCGAAGGTCTCATCAAAATCAATGGTCTTCAGCAGGTTGCCCAAGGAGTCTCTTGGAGTTACCTACTCACTGCAAGGAATTCCAGACCTGAATTTGTGTGTTGGGGGGGGGGGGTGGGGGGGGGGGGGGGGGTTGTTTATATGCTAGAAAGTCGTTGCAAGACTTCGTTTCAAACCAAAGATCATGCAATTTGGATTACTGAGTGCGAAGAACTGGCCGCCAGAAGATAGTATGGTTGTGGCAAAGAGGTCTCTCCCTAATGTGATCCCGCAGGGGGCTGGGGGGCTGGGCTGCCAATGCTCAAATCCTCCCCAAAAATCGCAATTTCCTTGAAAATCGTTGCAAGATTTCGTTTCAAACCAAAGATCACGAAATTCAGATTACTGAGTGCGAAGAACTGGCCACCAGAAGATAGTATGGTTGTGACAAAGAGGTCTCTCCCTAATGTGATCCTGCAGGGGGCTGGGGAGCTGGGCTACCAATGCTCAAATCCTCCCCAAAAATCGCAATTTCCTTGATCTAATTGCTCCTCAAGGGACTCCATACATCATCTTTCATGTATGCACAACTACCCAAAAAATCTCCCCTAAAATTTCTTCTATCTCTCTCGAAGTTTTAGACGTGCAGAGAATTAAAGTGTATACCTGGAAACTGGCTGTGTGGTTTCCCCAAATCTTCATGCATGCGAGCATGGTTCATCCATGCTAAGGGTGAAAGATACCATATACGATACTACAGATGCTTGGAGGGAACCCAGAAATAACTTGCCTGCCAAAGTGCTCAGAAACCCAGGCACAAGATTTTAGAAATTACCTAAAGGTCTTCTTCTGCTTATTATACTGGAAAGATACAAGATTCTTGGCATTGTTGTTTTGATGTTAATCTGTCAAGCCTCTGCAATATTTTTTATGTTTTTTATAGTGCTAATAAGTTTAAAGTCATGATTACTTTGTATGCACTGTTCAACATGTCATCTACTTTGTGGTAACATGTCCAATATTTAATGATTGCAGGTTACTCTTATCTCTCAATTGAATGCATCTATTACAATAGAAGATGCAGAGCTTGTGTTACAACCAGGATTCGTACATGTAAATGGAGAAAGTGGCAGGCCATTCCCTTCCAGCATATTGCCTCTAGTGATGGCTCCTTCCTCGGAATCAGCATTGTTATTCACTGCTCGTTATGAGATGTCAGGGAAAAGATCTGGTATTTATTTTTATCATCATCATTGTCATTATTATTATAATTATTATTATCAATAGAGACATTATTATTATGATCATCATCATTATTGTTTTGAAATGTTAAGATATTATCCTTAGTAAAGAAAACTTATTTTCTACTTCTCATGTGTACCAGAGGAGTACTCAAATTCTGTGCAATGTGAATTGGAAGTGGGCAGCACAGTTGTCATCAAATATCAGATTGTTGGGGACAGGGCATTGGGTGCACATTCTCCATTAACTTGCCTGAAGAAAGATAGTATGCAGGAACATCCTCTCCTAGAGTTTAAAAGCTTTCTAGTACTGCAAATGCCAATTTCAGATCCATTTCTTGCTGTTGGAATGCTACCTCTTCCTGTTGACAACCCTTGTGTTGGTGAGCAAATGATTTTACAGTGGAGAGTAGAGAGGATCACAGAAGGAACTTGCAAACCCTCATATACTTCGACTGATCAGAAATTGGTATTTACTTCTTTTCCTTTTGCAAGCATATCCATTCAGCATGGTATACAAACAAAAATGTCTTTGATCTAAAGAGGCCAATAATTTCTTCTCTCCTCCCCAAAAACAAACAACTGCAGCCATGGCATTCATTCTTAATTGTTTTCTTATTTTAATGGCTTGGGTTACTGACAGGATGATGTGGAGCACCTCTACTATGAGGTTGAGGCAGATCCAGACCACTGGATGCTTGCAGGAAGAAAGAAAGGATGGTTCTTCATGCCACAGCAAAACGGAGGGAGAGTAGTGGTATCTTTAGTGTGTATTCCATTGATTGTGGGATATGTCCAGCCACCTTGTTTGCTTCTCCCTGGTGTTGATAAGACCAGGATTTCAAACACGCCAGCTGGTCCTCATTCAATTTGTATTTTACCACCTCCTCTTTGTTCTTCTTTTTGTGTCAAAAAGTGAAACAAATCATACTTCTCTTTGCTTGGAGAAGTTCAATGCAAGATATATGCAGATGGTTGAACTTCATGGAGACTGGGAACCACTCTGATCAAGCTCGTCTACTGGAAGATGTCAAAGGAAGCTCAAACAATTATGTCAAGTCTAAATCCTCGTTTTCAATGAGCTTAGTCATTATTTGTCATGAGGTTCAAAGGAAAGGAATTGGAAAAAGCAGAAAGAGACAGATTAGCACCAGCTTCCTTTTTTGGGAAATCTGTTTTAAAGTCCACATTTTAGGTTCTACTTCTGAAGCCATCCAGTCCTATGGATCAGAATGCTGATCCTGTTTATTCAACCATATAATTGTCTCATATGAATAT
The DNA here is from genome assembly GCA_020310875.1 of Ceratopteris richardii. NCBI lineage: Eukaryota > Viridiplantae > Streptophyta > Polypodiopsida > Polypodiales > Pteridaceae > Ceratopteris > Ceratopteris richardii. Next base: position 147,319,601 of record CM035436.1, on the reverse strand, counting down.
TATTTTACATCCTTTCTTCACAGGGAGGGACTCGAATCTTTACTTGTATGGGTGGATGTCACATTCAAAACATCAAATATGCTCCTTATGTGGTTACTAAGAGTAATCACTGTATAATATCAAATGGCTTAAAGTGTTACTTTTATGTACAGGAAATGGTTTAATACCTAAAGACAGTACACAGAGATGTGGAAATAGTTCATGGAAATGTATATCACAGGTAAATTTTACCAGATCCGTCTTGTGTAATGGAAAGTTTGATATTTTTTATGTCTGTGATTTTCATTTTTCTCCATGGTCTCGGATCGGTTTCAGTTCTACAAGATTATACATACAATCAAAGATTGATGAGGTCTATTTATAATAATTGTTCTGTTTCTCAACAGTATCTAAAAGTAAGAATTAAATTATAATCTTCATCATGCCTAACCATGTGCAATCATTCAATTGGGAAAAAAGTTCATGATGCATGAACGTTTATTATTCCCCTTTTAAGTGTTTCCATTCGAACCATGTTGAAACAGTGTGCATGATGTTTCTAAGTAATGTATATAGCTCAATTGGGTCCGATTCTTTCTGTATCCCTAATGCTAGCAGGCAGGTTGCTCAGAAACACCAAGTGTATTTGAGCAAGTGATGGTGTCATTCTCCATATGTCCAAATTTTTGCAGAGGATCAAGGGTCCTTTTTATCAGTAGTAGTATGTTTAATAAAAATGAACTGTGAATTTTTGCAGATGAAGCATTTGTGAAGAACTCTTTTTTTTTCTTATTTCATTTCAACTCCCTTTTCAAAACAGATTCATGGATCATGAGCTTTGCAACACACGTTTATTATTTTCCATTGTGAATCAAATAATGAAAATGGTTGACTGGGATCATGATGAGCTGAAGAACTGTCAAATCGAGTACATCTCGAGGTCGTGAGTTTCTACGAGTTCTTAGGCTTGCACCCTCATAATGGTGTTTAAGCCTGTGTCTTTCTGTAACTTCTAACTGCATCAAAGGTATAAATGCTTTATGTAACGTTGTTTACGCCTGGCAGTCAATTTGCTCTTCGAAAGAGAGTGGTTTTACCAGTCTGGTTGAATTTGAACGTGAATTGGAATCCTCGCACACTGGAATAGTGGTGTTGCCCATGGGACCTTCATTCCACAAATTAGGGGAAACATCCTCAATGAGAACTAGTCTCTGCTAACCATTTGATCAATCCACTAATGAAGTATACTGCCACTCCATTTTTCATTCCATCAGATGGTTCACATCAAGTCAGAACACATGATTGATTCACTTATTACATTTGCATTCAACATGATAGTGAGAGTGAGCCTTCAACCTTCCATTCATGCTGTGTTCTGTAGTTTGTAGATTTTAGTCAGAGCGATGAATATGACCTTAATTCAGTACCACTTCCCATGCATTGGATCGTTTTTTGTGTGGAAGTTAGTTGTACTTTCAGAACCTTGCTCGTTATTCCATACAGTTCATACATTTTTTCTATTCTCAAGGTTTCATGTTTGGAGCTCTGAGTCGAGCAATCCATCATGCTTATTGAAGCCTTGAATGAATATCAAACAGTTTAGAAACTATCAAAGTTTTTGTCTTATAATGTATATGTTTGATCATTCTGAATCTTTGGTGAAGGATGAAATGTGCTACAAGCTCTCAGCCATTTTGGATAGTTATTTTTATGTATCTAGTTGGTTTTACATGTCTCTTTGACCAACAATTTTAACCAAGTAAAAATATTGAAGGCGTTCTTGAACTTGATATTCACTGTTTTCTTCGCAGTTGTCAGTTTCGCTTTCTCGAAGGTTTTTGTGTGGTAGAAATGCCTGTTGATAATAAGTTGGATAAATGTAGAATTTCTTACACTTTACTTTCGTGCATAAATAATTTTGAACAATGATTACCTTCTGCAATGGTGTGGATGATACAACAATCCTCAGCAGCTAAGAACTATCAAATATTCATGGCTGTGCCATGATTAAAGGGAGTGCCTTGAATACCCTAGTCATAGCCTTGATCTTCTCCTTTTCTCGAATGATAAATTCAATGGAATAAGTTATTCATTATGTGCTGATAATACTACTTTATCAATATGAAAGAATGTTTTGTGCTTCATGACTGTTTCCAAATTGCAACTATTGTTAAAGTTAGATTCATGAAGACTCGTGGAGGATGGACTTCATCGACTAAGAGCATACCACCGAATTGTGATTTACAGATTGCCTTCAGTCTGAAAGCCATTTTCTTTTCATAACTTAGATCATGAAATAGCAAGAAAATGAACAAGGAGCTATCTCAAGTGAGAAAGCGCAAATGACATAAAGCCCTTTGGCGATCTTGTTATCTACTATTCGCTATGGTATTGGAAACCTTGAAAATATAATGAGTTCATGAAGCTCTTAGAATTTTCATAAGTTTCAAGGACAAGAAAGTGAACAAAGAGCTATCTTAAGTGACAAAGCACATAATTCTATGAAGTCCTCTTTGGTAGCCTTGTTATCTCAAATTTGACACCTTATTGGAAACCTCAAAGCATAAAATGGTTTAATGAAGCTCTTGAACTTTTTTTTTCTTAGGCATTGTTATAAAAATATTGGCATGTAAAATTATTGATTCAGACTTACCAGCCTATCACTTGACTTTTTATTTTTTACAACAAAGCTATAGTTTAATCCATCCTTTTTGGAAATTGTGTCAACATACATGATATCAAAATGCAGATTATTATTTCAATTGATTATATCCTCGCATTGACTAGAACATACTAGGTTTTGTGCCTATTTGAGCACATCATGTGCATATATTCAAGAAAGATTACGAGATAAACAAGAAAGTGAACAAGTAATTCTTTTAAGTGAGCAAACACACAATGCCACAAATTCCTCTTTGGTAATCATGATATCTTGTATATGCTACCTTATTGGCAACCTTCAAGGGAGATGAACTAGGTACAAGAAATAATTGGACAGGATCTCATAATATCAGATTACAAGAGGAAAAGATGAGATATCCAAAATACTAGATTGAACAAGACCATAACAAAGAGTAAGGCAAGAATTGGAATTGGAACTTGGAACTTGGAACTTGGAAAGCACCTTGTCGTAATGTCCTTCAAAAATCTTTTATTTTTTAGTATCTATCTTCGAACTAAAATTGATATTTTTTAGTATATATATGAATCCATCATTCTTGATACGGACTCAATGTGGTAGTGTTGCCAAAATGTGAAGGAAGTAGTAGATTGTGCTTGTTGACTACACTTGAGAAGATTTTAGAAATATGCTTCTATTAACTAGATCACCCATGCATGAGAAATGATACATCATTATGTTACAAGAAGTCCTACAATTTGGGACTAATAAGTATGGATAAGTAGACTAGATAGGATACAAGAGATCCCATAGCCCCATATCGTAGGTATGAAGCAAGATATTTGAATTACAAGATATCCCTAGAGGAAGATGAACTAGCTACAAGAAATAATTGGACAAGATCTTATACTATGATATTACAAGAGGAAAAGATGAGATGTCCAAAATACTATATTAGACAAGACTAGAACAAGGAGCAACACAATAACTTAAATTAGGACTTGGAAAGTACTTGCTTGGAGGTTGCAAGTCCTTGAGCTCTCAAGACTAGCATTGGCAAGACAGAGCATGTATACAACCAAGCCCTCCTTATAAGGTGTTAAAGGGCGATTACAAATTGATGATATCATGAATGATGTCAGCAATCCAAAACAGGGCATTTGGATGTCAAAATCAAGCAAATAGATAGTCAATCTTAGATTTTCGGCATGTTTTGGATGTGATAATAACATTAGTTTCTCGATATTTTGATTCAAACATGAGATATAGAAAGTCACATGAAATCTAAGGCTCAAGATGGTTTTCTTTGTGTCGTACTCTCCTTTCAAAATCTTAGAGTTCTTTTATATATCTCTCAAATTAAATTCAATATTTTTTAGTGTGGATATGCATCAATCATTCTTGATATGGATTTGATATAGTAGTCTTTCCAAAATATCAAGGGGCACTAGATTATGCCCTCTGACTAGAATTGAACAAGATTTTGGAGATATGCTTCTAATAACAAGGTAACCCACATAGGGGAAATAATACAAAAAATAGAACTCTTACTTAATGTCCCACAACTTAGGACTAATAGGTATGGATAAATGGACAAGGTACAAAAGATCCCATAGCTTTGGATCATAGGTATGAAGCAAGGTATCTGAATTACAAGGTATCCCTATAGGGAGATAGACTAGGTACAAGAAATAAGTGGGCATGCTCTCATACTACGAGGTTACAAGAAGACAAGAAGAGATGTCCAGAATACTAGATTAGACAAGACCCAAACAAGGAGCAAGACAAGAATTGGAACTAGAGCTTGGAAAGTACTTAATTGAAGATCTTGACTCCTTGAGCTCCCAAGATTGGCATTGCAAAGAGTGAAGATATATGTGGCCAAACCCTCCTTTGATAGCTATCAAAGGGTAGTTATGATTTGATGATGTCACGGATGATGTAAGGGATCCAAAACAGGACCTTGTGATGTTAGAATCAGTAAATAGATAGTTGACCTTAGGGTTTTGGCATGTTTCGGACGTGATGCTAACATTCACTTCTCCAAATTTTGAATCAATCATGAGATATAGAAGTCACACGAAATCTAAGATGGTTTCCTTTGTGTCCATGACATCACTTCTCCCTCAAGCGATGCGTTCCATGAGGAGCAACCCTATTCTATGACTTGGGCTTCATTAGACTCGTCTTGTGGACTTCCACGAACCTTGATAGGTGCTTTTTATATCTTCTAGGAATTGAATCTTTGTAGCTTGTAGTCTTTGTAGAGTTCGTGATATGTGGTACTAGAAGAGGATGATGATGGATATCCATGATGAAATTGGAAAGGGTTTGTAGTATACATAGGTCTAGAATCAACTACATAACTCTCTTGATAGGATGTATTCATCTTTTGACTCTGGTGATGATTCTCTTGATATAGGATGGTGACTATGGAAGCACTGAATCCAACGTTTTTCATTTCCTCAGGACATTTTAGTACCAATATCATCATAATCTCCATGATAAAATCATAATACGTTGTCTTTCAAATATTTCCTTTCCTTTGGTGTAATTCATCTAAACTTGATGTTATCCAAGTCCATCGGTTCTCGTTGAGATTTTTTTGATATATCTCATTGATAACTAAGGTAAACTTGTATCCTTGACCTTGAACAAGAATCTTCTTCTCTAGCTTTCTCTCAAATAACGTATTATCATACTAAATTGTTTCATTCATGAATTCATTCAAAGTAGTTACCTTGGGCATCATTAACATGAGGTCATTGACATCCTCATGTAGGCCCCATTGAAATAAGTTGATAAAATAATCCTCATCTATATTTTCACATCAATGGTTGTTGGACTTTGTTGGTCCTCAAATTTTGATAGTTGAGAACTTGGGCAAGGTCATCTTCATTTTTTAACACATCTTCGTCTTGAACTTGCTTGTTCTTGAATACTTGATCCTCATATTGAACTTCCTATTTGATAGGCTCATCTAAAGTATTTACTTGAGACAGAGAGAGTAAATGATCCTTTATTTCAACTCTGAGACCATTTTGGAAGTGATTAACTAGATAATTTTCTTAATATGTGGATCCTTGAAATAAAATTATGATGTTTGATGCAATTTTTGCAACTGAGCTATCACCTTGTTATAACCTCCTTTCAAAACCATGGAGTTGATAAGATGACAAGATGATAAGTGAGATAGAGAAAGAAAGAGATCTTGAGACAAAGATAGGGAACGTAAGCTGGATGCTTACTTCACTAAAAATAATAGATGTCCAAATTACAACATGGGAGTACTACTCAACCATATAAAGTGGTGCACTCACTAATGGAAGAATAAGAAGATGATGATACAAAATTTAGATTATGTCGAAATAATCTAAGTGTGTGTGAAGAGAATGAAGCAACGAAGCTAACAAAATAGTGTAACGAAATTGTAAATCAACCACAAGGTTAACTCACAAAAGATAGTTACCACCACCTCGTAGAAGACTTCCTGCTGCAATGAGAGTAGCCTCTCCTTCACCACAACTTCACCTCCTTCAAGAGTGTGAGAACACTCTGTCTTCAAGAAGATCTCCAAGCTCTAGATCTTTGAGTGAGTGATTATACAAGGAGCCAAGGCCTTGTTTATATAGTTTTGAAGTACTCATGAAAAGCTAAAATAAAGCTACGAAAAAAGAAAAAACAACGCGATCGCGAAACTTCTCCAGAATCGGCGTTGTCCGTATGTTTTTCAAAGAAATTATTCCAAAAGATTTCCTTCGCTGTCGCGTACGGGATTTGAACCCGGGTCTACTGAGGATGCTTTTAGACACGTTGGGCTAGACCAAGTCGACCCGCTTTGACTTGTTGAAGTTATATAGAAGAGAATCTATATATGTAGACTGCGCTCGCCTGGAAGGATATGGAGAAAGCTTCTTATGAAGCTATTTGTTGGACCAATGAGGACATTGACTTCCAACAATCCCTCCTTCAATGTCATATTGGTACAAGCTTCAGTAACCTGCAAATCTTCTCATGACTATCTCTAGTCAATGCTTTGGTAAAAATATCTGCAACATTCTCACTAGTAGGAACATAAACTAGCTCAATGTGCTTCTTAGCTATCTGCTCTCGAATATAGTGGTAGTGTACCTCTATATGCTTTGTCCTTGCATGATGCACTGGATTCTTAGCTATAGCTATAGCACTCTGGCTATCTGAAAATATCTGAATGGGTTGATGTACTCTTACATCAAGATAATTGAAAATCTTCTGCAACCATACTGACTCTAGAGTAGCTGTAAATGCTGCACGATATTCAACTTCACACGATGAAGTGGCAATAGTGGGTTGTCTTTTTGAAAACCATGAGATAAGTCAATCTCCAAGATAAAAACAAAATCCACTAGTACTTCTTCTTGTGTCTCTATCACTTGCCCAATCAAAATCTGAAAATCCTTTTAGTAACAAATGTGTAGATTTCGATAATAACATAGCATAATTTGAAGTTCCCTTCAAATAACGAAAGATCCGCTTTACTGCTTTCCAATGTAACACTGTCGAATTCTGCATGAACCTTGATACTTGAGAAACTGCAAACTGTATATCAGGACGTGTATTACAAAGATAAATCAAGCAACCTACTGCTTGACTATATAGAGTAGCATCAAATGGCTCTGCATCTGCTACCATTTGTAAAGACGTGTTCTGATCCATAGGTGTTTGCATAGGTTTAGAATCACCCATCTGAAACCTTTCCAAAAGTTTCTCAATGTACTTCTGCTGTGTCATGTAGATACACTCATCTTGAAACAGAAACTGAATCCCAAGATAATAATGTAGAATGCCTAAATCATTCACATCAAATGTTTGCTTCAATTCTTCTTTGAACATCTGCAAATCTTTATCTCTGGGACCTGTGACTATAATATCATCCACATAAATGATTGCTATAATCATCATACCTGTTTCAGCTTTGACATAAAGAGTTGGAGCCGTATCTGAGTTATGGAAACCAATGGATAAAAGATATGTATGTATCTTTTCATACCATGCTCTAGGTGCCTGTTTTAAACCATACAAAGCTTTTATAAGCTTACACACTAAGTGTTCTTTACCTGTCTCTTCAAAACCTTCTGGCTGCTGAATATACATATCTTCGTGTAAATCACCATTTAGAAAAGCAGTCTTAATGTCAAGTTGATATATATGCCAACCAAAATGTGCTGCTAGAGCAAGTACTGACCTAATAATAGTCATCCTAGACGTAGGAGCAAATGTCTCATCATAATCAATACCTTTTTGTTGTGCATATCCTTTGACAACCAACCTGGCCTTGTATCTATTAATAGTACCATCTGCTTTCCTTTTGATTTTAAAGATCCATTTTACACCTATAGCCTTCTTTCCTTCTGGTAACTCACATAGCTGCCAAGTTTGATTCTTATGAATAGAATCAATCTCTTCTTGCATAGCTTTTCTCCAAATAGGAATTATAAGTGCATCTTTAACACACGCAGGTTCATTTTCAACAGTCGTAAGTGCCAAAATATCATGAATCTCGAAGTCTTCAGCAAAACTTACATGATCTTTTTGCTGTCTAGTTTGACTTCTTGTTCTTACATGATCTTGTTGTTGTTGTCTAGTCTGACTCCTTGTTCTTCCAGTAAAAGTCTTTATACCACTATCTTTCCAAGTCTGATATAACCACGTAGGTGTATCCTTGAATAGTGGTGAAACTCTTTCTGAACTTTCAGCTTCCAGAGGTTCTGGAACTTGTCCTGTCGATGTACTAGGACTTTCTAGAACTTTAACTTCTTCCATTTCTGGAATCAAAGTTTCTTGTGGAACTGACTCTGTAGAAGGTTGTGAAATTCCTCTTTCTTCAATTTTTTCTTGAATACTAGGAATTTGAGGTTTAACTCCCTCCTGATATGGCTGAACATGTATATCCAGAATCTTTCTAAAAATTCCATAGTCATTTTCACTAATGAACTCCGGAATTTCTGCTTCTTTATCATAAACCTTATCTTCAGCAATATAAGCATTACGTGAAAGAATAACTTCACCTGTTTCTGGAACATAAAACCTGTATCCTTTGCTTTCAACAGGATATCCAATAAAAACAGCTTTCTTTGCATTTACATCTAGTTTGCCTCGGTCCTTTTTCTCAACATGTACATAAGAAAGTGATCCAAACACTTTGAAGTAACTCACATTAGGTTTTCTACCATAATAACCCTCATACGGTGTGATTACCTTTAAAGCTTTTGTAGATGACCTGTTCAAAATGTGATTAGCTGTATGTACTGCATCAAACCAGAATTTCGGTGAAAGCTTCTTGGACGCCATCATGCTCCGCATCATTTCAACAAGCACTCTATTCTTTCTTTCTGCAACACCATTTTGCTGAGGAGTATAAGCAATAGTAAGGTGTCGAGTAATACCTTTCTCATCGAGAAATGTCTGAAACTCATTTGACAAGTATTCTCCACCTCTATCACTTCTGAGAATGTGGACAGTTTCTTGACTTTCATTTTCAACCATAGCTACAAACTTCTTGAACATAGGAAAGACTTCTGACTTCGACTTAAGACCATAGATCCATGAGTATCTTGTAAAATCATCCACAAATAGGACAAAATACCTGAAAGCCTGAATAGAGTCTGCTCTCATAGGACCATTCACATCTGAATGAATAATCTGCAATTTCCTGGTAGCTGTAATATGACCATGTTTCTTGAAAGGTAGTTTATGCATCTTACCTTCAAGACAACCTTTACATATATCTGAATCATCAGGTAGCTTGAATGAGGGTAAACTCTCAACCATACCTCTATCTTTGATATTTTTGAGAGCTCCAAAACTGATATGTCCAAATCTTTCATGCCATAGCTTCATATCTTCCACCGGTGACGAAGATTTGACTGCATATGCTTGACTGATTTTTGACAAAACAAAGATCCCTCCTTTATGCGTACCTTGTAAAAGACACTTGTCTTCTTTATGTGATAAGATCTTACAAAGATCTTTCTCAAATACAACTTTAAAACCATCACTTAAAAATGCAGATATAGATAGCAGATTCTTCTTCATTTCAGGTACATAAAGGACATCTGAAATTTGAAAAACACCACCTTCTCTTGACTTTAGGGTTACTGTACCTATTCCCACAACATCCAAATCATTGCCATCTGCAATAGTAACTCTTCTACCTGAAGAATAGGAAAGAGAAGAAAATACATCTTTGCAACCTGTCATATGCTTAGTAGCACCTGAGTCGAATATCCAAGGACTTGCTGAAAGAACTTGTAAAGCTGCTTGATCAAAAGCTACTTCCTCAATAGTCATACAGGCATAAGAATCACCTTGAGATTTCCCTTTTTTATCATCTTCTGCAACATTACCTGATGCCTTTTTCTTTTCTGCTGCAATCCTTTTATAACATTCTGACTGAATATGTCCACGTTTCTTGCAAAAAGAACATATTTTTACCTTCTTCTTAGAAGAATTCACTTTAGATGTCGTAGATATAGAATCTAAAGTAGAAGGTGAAAGGGACCTACTTTCCTTCTTGGATTTTTGTTCCTTCTTCTTATCCTTCTTCTTCTTACCCTTTGATGAAGATGAAAGCGCTTCTTCATTCTCTTCCATTCCCTTCAACTGATCTTCATCTTGAAGTAACAAGAACTCTAACTCTTCAAATGTAACCTCTCTATCTCTTGTGGTAAGGGTAAGAGTGGTTATGAAAGATCGATATGAAATAGGAAGTGAATTAATCAGCGTATTTACCATTTCTTCATCTGATATCTCAACTCCTACATTTAGAAGTTGATCTCTTAAGTGAACGAGTCTCGTAATGTGGGTTTGAATTGACTCACCAGCTTTCATCCTTGTTGGAAGTGAGGTAGGCCCTTAGGCTCAAATACGCCATGTAGATGGTTCCATCCAATGTCTTTGAAGTAGCCAGACAGCTTCTTGTAGAAGACAATCTTCAACCTAATATCTTCCTGTAGAAGACAATCTTCAAATACATCCTGTAGATGGGCGATCCTCACCATCAAGCTGCTAATGACCAAGTCTTCTTGCCATGAACAAGAGATACCCTCCTCTCCATGAGGTAGAGTGTGAGCACACCTTTCATCTTCTCCAAGAAGAATCACCAAGAAGAACTCCATAGCTGCTCCTCAACATGCTTCAAGTTAGCACCATGGCTGCCCATGTGCTAGAAGAAACACTACCTCTACTGAGGTCCAAGCTCTAGAAAGCTTGTGTTGATCCTAGGTGAAGGATACATACAATGAGCATGAGGCTCTTGTTATATAGTGTTTGAGTACTCTAAAAAGCTGATAATAAAGCACTCCCAAAAGCTTTCGTAAGTTTAAACGCTCAACGATCGCTCTTAAAAAAAAAACTCAATCGGAAAATCATTCGAGAATTCTCCGTCCGTTGGTCTTCACTTGTGCTATTGTTTAAAAAGCATAGTCTAAAAGGAATGTTCGCGTTTCGCGTTGCTGGAGTGGGGAATTGAACCCGCATGGTCATGATGGGAGGACCTTTAGCTAACCACGTCGCCAACTCCGTTCGCTGTACTAAGGATTGAACTGAATAGCTACAGATACTAATGACGTCCGTGCTTTTGTGTTCTACCAAGTACCAAAACAGTAGCTATTTTTGCTATAGTTAAGATGGACCAAGAAGACATTGTTTTTCCAACAATCCCCCCTGCAATGCCATATTGGTACAATCTGGACTGGATCTGCAAACTATCACAAGCTGCAAACTATCACAAGCTTCAAGCTTGTACTTCGAACACTTCAGAACTTGTTCTTCAAAAGTCTTCTTCAAAACTGAATTTGACTTTCCTTCAAAAGAACCTGAACTTGCTGAATATGAACCATAATACTTGAGAAAATATGCAAACTAGATATCCAATAGTGTACACATCAAGCAATCACTGCTTGACAACAAATGTAGCATGTACTGACTCTGAACCTGCTATCTCTTGTCTTCAAAAACCTGAAAACATACACTAGTATCCATATATTTGCATTTACCTTCCAAAAAAGGTTTCTCAACGTACTTCTGCTGCGTCATGTAAATACACTAAACAAAATCAGGAACTTAATCCTGGAACCTGTGACTGTCAACTCACAACTTAGTGTATTATGAACACTGCTGGTTCATCTCTGACTGTACTCAAGTCATGTCAACTCATCTCAATTGCAATCAACTGAAATATGAGTCAAAAAATCTATGATGTCATCATGTCTTCATCCTTTAAATCCTTCATACCTCTTTCCTTCAGAACTTGGTATAAACATATATGTGCGCACTTCTGAAATATACCTTTCTGAAACATCAAGCTTCTCTTCAATAGAAATCTGGAACCTTCTCCTGAACAGGAACATCCTAACAGGAACTTTCTCCAAATATTCTTCTTCTTCCTTCTTCTTTCAAAGCTGGAACATAAAGAGAACCTGACAAAGGAAATATAGGAATACCTAAAATAGGAATACCTGTAGGTATGACTTTGTATTCTTTCATATATGGCTGAAAATAAGTCTTCATGTTTCATCACCCCTTGGATGACTTAACACTAGTATCCAGTATTCTTCAAATATATCAGACTTTATGAAATGTGGAACGTCTTCCTTCATAAATCTGATGTTTAGTGATCCATACCTGTATCTGAAACAAAATCTCTAAACCCTTTTTATTAGCATTGATCAGATGCCAATAGCTTTCCATGTCATTCCTCAGCTTTCCAAAATCTAGAATAAGGTTAGCTGATCCTAACATAACAAAACCTTGCTGAAAGCTTTATAGGATTCATAACCTTCTATAACATAACAAGTATCTTCTATCTCTCTGCAACACAAATTTGATAGAATTTGAATCTTTGACTGACTTCTTCCAATGTTAAGAATCTTCTCAAACAAAGAATAGACAACTGAATCATAAATATTCAAGATCATACAAGATCATACAGGATCAATGATCTCTCCTGTGTAGAATCTGCTCTCATCAAACCTTCATGACTGAATGTTTGATTTACTTCCTGAATGTCTCCAAGTGTCCATGCTTCTCAAAAAGTTGTAAAACTTTTCTTCAAACAAATCCTTCAAGGAATCTGCAATTCCTACTTGAAACATAAGTGGACAAACTTCTCACCTTGAGAACTCCAAAAGCTGCAAGTTGATACTTCATAACTTTCATATTTTACCCGGGTGAAATGTGACAGTACCTGCTTGACTTTCTTTTGGCTAACTCCACTTCTCAATCAAGTGATAGGATCTAATGGAACACCTTTTTGAATACAAACATGTATCCAAAAATCAAGACAATCATAAAAAATAGATTCTTCAACTAACTAGTACATCAACAAGTCTGAATTTTCTGAAGTTTTCTGAAAATATTGAATATACTGAATATGAGGTAACCTTTTCCAAACATAAAACCTCAACCCAAGTCTCCAACATCTGCTACAAAAAACTCTTTTACCTCAAGAGTTAGCTAAAGAAGAAATATACTTCTCTGCAACTTGTCATATACCAAGTAGCTCTGTATTGACAGTCCAAGAATTATTTGAGGGAACATATAAGCTGCCTGCTTAAAAGCTTCAACTAACTCATACACATATGAGTTAAAACATATATCTGCTGCTTTTCTTTCTCTCAATGCAATTCTTTGTCAAATCTACTAAATCATGACCAAGTGTAATGCAAAACAAGAAACTGCTTCTTCTTTAAACAAGATGTTCTCGTAGACTTGTCTTTGGGTGTAGAGGATAAAATAGGAAAAGTATATGGAAAATATATGAGAAAAGGAAGCCTTACTTTTCTTTTGGAAATGATGGACTTTCTTCTTCTGCATCTTTCTTCCACCTGATGATGTCAACATCTTCAAACTTCTCTTCCATACCTTTTGTTCTCTTCATCTTGAAGTAGCAAACACTCTTGACAGTCACAGGTTCCAGGATTCAGTTCCTGATTTTGTTTAGTGTATTTACATGACGCAGCAGAAGTACGTTGAGAAACCTTTTTTGGAAGGTAAATGCAAATATATGGATACTAGTGTATGTTTTCAGGTTTTTGAAGACAAGAGATAGCAGGTTCAGAGTCAGTACATGCTACATTTGTTGTCAAGCAGTGATTGCTTGATGTGTACACTATTGGATATCTAGTTTGCATATTTTCTCAAGTATTATGGTTCATATTCAGCAAGTTCAGGTTCTTTTGAAGGAAAGTCAAATTCAGTTTTGAAGAAGACTTTTGAAGAACAAGTTCTGAAGTGTTCGAAGTACAAGCTTGAAGCTTGTGATAGTTTGCAGCTTGTGACAGTTTGCAGATCCAGTCCAGATTGTACCAATATGACATTGCAGGGGGGATTGTTGGAAAAACAATGTCTTCTTGGTCCATCTTAACTATAGCAAATATAGCTACTGTTTTGGTACTTGGTAGAACACAAAAGCACGGACGTCATTAGTATCTGTAGCTATTCAGTTCAATCCTTAGTACAGCGAACGGAGTTGGCGACGTGGCTAGCTAAAGGTCCTCCCATCATGACCACGCGGGTTCAATTCCACACTCCAGCAACGCGAAACGCGAACATTCCTTTTAGACTATGCTTTTTGAACAATAGCACAAGCGAAGACCAACGGACGGAGAATTCTCGAATGATTTTCCGATTGAGTTTTTTTTTTAAGAGCGATCGTTGAGCGTTTAAACTTACGAAAGCTTTTGGGAGTGCTTTATTATCAGCTTTTTAGAGTACTCAAACACTATATAACAAGAGCCTCATGCTCATTGTATGTATCCTTCACCTAGGATCAACACAAGCTTTCTAGAGCTTGGACCTCAGTAGAGGTAGTGTTTCTTCTAGCACATGGGCAGCCATGGTGCTAACTTGAAGCATGTTGAGGAGCAGCTATGGAGTTCTTCTTGGTGATTCTTCTTGGAGAAGATGAAGGGTGTGCTCACACTCTACCTCATGGAGAGGAGGGTATCTCTTGTTCATGGCAAGAAGACTTGGTCATTAGCAGCTTGATGGTGAGGATCGCCCATCTACAGGATGTATTTGAAGATTGTCTTCTACAGGAAGATATTAGGTTGAAGATTGTCTTCTACAAGAAGCTGTCTGGCTACTTCAAAGACATTGGATGGGACCATCTACATGGCGTATTTGAGCCTAAGGGCCTACCTCACTTCCAACAAGGATGAAAGCTGGTGAGTCAATTCAAACCCACATTACGAGACTCGTTCACTTAAGAGATCAACTTCTAAATGTAGGAGTTGAGATATCAGATGAAGAAATGGTAAATACGCTGATTAATTCACTTCCTATTTCATATCGATCTTTCATAACCACTCTTACCCTTACCACAAGAGATAGAGAGGTTGCATTTGAAGAGTTAGAGTTCTTGTTACTTCAAGATGAAGATCAGTTGAAGGGAATGGAAGAGAATGAAGAAGCACTTTCATCTTCATCAAAGGGTAAGAAGAAGAAGGATAAGAAGAAGGAACAAAAATCCAAGAAGGAAAGTAGGTCCCTTTCACCTTCTACTTCAGATTCTGTATCTACGACATCTAAAGTGAATTCTTCTAAGAAGAAGGTAAAAATATGTTCTTTTTGCAAGAAACGTGGACATATTCAGTCAGAATGTTATAAAACGATTGCAGCAGAAAAGAAAAAGGCATCAGGTAATGTTGCAGAAGGTGATAAAAAAGGGAAATCTCAAGGTGATTCTTATGCCTGTATCACTATTGAGGAAGTAGCTTTTGATCAAGCAGCTTTACAAGTTCTTTCAGCAAGTCCTTGGATATTCGACTCAGGTGCTACTAAGCATATGACAGGTTGCAAAGATGTATTTTCTTCTCTTTCCTATTCTTCAGGTAGAAGAGTTACTATTGCAGATGGCAATGATTTGGATGTTGTGGGAATAGGTACAGTAACCCTAAAGTCAAGAGAAGGTGGTGTTTTTCAAATTTCAGATGTCCTTTATGTACCTCAAATGAAGAAGAATCTGCTATCTATATCTGCATTTTTAAGTGATGGTTTTAAATTTGTATTTGAGAAAGATCTTTGTAAGATCTTATCACATAAAGAAGACAAGTGTCTTTTACAAGGTACGCATAAAGGAGGGGTCTTTGTTTTGTCAAAAATCAGTCAAGCATATGCAGTCAAATCTTCGTCACCGGTGGAAGATATGAAGCTATGGCATGAAAGATTTGGACATATCAGTTTTGGAGCTCTCAAAAATATCAAAGATAGAGGTATGGTTGAGAGTTTATCCTCATTCAAGCTACCTGATGATTCAGATATATGTAAAGGTTGTCTTGAAGGTAAGATGCATAAACTACCTTTCAAGAAACATGGTCATATTACAGCTACCAGGAAATTACAGATTATTCATTCAGATGTGAATGGTCCTATGAGAGCAGACTCTATTCAGGGTTTCAGGTATTTTTTCCTATTTGTGGATGATTTTACAAGATACTCATGGATCTATGGTCTTAAGTCGAAGTCAGAAGTCTTTCCTATGTTTAAGAAGTTTGTAGCTATGGTTGAAAATGAAAGTCAAGAAATTGTCCAGATTCTCAGAAGTGATAGAGGTGGAGAATACTTGTCAAATGAGTTTCAGACATTTCTCGATGAGAAAGGTATTACTCGACACCTTACTATTGCTTATACTCCTCAGCAAAATGGTGTTGCAGAAAGAAAGAATAGAGTGCTTGTTGAAATGATGCGGAGCATGATGGCGTCCAAGAAGCTTTCACCGAAATTCTGGTTTGATGCAGTACATACAGCTAATCACATTTTGAACAGGTCATCTACAAAAGCTTTAAAGGTAATCACACCGTATGAGGGTTATTATGGTAGAAAACCTAATGTGAGTTACTTCAAAGTGTTTGGATCACTTTCTTATGTACATGTTGAGAAAAAGGACCGAGGCAAACTAGATGTAAAGGCAAAGAAAGCTGTTTTTATTGGATATCCTGTTGAAAGCAAAGGATACAGGTTTTATGTTCCAGAAACAGGTGAAGTTATTCTTTCACGTAATGCTTATATTGCTGAAGATAAGGTTTATGATAAAGAAGCAGAAATTCCGGAGTTCATTAGTGAAAATGACTATGGAATTTTTAGAAAGATTCTAGATATACATGTTCAGCCATATCAGGAGGGAGTTAAACCTCAAATTCCTAGTATTCAAGAAAAAATTGAAGAAAGAGGAATTTCACAACCTTCTACAGAGTCAGTTCCACAAGAAACTTTGATTCCAGAAATGGAAGAAGTTAAAGTTCTAGAAAGTCCTAGTACATCGACAGGACAAGTTCCAGAACCTCTGGAAGCTGAAAGTTCAGAAAGAGTTTCACCACTATTCAAGGATACACCTACGTGGTTATATCAGACTTGGAAAGATAGTGGTATAAAGACTTTTACTGGAAGAACAAGGAGTCAGACTAGACAACAACAACAAGATCATGTAAGAACAAGAAGTCAAACTAGACAGCAAAAAGATCATGTAAGTTTTGCTGAAGACTTCGAGATTCATGATATTTTGGCACTTACGACTGTTGAAAATGAACCTGCGTGTGTTAAAGATGCACTTAAAATTCCTATTTGGAGAAAAGCTATGCAAGAAGAGATTGATTCTATTCATAAGAATCAAACTTGGAAGCTATGTGAGTTACCAGAAGGAAAGAAGGCTATAGGTGTAAAATGGATCTTTAAAATCAAAAGGAAAGTAGATGGTACTATTAATAGATACAAGGCCAGGTTGGTTGTCAAAGGATATGCACAACAAAAAGGTATTGATTATGATGAGACATTTGCTCCTACGTCTAGGATGACTATTATTAGGTCAGTACTTGCTCTAGCAGCACATTTTGGTTGGCATATATATCAACTTGACATTAAGACTGCTTTTCTAAATGGTGATTTACACGAAGATGTGTATATTCAGCAGCCAGAAGGTTTTGAAGAGACAGGTAAAGAACACTTAGTGTGTAAGCTTATAAAAGCTTTGTATGGTTTAAAACAGGCACCTAGAGCATGGTATGAAAAGATACATACATATCTTTTATCCATTGGTTTCCATAACTCAGATACGGCTCCAACTCTTTATGTCAAAGCTGAAACAGGTATGATGATTATAGCAATCATTTATGTGGATGATATTATAGTCACAGGTCCCAGAGATAAAGATTTGCAGATGTTCAAAGAAGAATTGAAGCAAACATTTGATGTGAATGATTTAGGCATTCTACATTATTATCTTGGGATTCAGTTTCTGTTTCAAGATGAGTGTATCTACATGACACAGCAGAAGTACATTGAGAAACTTTTGGAAAGGTTTCAGATGGGTGATTCTAAACCTATGCAAACACCTATGGATCAGAACACGTCTTTACAAATGGTAGCAGATGCAGAGCCATTTGATGCTACTCTATATAGTCAAGCAGTAGGTTGCTTGATTTATCTTTGTAATACACGTCCTGATATACAGTTTGCAGTTTCTCAAGTATCAAGGTTCATGCAGAATTCGACAGTGTTACATTGGAAAGCAGTAAAGCGGATCTTTCGTTATTTGAAGGGAACTTCAAATTATGCTATGTTATTATCGAAATCTACACATTTGTTACTAAAAGGATTTTCAGATTTTGATTGGGCAAGTGATAGAGACACAAGAAGAAGTACTAGTGGATTTTGTTTTTATCTTGGAGATTGACTTATCTCATGGTTTTCAAAAAGACAACCCACTATTGCCACTTCATCGTGTGAAGCTGAATATCGTGCAGCATTTACAGCTACTCTAGAGTCAGTATGGTTGCAGAAGATTTTCAGTTATCTTGATGTAAGAGTACATCAACCCGTTCAGATATTTTCAGATAGCCAGAGTGCTATAGCTATAGCTAAGAATCCAGTGCATCATGCAAGGACAAAGCATATAGAGGTACACTACCACTATATTCGAGAGCAGATAGCTAAGAAGCACATTGAGCTAGTTTATGTTCCTACTAGTGAGAATGTTGCAGATATTTTTACCAAAGCATTGACTAGAGATAGTCATGAGAAGATTTGCAGGTTACTAAAGCTTGTACCAATATGACATTGAAGGAGGGATTGTTGGAAGTCAATGTCCTCATTGGTCCAACAAATAGCTTCATAAGAAGCTTTCTCCATATCCTTCCAGGCGGGCGCAGTATACATATATAGATTCTCTTCTATATAATTTCAACAAGTCAAAGCGGGTCGACTTGGTCTAGCCCAACGTGTCTAAATGCATCCTCAGTAGACCCGGGTTCAAATCCCGTACGCGACAGCGAAGGAAATCTTTTGGAATAATTTCTTTGAAAAACACATTCGGAAAAACATACGGACAGCGCCGATTCTGGAGAAGTTTTGCGATCGCGTTGTTTTTTCTTTTTTCGTAGCTTTATTTTAGCTTTTCATGAGTACTTCAAAACTATATAAACAAGGCCTTGGCTCCTTGTATAATCACTCACTCAAAGATCTAGAGCTTGGAGATCTTCTTGAAGACAGAGTGTTCTCACACTCTTGAAGGAGGTGAAGTTGTGGTGAAGGAGAGGCTACTCTAATTGCAGCAGGAAGTCTTCTACGAGGTGGTGGTAACTATCTTTTGTGAGTTAACCTTGTGGTTGATTTACAATTTCGTTACACTATTTTGTTAGCTTCGTTGCTTCATTCTCTTCACACACACTTAGATTATTTCGACATAATCTAAATTTTGTATCATCATCTTCTTATTCTTCCATTAGTGAGTGCACCACTTTATATGGTTGAGTAGTACTCCCATGTTGTAATTTGGACATCTATTATTTTTAGTGAAGTAAGCATCCAGCTTACGTTCCCTATCTTTGTCTCAAGATCTCTTCCTTTCTCTATCTCACTTATCATCTTATCATCGTTGACTACACTTGAGAAGATTTTAGAAATATGCTTCTATTAACTAGATCACCCATGCATGAGAAATGATACATCATTATGTTACAAGAAGTCCTACAATTTGGGACTAATAAGTATGGATAAGTAGACTAGATAGGATACAAGAGATCCCATAGCCCCATATCGTAGGTATGAAGCAAGATATTTGAATTACAAGATATCCCTAGAGGAAGATGAACTAGCTACAAGAAATAATTGGACAAGATCTTATACTATGATATTACAAGAGGAAAAGATGAGATGTCCAAAATACTATATTAGACAAGACTAGAACAAGGAGCAACACAATAACTTAAATTAGGACTTGGAAAGTACTTGCTTGGAGGTTGCAAGTCCTTGAGCTCTCAAGACTAGCATTGGCAAGACAGAGCATGTATACAACCAAGCCCTCCTTATAAGGTGTTAAAGGGCGATTACAAATTGATGATATCATGAATGATGTCAGCAATCCAAAACAGGGCATCTTGATGTCAAAATCAAGCAAATAGATAGTCAATCTTAGATTTTCGGCATGTTTTGGATGTGATAATAACATTAGTTTCTCGATATTTTGATTCAAACATGAGATATAGAAAGTCACATGAAATCTAAGGCTCAAGATGGTTTCCTTTGTGTCGTACTCTCCTTTCAAAATCTTAGAGTTCTTTTATATATCTCTCAAATTAAATTCAATATTTTTTAGTGTGGATATGCATCAATCATTCTTGATATGGATTTGATATAGTAGTCTTTCCAAAATATCAAGGGGCACTAGATTATGCCCTCTGACTAGAATTGAACAAGATTTTGGAGATATGCTTCTAATAACAAGGTAACCCACATAGGGCAAATAATACAAAAAATAGAACTCTTACTTAATGTCCCACAACTTAGGACTAATAGGTATGGATAAATGGACAAGGTACAAAAGGTCCCATAGCTTTGGATCATAGGTATGAAGCAAGGTATCTGAATTACAAGGTATCCCTATAGGGAGATAGACTAGGTACAAGAAATAAGTGGGCATGCTCTCATACTACGAGGTTACAAGAAGACAAGAAGAGATGTCCAAAATACTAGATTAGACAAGACCCAAACAAGGAGCAAGACAAGAATTGGAACTAGAGCTTGGAAAGTACTTAATTGAAGATCTTGACTCCTTGAGCTCCCAAGATTGACATTGCAAAGAGTGAAGATATATGTGGCCAAACCCTCCTTTGATAGCTATCAAAGGGTAGTTATGATTTGATGATGTCACGGATGATGTAAGGGATCCAAAACAGGACCTTGTGATGTTAGAATCAGTAAATAGATAGTTGACCTTAGGGTTTTGGCATGTTTCGGACGTGATGCTAACATTCACTTCTCCAAATTTTGAATCAATCATGAGATATAGAAGTCACACGAAATCTAAGATGGTTTCCTTTGTGTCCATGACATCACTTCTCCCTCAAGCGATGCGTTCCATGAGGAGCAACCCTATTCTATGACTTGGGCTTCATTAGACTCATCTTGTGGACTTCACGAACCTTGATAGGTGCTCTTTATATCTTCTAGGAATTGAATCTTTGTAGCTTGTAGTCTTTGTAGAGTTCGTGATATGTGGTACTAGAAGAGGATGATGATGGATATCCATGATGAAATTGGAAAGGGTTTGTAGTATACATAGGTCTAGAATCAACTACATAACTCTCTTGATAGGACATTGTATTCATCTTTTGACTCTGGTGATGATTCTCTTGATATAGGATGGTGACTGTGGAAGCACTGAATCCAACGTTTTTCATTTCCTCAGGACATTTTAGTACCAATATCATCATAATCTCCATGATAAAATCATAATACGTTGTCTTTCAAATATTTCCTTTCCTTTGGTGTAATTCATCTAAACTTGATGTTATCCAAGTCCATGGGTTCTCGTTGAGATTTTTTTGATATATCTCATTGATAACTAAGGTAAACTTGTATCCTTGACCTTGAACAAGAATCTTCTTCTCTAGCTTTCTCTCAAATAATGTATTATCATACTAAATTGTTTCATTCATGAATTCATTCAAAGTAGTTACCTTGGGCATCATTAACATGAGGTCATTGACATCCTCATGTAGGCCCCATTGAAATAAGTTGATAAAATAATCCTCATCTATATTTTCACATCAATGGTTGTTGGACTTTGTTGGTCCTCAAATTTTGATAGTTGAGAACTTGGGCAAGGTCATCTTCATTTTTTAACACATCTTCGTCTTGAACTTGCTTGTTCTTGAATACTTGATCCTCATATTGAACTTCCTATTTGATAGGCTCATCTAAAGTATTTACTTGAGACAGAGAGAGTAAATGATCCTTTATTTCAACTCTGAGACCATTTTGGAAGTGATTAACTAGATAATTTTCTTAATATGTGGATCCTTGAAATAAAATTATGATGTTTGATGCAATTTTTGCAACTGAGCTATCACCTTGTTATAACCTCCTTTCAAATCCATTTGAGCATCTGAATCCTGCCATACATATGCATCATGAATGTCAATAGACCTATATGTAGGTAGATAAAATGAGACATGATGAGTCTCACATCCCATATAAGGCTGAACTCCCACTGAGATGATACTATCTCTAACATGAAGTACCTGCAATGGATACCGGTGCCCAATCCTAGCACCTCTAACAAGCATAAGATGTCCCAACTGCAACTGAAAATGATGTTCATCGAGGAATGCATAGCATCTTCTCTCCTGTAACTCGCTAGCTGAAATCAAGCTCATAGGGAATGAAGGCATATATCGTACATGTCTGAGCGTAAGTGATGCTCCACTAGGTAGCATAAGGCATACATCTCTTGCACTTGTCATACCATTAGGCATGTGCACACATCCACGATTCTCACCTGAGAATTGATAAAAACACTCACGATGTGGAGTAACATGAAAACTGGCTAATGCATCAAGCAACCAAGCCATATGTGTGCTATCCAATGAACAAGAGAAACCGTGAGATGAACCATAGAAGAAAGTGATATCACCATCACTAGCATAATCAACTTCCATAGACTCTCCTGAAACCACTACTGACCTGCATCATGTGCATATCTCTGACGTCGTTGTCGCATCTATTTGAAGCAACGTCATCGAATATGGCCCTCATGACCACAGTGCCAAAATCAAAACTCTCGATGTGATCTATGTCTCACATGAGTCAATGGACTCGCATACATATCATGTAGTCTCTGCATAATGCACTACTTGTCTCCTCATACATAACAGACTCATATATAGAATCCACAAGTTGTAATCGGATAATGGAGCTAGCCAATGCATCCATATCCATCCATACGTGTTCGGGCATGTCACGAGGCCTCTGTGCATCTCTATGCACATACATGTGTAACCCTGCATGAACCAATGTATGCCACATCTGAGCTTTCCATCTCAGAAATTCAATGCCATCAAACCGAGAAGATACCATATTGGCAATCCAAGAGACTAGAAATGTAGCAAGAGACGAGAAACAATACTCTATCCTCAATAGGATCACACTTGCATATCCATATGCATAACTCACATCATAAATGTCTCACTAGAGAAGGAAACATGTGAACCACCTTTCACATAACCATGCATCTAGCATGCACATAAAACCATGCGCATAAGCCTGTTCACCAAGCCTCCAAAATGATCAAGTAGATATGAAAGAATCCTAGAAAACATTTGACAGAGTATCCCCTATAAACTGAGCAATCAAACAAGATAACCAGTAGCAAAAGAACAATGACTAATCAGTCACCACATATCACTGATCCAATCAAAGACAATGGCAAATATATATGCCAAAAAACTGATGCCAATACACACCAATACAATGGCAATACACTTCCCACTCAAGAATGAATCATGCAAGATGGTCTAACCTATCACAAACAACCTCTGACCAATTCCAAGTAAATGGAGATTAGCAATGATCCAAAGCTATCACACAAGCTTCAAGATCCACTAGAGTTCTCTTCTAGCATAAAAACTATCAAAATTTTGGTAGCATTTCCTTTGTAAAATGGACTCTAAAGCCAAAATAACCATGTGGGAATCACCATCCACATATGCCAAGAATCACACTGGAAGATAGATATCAAATCAATGATCATATGCTAATAGAATAGCCAGTCAAGATGACAAATAACTATGCAATCGAGGCTCCAATCTGGATCATGTACCTGCATAAAAACAAAGATACAAGTACCAACAAAGATCCAAAATCAACTCTCATAAAATATGTGCAATCGGAAAACTAATCCATATCCAAGTGGCATAAACGAGATAGAGACCACAATGCCACTATACATCCACTGACAATACCATGATCAAATTCATGATGACATAAATCTCAAAAACGTATACCACAATATCATCTCATATGCCAAACACATGACAAGATCATGGTATACTCTCATATGGAGGAGCTATCACAGTGATCATACATGGACAATGTCCTCAAGCTCTAAAAGTAAGAGCTCCCACACCAAAAATTCTCTCTCAAAGAAGTTCCAAAGCAAAATGAACCTCCAAAAGCAATTGGGGTTCTTGTAGTGACAATATGTTGCTCTGTGTTTTGTTATTTCAGAGATGATAACCTTTGAATTTCACCTTTTTGGCTTCAAGAAACTTCAAGATCTCTTTCTCAACTATATAACGATATATAGAACACTTCAATCGGAGGTGTGTAGCTCAAGTTATACACAAAACAAGCATTTGTTGTTAATTTCACCTTCACCTACAACACTACTACTCTGTATTTTTCACTTTCGCTAAGCAAACACCCATAATTTGGAATTGACTTCAACTAGAAAGTTGTACTTATCTCTCCAAGCTACGTGTAGCAAGCTGAATCGTCTGAATCAGACTTGTAAAACTCAAGTTAGAGCACAAACACTGAGCTGCTATCCAAGTGATTTTAAATCTGTGTTTTTTGAATTTTTGACAGTTTACCTCCAAACGAGCTTCTGTGCCCTTCTACAAAGTTGTACCTCTTTGTCTTAGATATGCATAGAACTTTAAAACGCATCAATCAGAGCTTGCTAGCTCGAGTTATGGCCAAAATACTAAATAGTTGTTGAGAGATGTCAATCTGCACTTTCACCTCTTATGACCTAAGCTTCCATTAAAGCTTCTTACACACCAGTCTTCAACAAGCTCTGATACCAATGCAGGGCTTTGGTGTGTAGAACAAGAGGAGCAAGGAGGAGATGGAGGGATAGAGAAGAGAAGAGAGACGTGCACAGATGCATGGGAGACTCGAAACCCACATAATGATCTCCCTTGAGGCAATGCTCTATAGATGATGTATGTATATATAAATATGGGGGTAAGGTCACATGACCCTTACATCCCCAACAATATCATCAATGATCTTAGCAATCTAAAACACAACCCTCTCAATGTTAGAACAAGCAAATATATAGTTGATCTTAGGGTTTTGCATGTTCCGAACGTAACGGTAACAATAGTTTCTCCAAATTTTGAATCAATCACAAGATAAGGAAGTCACTTGAAATCTAAGATTCAAGGTGGTTTCCTTTGTGTTCATGATAATAAACTTAGAATGGAGCTTATTAAAAGAGAAATGTAGAATGGAAGTTTTCATTATTTGTAGGAAATTTGAGAACATTTCATCGTGAAGTTGATTTTCTAGATTTTAGTGTTGAGTATTTTGTTTATCTAGTTTAATGTCTATCAAGAAAATTTTTTCCCAAGTTCTACTATAGGATATTCATTTAAGCTTCTAGGTTCTTGTCTAGAAGTTCCTTTTCTAAAGGAGTGAAAGAAAATGTCAAGCATGATAAAAATGAGATACTTAAATAATGTGATTGAAATGAGGATCCAATTACTTTGCTTGTTTAAAATATTTGGATCTCTACATGCCTCATTGGCTATGATTAGAACCTATGATGAAGTGAAATTAGTGCTTTGAAACAGACTTTCTATTGTCTACACAACCAACATAGTTAGTGTTTGTCTATCTCACAATGGATATGTGCCATGTCTACACAAACATAAATAGTGTTAGTTAGTTCCATCAGATATCTCAACATCATGTTGACCACTTCTTGATGTTTCTTCCCAAGATTAAGTATATATCCACTAACAATTTCCATTAGAAATGGAGTGCATGGTGTTGTGGTTTTCCCACCATACATGAGAGAAAAATAGTTTTGATGTGGAAAATTCTCCATAGAAGTATCAAGACCAATGTCAAAGCTAGCAAGACATGTCGGGTGTCCCTATGATGTAAACGATGCACAAGTGGGAGATAAGATCTATGTCATCTCTTATTTTCATTCCCTAAGAGTCATCACATCTATCTTGTTCGGACAGATTTTGAACATGATCCTTGTCAATAACTAGAAGTAAGCTCTACTCGGGGAAGCTATTGGCTGCTCACTTGTGATGTGGAGCATAGTCAAAATCTAGGCCCTTTGGAAGATCTGGAAGGAAATATGTGCACCCAACTTTGATAAGCCCCCTCAAGATAGGTTCATTGAGAAATCTCTTAGTTTTTTGGGTAGAAGGATTTGGAATTGCAAGAAGCTTTCGCACTTTTAGACACCATAGAGATTTTATCCTAGAGAACAACAAGCTTAAATTAAAGTGGGTTCCCCATATAGGGCACAAAAAGTTTATCAACCTTCTTTGTGCTTCTCTCTATTTGTGTTGTGCCTTATTACCTTTTAGTATAATTTTAGCAAGTTTTATTTTTAAAAACATTGATAAGAAAATTTAGTAATGATTTTAATTTATATTTCAAGTAATAGTCATCCTTACTCAGATTCACATATATGTATATGCATGTACTCAATGCCCTTCCACTTTGTAGATTATATGTAAAGTAATTTGAATAAGTAATCCTCACAAGAAAATGAATTATCATGATAGAAATATATTTTCCATTTCCAAAACTTTTAGATCAAGTATTTAACTTAAGTTTTTCTTCAAGAGTGACAAGTCTTGATAATTTTTTTTGAAAATTAGCATGAAATATTAATCATATCAAGGTTCCATCTAAACATCTCTTAGTGTAGAGAGAGTGATCTTGATTTCTTTTAGGATAGCCTTTAGACTTCATTACAAAATCAAATATTTGGTATTATTATCTAGGATATAGTTTGATTCTATGCAAGATTTTATTGATGTTATATAGAACAAGGCTAGGGAAGATGAGAATGTCCTCTTAACAGTCAGACTTACATAAGCTCTTACATGAGATGCATGTGACACTCATATGAGGAGCTACTTAGAGATCTAGAGAGATGGTTGAGAAGAGAAGGTAGAGGAGGATTTATGCAAGTTTGGGAACAGAGTGACATGCATCCTTACTCATGGGTTTAACATGAGAATCTTGATTGTCTGCATGGAGACCTTAGGATTTGTATAGGGATCTATTCCAAAGAAGGGCTTATTGACGAGTACAAGAGACAAAAATAGCATATGATGCTAGTAATAGGATTGATCATGTCCATCAACACTCCATCTACAAGATTTAGACCTTAGAGTGCCCATGTGCACATTATACAACAAGCATTGCTTGGATGAGGAGAGGAGAGGCTACATACTCTCAACCCTCTCCCCAAGGTGACATACATGTGCTCTTGATCTTGATTTTATACTCCTCTATAGGTGCCCGTGATTGTGCATATAAGATTACTTTGTGAAGGGACTCGTGAATATGTTTGTGTCAAAAGAAGAACAAATCTTGTACATAAGCAATATTTCCATGTATTCTTCAATTATCAGATTCTTTGCAAGCTTTGATTTTGGCAAGAGAAGATAGGTGATTTCAAGAAATAACTTTCGGGGAGAGATGCTATTTGAAGTATGGCATAGGATATCTTGAAGTTCAAGATGCTTCCAGGGATTGAATAATTTGAAGAGGATTTGAGAATTTTCAAACCCCTTATCCCCTACCTAGGATGACATGCTTCACTTCAAAAGATTTTTTTCTTTGCAGGCCTTGATCAGAATCACATGATCTTTTGCTTGGAATGATTTTGGCAAGGATATGAAAATGTTTCATCTTGCATAGAAAACAAAAATCTTTTTCATGTCTAGAATTCACAACAATGAGGGTTCAAGTGATTCTAGAGACTTATTTGTGCAATTTAAGCATTGGAATTACATCTCCTCACTTATTCAAGATTATTTGGAACAAATTTGCAAGTTTTAGAAGACATTTGAACCTATTGTAAGGATTGGTGAGAAATGCAAAATACCTCACAATGAAGGAAACAAATCTTTTCCATTTGAATAGTAATTGTAGAATCCATTTGCAAGTATTCATGGCCTTTGGAGAATTATAACACCATTGGGACAAATTTTTTACTTTCATTTTTCCATTGATGAGGAACTCAAGAGTGCCTTGAAAACTCAAGTTTTTCTTTTTATCAACATTTCGAGTTGATTTCTATCATAGATAATTTTTCATTTGTGTTCACCTTGGCTTATTTGATTTACTTCTACTTTTTATTAATCTACATATATATAATGGCACAAGGAGAGAAGAAAATGCAATTATGAATGTACACAAAACATAGAATAACAGATTCATATGAAAGATTTGGACCAAGATATTGATACCTATGAAGATTCTATTATGCATAGGTAGTATAGTGAATTTGTAGATTAAAAAAAGGGTAGAAACCTTCTTAAATAGTATGATCTCATTATTCGAGTGATTTGAAGCTCAAATGTTTTAACTTGGAGACCCAAAAACATCAACTATAGAAACTATGTTCACAAGAGACAGCCATTGTGGTTAGAAAAGGGAATGGATATACTAGCTAGAGTGATAGTCTTAGGGACACACCGTTTCTAAAGGAGACCATTTTGTCAGTGGGGGATGACCAAGATCAAAACAAGGATGTGATCTACATTGTTTGTAAAAGTTAATGGACCTACATGAACTAAAAAAGCCTTCCCATCTGAGTATCATGTCTTAGAGGTGAGCCTCTTGCTAGGATTATGAGCATACAAATGGTAAATGAGTTTGAAAGAAAAAGGAGCTATTCTTATTTGAAGCTATTTTCCTAGAAGTTAAACTCATTGAGAATGAGGGAGAGAGGAAATCGGAGGATTACGAATTAGAATTTCATGTTTAGGAGTACTTAGAGAAGGTATTTATTAGGCTTAGTAACTCACCATGGGCATCATCAATTCTTCTTATGAAGAAGAAGGATGGCTCTACAAAATTATTCCTAGATTATAGAGCACTAAAAAAACCAACTACAAAGAATAAATTCATTAGCCTTATTTGGATTATTTATACAAGGACTTATACAAAGAAAAATGTATTACAATTTTAGACCTTAGGTTTGGATATCATGGAGTTAGGATAAAGGCCAAATATATACCAAAAACCACCTTTAGGACTAGATATGGGCATTATGAGTTCTTTGTGATTTCATTTGGTCCCATCAATGCTCCTACCACTTTCATGAAAATCATGAATTGTATTTTATGGTCCTATCTTAGTTCTTTTGAAGTAGAATTTCTTGTCTAGAGTAGCATTCTCGAAAATCATGTCTAAAGTAGCATTCGCCTACCATTTTCATGAAAATCATGAATTGTATTTTATGGTCCTACCTTAGTTGTTTTGAAGTAGAATTTCTTGTCTATGAGGAGGAATACTTGAAGCATTCCTGAAATGTTTTTTGAGTGTTATAAGAGAATTCACTCTTCAATAAGGACTCAAAATTTGACTTATTTAAAATAAAAGCTAGTATCTTCACCCT
Source organism: Ceratopteris richardii (assembly GCA_020310875.1). NCBI lineage: Eukaryota > Viridiplantae > Streptophyta > Polypodiopsida > Polypodiales > Pteridaceae > Ceratopteris > Ceratopteris richardii. The sequence goes on along the minus strand of CM035436.1, from coordinate 147,290,301 downwards.
ATTATCTTGAAAGAAGAAATTTGAATAGATCCAAAGAAAGTATGGGCTATTATCTCAATCAACCCTTTTATGTTGAAATTGATGCGAGTGGTTTTGAATTATGAGGGGTTATTATTCAAGATGGATAACCAGTCTCTTTCTAAAAGCAAGAGGTTTGAATTGGATCTAAGAAAGAAGTTAATCTATGAAAAGGATTTGTATGCAATTTTCATGCCTTGAAGAAATGGCATCATTATCTCTATGATGTCAAAGTTAGACATTAGGAAAAAAAATGAGCCCTAGATGGGCCTTTAGATTAAGGAGTGATCAGGGATGGTATTGGAGATTGACGTCTATGGAAGCATGCGAACAACACAAGGAAGAAGAAGAAGCTTGGAGCACAACACACAATATTGAATGTATTACCACTAGAATATACAAAAGTAAAAGTAAAAGGAGTCTAAAGCGGTTGAGTCCACCTGATGAAAAAAGGAAAGAGAAGCCACTAATTCATCATTGAAGGTAGTTGGAGAATCAAATCAATTACAAAAAGATTGGAGAGTGATTTTAGATGAGATTCAAATTCAAATTTGGGCTCCAAATATCACTATAAATACATGACCTTCTAGTTGCGGTTTTTAGACTGCTATGAGCTAAGCTTTATGCCATATCAAAGTGTGGGTTCAAGGCACACATATGTATCAGTAATTCCATTGTACTTTACAATCAATATACTTTCATTTTTATGATCAATTGAGTTCATATCTTCATGCTTTTGTGAGAATATTGTTCACTACCATATCTCTCAATTTTCTCAATCAGATTGCAGAGATGATTCCTCTGAGCTTGGTGCATCATTTTCAATGGTTTTATCTTGGTAATGATTGATCCTTAAGTCTACTACATACCCATACAATTTCATTGCAATTGGGTTTTTCAATCTTGAGATATGTTTATTTGAAGTCGACTATATCTGTTCATTCTTTACTTCTCTGTCAACACTCCATTAGAACAATGATTTTCTCAGAGCTTGTTCTCTGTGTGTACTTCATCATTTTCCATGATTAAAAGCTTGATAGAATCAGCATATTGTCTAGTATATTCTTACAAAATTTCATAAGCATTACCTTTGGGAATCTTGAGATATTAACATTTCTCTGCTCACAGGTCTGAGTATTGCTACAGCCAGTGAAAATCAGGGTGATGCTACAACTTGCTAAACACTTTTCTCCTTATTTAATCCATCATTTTTTATGAAATAACTCTTGATTGTTAGATTAATAAGTTAATAAGAGTTGACCAAAAGGAATTAAGTCAATTGCTATTGTGGCCAGAGAATTGTTCAAAACACTGGATAGGTGTATGAACATAAATAGCAAGTTTTTTTTCTTGAATCTACTCCAACTTATCTGTTTTGATTCATCTTTTTTAGAGTGATCTTCCAAGGTATATAGGGTGTATAATACATCCTTTGGCAAGATAAAAGGCCCACTACATATCCCTAGAGTTTATTTGGCTGGTATAGTGCAAATTGTTTGATGCGCCACTTCATCTTCATCAAGTACAAATACATCTCTTCATAGTGGTATCAGAGCAAGGTTGGACAACATGGCAGATGGATTTCCTTCATCAATTGACAAATTAGATAGAGGTAACTACTCAGCCTGGTCATTAAGGATGGAAGCTTATCTTCAAGGCAAGAATTTATATGGTTATATAGCCGGAGATGAAGTTATGCCAAGTTTTAGGAACAAAGGTCAGCCAACACAAGAAGAGCAAGAAAGATTGAGCACATGGTGATCCAAGGATGCACTTGCAAGGTCTTATCTCCTCTATCTGAGATTTTTTGTTGCCTCACATTAGAAGTTGTAAAACATCTCAGGAAGTGAGAAATGCACTTGAAGCCTTCTTCTCTTCATCTACAAAGGCCAAGAAGCATCAACTACGGATAGACTTCACAACCCTCAAGAAAGCTCCCAAACAAAATGTGACTAATTTTGTCACAAAGCTCAAGGACATAGCAAATCAGTTGGGAAGCATTGGAGAGGTAATACAAGAAGAGAAAATTTTAAGGCATGTCATTAATGGTTTGAAGGTAGATGACAAGTAGGAGGCATTCACCATAGCTATGGATCTATACATGGATACGCATGTACGAGATTTCAATACACTCATAGGACAACTACTTACTCAAGAGGCCAAGCTTATCAAGAATGAAGAAAGCTCCAAAGGTAATCAATCTTCTGCCTTGTTTATTGATAAAGGAAATTCCAAAGAAAAGAAAGGAAGAGGAAAGAAAGTGGATGATGAAGCAGGTACACATCAAGCTAATTATGCAAGTAGAGGAAGACATGGTAGAGGTAGAGGCAGAGGAGGAAGGCAAGGCAGGGGAGATCCCAAAACTCTAATTCACACTCTATTTATGGATTAACTAATCATACAATTGAAAATTCATTTAGGAATTCTAGGAATCAAAGAGTCAGAGGCTACAATAGAGGAAGTTATGGCTACTCAAGAGGAAGGTTCAACAATTACCATGGCAACCACAGCAATTACAACCATTCAAAAATATCAAGGAGGAAATAGGGGAAGAAGAGACTTCAATAACTACACAGAAGACTCAAATCAAGAGGACTCATTGCTAATCATGAATATGGCCATGCCACAAGGTAAATCTGATGAGCATGTTTTCTACATAGATTCAGGTTGCTCCAATCATGTGGCAGGAAACATGGCACTCCTATCAGATTTATAAGATCCAAGGAACAAGCATGAAGTGCAAACAGGTGATGATACAAGACATTTGGTGGAAAAGATAGGAAATGTGAAAGCATCTGATGAAAATATCAACCTACTTAGCAACGTACTCTATGTCCCTACCATCACAAAGAACTTGATAAGTGTAGGACAGATTGTGGAAAAAGGCCTACAGGTTAGGTTCACAAAACCAGGAGCATTTGTTGAAGATCCAAGTCAAGGATTTAGGAGAATTGCAAAGGGTGAAAAGACAGATAGATTGTTCACATTTGAAGTACAAGACACTAGAAACATTGCTTTCTTTAACTATGGTAGGCAGACACTCACAGAATTGGAGGTATGGCACAAAAGGTTAGCACATATTGGTGAAATATCATTAAAGCAAATTTGCAGGGACCAAAGTGTACTTGGACTCCCTAACTTGTAAAAACAACATATGATTTATAAGTGTAGTGCATGTCTCACATGTTACCATTAATGAAGAAAGGATATATGCATGGAGATCTTTTGGCCTTGGTTCATACAGATGTATGGGGACCTAGAAAGGATGCTTCAATATTTGGATCAAGGTATTATGTCTCCTTCATTGATGATTGCAGTAGATGGACTATGTTATATTTTATGAAACACAAAGATGAAGTCTTTTCATGCTTCAAAATATATTTGGCTCTTGTGGAGAATCAAACAAGTAAGACATTAAAAAGGCTAAGGTCAGATGGAGGGGGAGAGCACTTCTCCCATGAATTTGACTCCTTTCTTCAAGAGGGGAATCAAAAGAGAGATCACCACAAGGAGCACTCCTTAGCAAAATGGAGTGGCAGAAAGAAGGAATAGGAAAATTGTTGGCTGCAAGGTCTATTGTTGGGGATTCGGGGACAAGAAGGAGTTTGAGGGTTTGTAGGAGAAAAAAGAGATGATGAAGATGGAATAATAGTGAGAACTTCTGCAACGGAATACTCTTGGAAACCTTGAACATTAATTATCCTGCATCAATTACAATGACTGCACACAGTCCAATCAATGACTAAATACCACTTCAGAGAGTATCAATTACTGAAGACCAATTATCTCAAGTCCTCTGGCGGCGGCCTCTCGTGCACCAATCCTTCACTTGCTTCCCGCTTCCCTTGTGCACACCTTGCACTAAGCTTCCGCCAAGCTAAGGAATTGGATCACTGCGCAGCACGCAATAGTCCTTGGAACTCTTGGAATCCAGCCCGCCTTCTCTCTTCTCTGCACACTTTCCTCTTGGCACCTCTTGCACCCTTGAATGTCGTAGCACACTGGAGGCTCTTCTTGCTTCCTTTCTTGCTCCTCTGAAGCTCTCTCTCTTGCTCCCAACTCTCAATCTGTAAGAATAGCCTTTGTCCTTCCTTTTGTTTGAGAGACCGTCGGTTCGCGCACTCTAACTGCAATACAATCTTGGTGTCCTTTCAATGTCCCAAGATTGTCTTTTTTGAACTGGTCCTCAACGATTCGCTACTTTGTCTTGTAGTGACTTTAGAACAAGAGTGACTTTTAAAATAAAATTTTGATTGAGCGGCCTATTTCCACCTTTTCGTACGCGGCCTTCCACCTTCACTTTTCCTTTTAATTCTTTTTCCTTTTTCACCTTAAGATTTAGATTCAACCTTTGAACCTTAAGAGGAAAAATACCTTGTACCTTTAGTTTCAACCGGCTAGGGCTCTACAGATGCCCACCACCTAAGGATCTCTCCGTCCCGGAGAGACAACAGCGATACCAACTGAGAAAGTGCAAAGACACAGAGATGAGAATGACGTAGGCAAGAAAAAAATAAAGGATGTGTATCTTATTGAGAAGAAAAAGTATAATGCACCCGACAAGAATGAGAGAAATCAAAATTATGAGGTAATTATTGGCAAAGGGATACTGGAATCTAAGAGCAATATTTTATGACTGGGATGAGCAAGTTATTGAGACTGAGGAATTTAATTTATTGTGGAGGGTGATTGAGGTTGTCAGCAGAGGTTGATGGAGAAGGGGGCAAAGGAGCAGAAGCTTGTTCGATCGTAAGCTGTAGCGAACTCAGGAATTGTCTAAGGTGATCCCTTTCCCTGCGGATACGTCGGCATGCAGCATTAGCACAAAGCCCTAAGTTGGAGCGATTCTGAAGATCTTCTAAGGCTTTCATCGCAGAGTCGGCCATATCGCGATAATGATCTCGCTCTTCTTTGAGCAATCGGGCCGATTCGTTGAGGGAGTGCCATTGAGAGGTTGCCATGCGATTGATGTTTTCTATTGTTGAGATATACTGTTGATGAACCGAAGCTGCTGCGGAAACCGAATCCAAGGAAATCTGAGAGGCCTGAGCATTGCCGATAGCGACTACACTCGCGTCCTGGAGTAATTGCAAAAAGGAAGGTGTTGGTGGTAGGTCAAAAGGCGGAGTGGGATTGGCCGGTGGAGCAGGAGGGGGAGGGGGAGGGGGAATATACGGCGGAGGAGTATGAAGGGTTGGAGTGGTCGATGGAGTGGGAAGTGAAAGATTGGGGGAAGGGAGATGTTGACTGACAGGAAGGTTACTGGTAGAGGGGGATGCGAAATCCGGGTGAATGGGTGGCATACAGGTGGGGTTTTGTGGGTTGAGCTGGGTTTGAATAAGTGGGGTGAAATCGGAAGAGAGGGGAGGTCTAGGGATAATAGGAGGGGTAGGCATGGATGGAGAATTTGTAGATACAGGAGGGAAAGGGGAAGAAGATTGGGTAGTGAAAGAGTGGACGTGAGGGGTGGGAGTCATGAATGGAGAGGAGGTGGCTGTAGGCGGGATAGGTGAAGAAGATTGGGGAGGGAAGGAGGGCACATCAGGGGGATGAGTTAAGGACGGAGAAGTGGTAGAGGCAGGAGGGATAGTTGGAGAAGAATGGGGAGGGATGGAGGTTACATCAGGGGGGTTAGTTATGAATGGAGAGGTGGTAGATGCAGGAGGGAGGGATGAAGAAGATTGGGGAGGGCAGGAAGTTACATCAGGTGGCGCGGAGGTGGGTGTCGAGGCGGAAGCTGAGTCAATAGAGATTAGAGGGGGGGAGGGAGATGGAGCAATGGAAGGTCCAGGTTGGGAGGGGAGATAAGCAGCATTGTGTGCAGAATGTGCTGGAATCTGATAGAGCCAAGATAAGAAGGGTGCAGAATAGATGGAAAATGCATGAGAGCCTCTAGAGATAGCCTGGCGTAGGCGACGGGAGCGCAACATCAAGGAACTATAAATGAGGTGTGCGTAAGGGTAGGGGCGGCTATGGAGAAAGCAAAAGAGCGGATCAGCGATACGAATATCAGACCACGGAAGGGAAGAGGTTTGGCTGCGTAGTAAGAAGAAAAAGATGAACGCATTGAGAAGGGTGGTCATGCGGAGCGAAAACCTAGCATTACTTTGAAAATGTGTGTTACAAAAGGCAATAGTGGCTGAGGCGGACAGGCCAGAGTATAGGAAAGGGGGAGCACGAAAATCTATTAGGGGAGACCCAATACTTGCGGCAATGTCTGGGATGAAGAGAGTTCCGGTTCGAAAATGAGGGAAGAGGCGGATGGCTTCATAAACCTGGGTAAAATTGGCGGGGTTGAAGAAAACATTAGCCAAGCCCCACAAGCCCGCCTGTTGAAGATCCTCAATAGAAAACATTTGACGAAGGGCAATGGTCGGAATGGAGAGGTACATTCGGATTTGCAGGTTTATGTCAGGTGGGAGAAACAGGCGCATATAATCCCCTGTTGGCGAAGATGGGTGGGATGAATGAGATATAGATGGGGAAGGAGAAGGAGGGTGCGGGAGGGGAGGTGGGGAATACAGGTAGCTGGAATCTGAGTCTATGGAATAAAGGGGAAGATCCAGGGTCGGTGCGGTTTGAGTCGCTTGAACAGATGGGTCTGCCGATGAAGGAGGAGGGGGATTGGGATGGGCAGAAGCAATTGTTGAGGCAGGAGGAGAACTATCACCCGGAGCGGGGTCCGCCATGGATGAAACTGGGGAAAGGAAATGGAGCAGAAGAAAGCCTATAGAGGGGAAGAGGAATCGATAGGTTGAAGTGGAGGGAGGGGGGGTAGAGGGTGTGATGATTGGATGGTGTTGGGAGGAAGAGGGGGGCGTACGGTGGAGAGGGAGAGGGGTGGGTTTGATGAGGGGGGGGGCGTTGAGGTGAATGGAGTCGGGAGGGGTTTGTGCTGGGTTGTGAGGAGGGGGGGGGGGTTGGGTGAGCGGTGTCGGGAGGGGGGCGCGGGGTAGTGATGAGGGGGGGTGTTGGGTGAGGGGGGTCGGGAGGGGGGGCGTGGGTTTGAGAGGGGGGGTGTGTTGAGGATTGGAGAGGGGGGGGGGTGCTGTGCCGAGCGGGGTCGGGAGGGGGGGGGGCGTGGGTTTGAGAGGGGGGGGTGTTGAGGGTATTGGAGAGGGGGGGGCTGGGGGGTGCTGCACCGAGGGGGGGCGGGCGTGGGTTTGAGAGGGGGGGTCTTGAGAGTATTGGAGAGGGGGGGCTGGGGGGTGCTGCGCCGAGGGGGGGCGGGAGGGGGGGGCGGGCGTGGGTTTGAGAGGGGGGGGTGTGGATTTGAGGGGGGGGGTGTGGAGGGTATTGGAGAGGGGGGGGGGGCTGGGGGGTGCTGCGCCGAGGGGGGTCGTGAGGGGGGGGCGTGGGTTTGAGAGGGGGGGGGCGTTGAGGGTATTGGAGAGGGGGGGGCTGGGGGGTGCTGCGCCGAGGGGGGTCGTGAGGGGGGGGGCGTGGGTTTGAGAGGGGGGGGTGTTGAGGGTATTGGAGAGGGGGGGCTGGGGGGTGCTGCGCCGAGGGGGGGCGGGAGGGGGGGGGGCGGGCGTGGGTTTGAGAGGGGGGGGTGTTGAGGGTATTGGAGAGGGGGGGGCTGGGGGGTGCTGCGCCGAGGGGGGGGCGGGAGGGGGGGGGGGGGGGCGGGCGTGGGTTTGAGAGGTGGGGGTGTGGAGGATTGGAGAGGGGGTGGCTGGGGGTGCTGCGCCGAGGAGGGGCGGGAGGGGGGGGCTGGCGTGGGTTTGAGAGGGGGGGGTGTTGAGGGTATTGGAGAGGGGGGGGCTGGGGGGTGCTGCGCCGAGGGGGGGCGGGAGGGGGGGGGGGCGGGCGTGGGTTTGAGAGGGGGGTGTGGAGGATTGGAGAGGGGGTGGCTGGGGGGTGCTGCGCCGAGCGGGGTCGTGAGAGGGGCGTGGGTTTGAGAGGGGGGGGTGTTGAGGGTATTGGAGAGGGGGGGGGCTGGGGGGTGCTGCGCCGAGGGGGGGCGGGAGGGGGGGGGGGGGCGGGCGTGGGTTTGAGAGGGGGGGGTGTTGAGGGTTTTGTAGAGGGGGGGGCTGGGGGGTGCTGCGCCGAGGGGGGGCGGGAGGGGGGGGCTGGCGTGGGTTTGAGAGGGGGGGGTGTTGAGGGTATTGGAGAGGGGGGGGCTGGGGGGTGCTGCGCCGAGGGGGGGCGGGAGGGGGGGGGCGGGCGTAGGTTTGAGAGGGGGGGGTGTGGAGGATTGGAGAGGGGGTGGCTGGGGGGTGCTGCGCCGAGCGGGGTCGTGAGGGGGGGCGTGGGTTTGAGAGGGGGGGGTGTGGAGGGTATTGGAGAGGGCGGGCGTGGGTTTGAGAGGGGGGGGTGTTGAGGGTATTGGAGAGGGGGGGGGCTGGGGGTTGCTGCGCCGAGGGGGGGGCGGGAGGGGGGGGGGGGGGGGCGGGCGTGGGTTTGAGAGGGGGGGGTGTGGAGGATTGGAGAGGGTGTGGCTGGGGGTGCTGCGCCGAGGGGGGGCGGGAGGGGGGGGCTGGCGTGGGTTTGAGAGGGGGGGGTGTTGAGGGTATTGGAGAGGGGGGGGCTGGGGGGTGCTGCGCCGAGGGGGGGCGGGAGGGGGGGGGCGGGCGTGGGTTTGAGAGGGGGGTGTGGAGGATTGGAGAGGGGGTGGCTGGGGGGTGCTGCGCCGAGCGGGGTCGTGAGGGGGGCGTGGGTTTGAGAGGGGGGGGTGTTGAGGGTATTGGAGAGGGGGGGGGCTGGGGGGTGCTGCGCCGAGGGGGGGCGGGAGGGGGGGGGGGGGGGCGGGCGTGGGTTTGAGAGGGGGGGGTGTTGAGGGTTTTGTAGAGGGGGGGGCTGGGGGGTGCTGCGCCGAGGGGGGGCGGGAGGGGGGGGCTGGCGTGGGTTTGAGAGGGGGGGTGTTGAGGGTATTGGAGAGGAGGGGGCTGGGGGGTGCTGCGCCGAGGGGGGGCGGGAGGGGGGGGGCGGGCGTGGGTTTGAGAGGGGGGGGTGTGGAGGATTGGAGAGGGGGTGGCTGGGGGGTGCTGCGCCGAGCGGGGTCGTGAGGGGGGGGCGTGGGTTTGAGAGGGGGGGGTGTGGAGGGTATTGGAGAGGGGGGGGGCTGGGGGGTGCTGCGCCGAGGGGGGTCGTGAGGGGGGGGCGTGGGTTTGATAGGGGGGGGTGTTGAGGGTATTGGAGAGGGGGGGGCTGGGGGGTGCTGCGCCGAGGGGGGGCGGGAGGGGGGGGGCGGGTGTGGGTTTTAGAGGGGGGGGTGTTGAGGGTATTGGAGAGGGGTGGGGCTGGGGGGTGCTACGCCGAGGGGGGGCGGGAGGGGGGGGGGGGGGGCGGGCGTGGGTTTGAGAGGGGGGGGTGTGGAGGATTGGAGAGGGGGTGGCTGGGGGTGCTGCGCCGAGGGGGGGCGGGAGGGGGGGGCTGGCGTGGGTTTGAGAGGGGGGGGTGTTGAGGGTATTGGAGAGGGGGGGGCTGGGGGGTGCTACGGCGAGGGGGGGCGGGAGGGGGGGGGGCGTGGGTTTGAGAGGGGGGGTGTGGAGGATTGGAGAGGGGGTGGCTGGGGGGTGCTGCGCCGAGCGGGGTCGTGAGGGGGGCGTGGGTTTGAGAGGGGGGGGTGTTGAGGGTATTGGAGAGGGGGGGGGGGGCTGGGGGGTGCTGCGCCGATCGGGGTCGTGAGGGGGGGGTGTTGAGGGTGATGACAAGGGGGGAGGTGGAACGGAGAGGGAGGGAGAGGGGGGGGCTGGGGGGTGCTGCGCCGATCGGGGTCGTGAGGGGGGGGCGTGGGTTTGAGAGGGGGGGGTGTTGAGGGTGATGACAAGGGGGGAGGTGGAACGGAGAGGGTGGGAGAGGGGGATTGGTGGGTGCCGCCGGGGGGTTGGGTTGTGGAGGGTCGGAGAGAGGGGTTGAAGAGGGTGTGAGGAGGGGGGGTGTCGAAGGGTGATGTCGAGGGGGGAAGTGGAACGGAGAGGGAGGGAGAGGGGGGATCGGTTGTTGCCACCGGGGGGTTGGGTTGTGGAGATTGTTGAGGGGGATTGAGGGTGAGGGGGTGTGAAATGCTCTCCTTCTTTCCTCCCTAGCACAACCTGGCACTGAAAATAAGAACGGAATTCCTGAGGATGGTGAAGCAAGAATGAAAAAAGAGGCCATATTATATAGGTGGTTCGAATGAGGGAGCACCTCTCAAGAAGGAGCGGACTAGCATAAAAAGGTGATCAAAAAGAGAGGAGATGACAATGTTAATCTCATCCATCCGAGAGACAAACAAAGGAAAGGGCAAAACTGAAAGTTACCTAGCAAAGCTATGAGCCATTCAAGTGATGAATTTTATTTATGAAGTGAGGAATTTCTTGATTTTTTATGGAAGAGAAAACTTGCGTCCAAAAAAATTTGTTTGATTTTCGTAAAAAAAAAAGAAAAAAACGTGCGCCCAATTTTTATGTGATTATTACTACTGTTAACTTATTATTACTACTTATTAAAACAATCCAAAACCAACAAGATAAAGGAAAATGCAATGGTTATGATACTTGATAATAAGCCTTGAGTCTGGAAATGTTAACTAAAGGTAGGGTGTTGCCATCGAGTGTTTCCAATTGCACTGCCCCCCACCGCAGCATCTTCGTAATGCGAAAAGGGCCTTCCCAGTGAGGGATCCATTTCCCTTTGTTTTGATTAGAAATTTGTGTTCTGTGTAGCAGGGCTAAATCTCCAGGCTTCAAATTGTTTTGCCATAGATTTTTGTCATGAGTCTTCTTCCTGTGTAATTGCAGCTTCTCTAACTGTATGGATGCTAAAATTCTTGATTCTTCCAGTTTCTGCAAAGCAGTCAGTCTTGCTGAAACTTCCATCCCATTTTTCTCTAGTCTTTCCGTTCTTATAGAGCCTCTGATAAATTCAAATGGTTCAATAGGAACCAAGCCATAAACTAATTGAAATGGGGAATACCCAGTCTCTTTATAGGCCAGTCTGTATGCCCATAATGTACCCAGATAGGCCCGTCCCCAAGAGGTCGGCTGCAACATGCATTCTTTTCGTAACATTGAAATTAAGACTTTGTTTGTTGACTCGGCTTGTCCATTAGCTCGTGGGTAGTATGCACAAGAAGTCCTGTGTAAAATGCGATACCTGTTGGAAATTTCCTACAATATTTTGTTAACAAAATGAGTACCCTGATCGGTACAGATTTCCAGCGGGCATCCAAATCTACAAATGATGTTACAATACAAAAAGTCAGCCACTGTTTGTGCAGAGCAATCCGTTGATGCAATAGCTTCAGCCCATTTTGTTGCGTAGTCCGTGGCTATCAGTAAGTACTTTTCCCTTTTTAGAAGTGCCGGAGGGTATATAGGCCCAACAAAGTCTAATCCCCACTTTTCAAAGGGCTGCCAAGAAGTGGAAACTACCAAAGGGTGATGTCTTTGCTTGGTGGGTTTAGGTCCACACCTCTGGCACACATCACATGTTTTTCTCCAATTATCTGCATCCCTAAAGAGTGTAGGCCACCATAGACCAGCATCTAGTATTCTCTGGCTCATGATATGCCCTGGAAGGTGCCCACCACCTGTTCCTTCATGTGCAAATTGAAGTATTTCTCTCACTTCATCTTCCTCTAAGCATTTCCTCATCCTGTCATCCTTGCCCTGTCTGTAGAGTTTGCCCTCAATGAAAGTATATGGTCTACTTTTGATAAGTAGCCTCTTTCTTAGTACAGCATTAGCACTTTCTGGATACAATCCAGTATTAATGAACTGCTTGATATCATCATACCATCCTTTAGGTTGTATAGCAAACAAGTGTGCATCAGGGAAATCATCATTGATACCACTGGTTTGATCCTTCCTATTGATTCTGGATAAGTGATCTGCCATCACATTTTCTCTTCCTGGCTTATGGATTACCGAGAAATCGAACTCTTGGAATAACAGTAACCACCTCCATATTCTACCAGTAGCATGTGGTTTGTTGAGTAAGTACTTGAGAGGTTGGTGGTCTGATATAATAATAAATTTTACTCCCAATAAGTAATGGCGGAATTTTTGAACTGCAAAGACCATTGCTAGTGCTTCCCTTTCGGTAGTACTGTAATTTCTTTCAGCCTTGGTCAAGATTCTACTGGCATATTGAATTGGCCTGTCCATTTTAAATTCTTCACTGGGTTGAGTTAGAACTGCTCCTACTGCATATGCACTGGCATCGACATGTATATGAAAGATTTTTGACCACTCCGGGGTGACCAAGATAGGAGCACACACGAGCCGTGACCTTAATGTCTGATATGCTTTTTCCTCCTCTTCTTCCCATTTGAAAGGTACTTCTTTACCTGTGAGTCTAGTCAGAGATCTAGCTATCTCTGCATACATTTTTATAAACCTTCTATGATAACCGGTGTGCCCCAAAAAACTCTGGATCTCTTTAGGAGTTTTGGGTTTAGGTAACTTTAATATAGAGAGAATTTTGTCAGGAACTGGGGCCATACCTTTAGCGGATACCACATGTCCTAAGAGGGTTCCTTCTGTCACAAGGAAATGACATTTATTTGGATTGAGCTTTAACTTAGTTTCTCTGCATCTTTGGAAAATATTCTGCAGCTGTCTCAGGTGCTGGTCCAAACAATCTAGATGAGTTTCTTTGTGAGATCCTGAAAATGAAGAGAAATCATCCATGAAGATTCTAAGTGATTCCAGCAATAAGGGGCCAAAAATGAGATTGACCGTTCTGTTAAATGTGGCTGGAGCATTTCTTAGCCCAAATGGCATTTTTACATACACATACGTTCCCCACGGTGTGATAAAAGCAGTCTTTTCACGATCCTCTGGGTGTATTGATATTTGATTATAGCCACTAAAGCCATCCATAAAACTATATAGTGCATGCCCCGCCACTTCTTCAATGACCTGTTCTGCAAAAGGCATAGGGAACCCATCTGGAATGGTCACCTTGTTGAGAGCTCTAAAGTCCACACAAATCCTGATTTTATTAGTATTCTTCTTTGGTACTATAACCATAGGTGAGAGCCACTCTGAGTGTTCCACAGGAATGATGATTCTTGCATCTTCCATCTTTTGGATTTCCACATAGACAGCTTCTGCATACTTTGGATTGAGTCTATAACTCCTTCCTCTGATGAGTCTGGCTCCCTCAACCAGAGGAATTCTGTGCTCTCCGTAAGATGCAGGCACTCCTTCTAAGTCTTTATAATGCCAGGCAAAAACATCTGCATACTGGGTTAAGAATGATTTTACCTTTTCCAGAAGCTTTGGGTGGCTCCACAACCAAGTGGCCACTAGAACTGGTTGATTATCGTTTTGGGTGCATAAATGTACTTCTTGAACCGGATTTCTTGTTACCAGATTATCTTCTTGTGCATCTGCTTCCTTGTCTTCTTCCACTAGCTTTTCGTGCATTGCTTCATAAGCAGGTGTATTTTTAACTTCGATGTTTTCCTCCTTGTCCTGCATCCATCCTGCAGGGATTTCTTGAATTGGGAAAGAACATTCAACCTCAGAATTTTTTACCTTGCTTTTAGCTTGGGAAACTTCGTTATTTGATGCTGACACATCCTCCTCCAATTTGTATTTGAGGGGTATCTTCCTGCCCCTTCTGTGGTCAGTGATGGGCTCTCCCAATCCATCAACCTGGACATTTCCTTTGTCTTCATCATAGCCTCCAAATGTACCAGGATTATCAAGAAAAATTCCAAAACAAGAAGAAGAGTTGCCGGCATGAAGCCAACTTAAAATATCCTCTTCTTCCTCAAAATCTATTTGGGGTTGATCCTCCGCTTCTGTTTCCATGCAAATGCTCACTGTTTGCATCATACTAGTGTTTCCTTGATTGTCTGGGCCTTCTTCTAAATGAATTTGTGTCAGCTCTTGCCCTTTCTTTTGTACCCACATGGTGTCCTTACCCCAATCATGAATGACACTGGCATGCCTCAGCCAAGGTCTTCCAATTAAGAGAGGAAATCCTCCTTCAACCTGGGGCAATCTTAAAACCACAAAATCCAGGATAAATAGATTACCTTGTACTTCAAGTGGAACTTTTGGGATTACCCCTAAGGGCCTTACTTTGCTCTGATCTGCCAAAGTGATCGTGAAATTTGCAGGTCTTGAAGGGTGGAGTCCAATCCTTTTCATGGTATGTTCAGGCATCAAATTAATGCCAGAACCACCATCTACAATAACACCTTGAAATTCATGGCCCTTGATTGATATGGTAAGCCGAGGGCTTTTATAATCTGTAAGGGGTGCTTCCCCCCTAATTATCCCTTGATGTAAGATAGCAGTCTTAGCCACTAAGCTTGTCGTAGAAGCTTCATCAATTATCTGCAATAATTCTGACCTGAATTTCCCATCCATCTTTATTAAATCAAGAATACTAACCTCCTTCTTAATAGACTTGAGTAGCTTTGAAGCCTCTGATTCTTTAAGGAAGTGAGCTTCATTTGCCTTGCTAAACTCTTCTTGAGCCCTCTTGAAGGCATACCCAATGGCATCTCCGGTGCCTGTGAGACATTCCTTGTGGTTTGTGTCTGCACCTGTAGTATCTTTGTCTTCCATTGCAACTCTGTCTTTGTTCAACTCCTTAATTGTCAATTCTTGATTTTCTACCACTTTTGTTGTTCCCTTGCTTCTGGTTTGTACTGCAAAAGATTCGAGTTCTTCTAATTGTACCACTCTAGTGGATGGTGAGGGTTCATTTACCTGAGGCAATATCTCCTCCTTGAATACAGAGATCATTTGGAGATGGGGTCCGGAAGTAGAGGCTTGATTCTTAGGACAACAGTTTGTATAATGATCTCTGGCCTCTGGACAATTTCTGCAAGGGGGTGCATTTTCCGGCAGGGTGCATCTAGATTGGTAGTGCCCACATTCTCCACATCTGAAGCAAATAATTGGCCTTCTAGGCCCATTTGCAAGGTTAGTTCTTGGTCTAGGATTATAGTTATTACCTTGGTTTGTTGCTGCTGCCATTACATTTGCTGGTGGCAGAAGCCCGCCTTGTGTCCAGTATGTCGTTGTCGGTATCCCCCTTGATTGGCATTCATGGGCCTCATGCCCAATCTTCCTGCATAATTGACAAGTCACATTTAGCAAAGGACATTCACTTACTATATGTCCTTGCTTACTGCACATGGAGCACCATAGTCCGTTCTTAATGCCGCCTCCTTTTAGTTCTTGCAACTCCTGCCTCAGCTGAGCTAGTTCCTCTGCTTGGGCTTCCTCTTCCTTTTGGAGCTTGAGGGCTTCGATCTCTCTTCTCAGCTGAGCTACAGTAGTCTCCTCCTCTGTATAGGGTTTATTCCTCTTCAAGCCTTCCAATTCCCTTCTTAACTGGCTCACAGGGTCCTCCAGTTCTGTACCATATGATAGTTGGGAAGACGTTGTACCATACTGGTGCCTTATTTGTTCCAAGCGGGTGGCCGTGTTGATGAATTCCTCAACAGAGGCCGTAGGTAGCACCAACTCTTTTATTTTGCATTGGGTGACCACAGGTAAAGGTTTGGCTAACCACTTCTTGACAAAGAAGTCGTGTGGTGGATCCGGTAATTTGGCCATTAATGCTTTTGCCCTGGTCACGAATTCGGGGAACTTCTCTCCTGGACCCAACTTCAAGTTTTCCAATTCTTCTATAATGATTTCAGCCGTGTTGCCATGCTGAAATTGATTCTTAAAGGCCTCTTTCATCATATCCCAAGAGGTAAAGTGATTTTCGGCAAACTGACTGAACCACTTGTCTGCCAGACCTTCCAATGTGGCGGGGAAGAGTATCAAGAAAGCATCTTCCCTACCCATTAGTCCCCTAGTCTTACATAATGAAAGAAATCGTCGAATGTGCTCATCTGGGTCCTCATGGGCTAAACCTCTGAAGGAGGGGAATTTTATGTTTAACCTGGAGAGCAAGATTTCTAGGTCCACCTGCCCTGCCATGCTTCCTACCGATGAAGTCGATGAAAGTGGACTTGATGATCTTCGGTTCGTCTTTCTTCTTGTCTGCTTGCACTTGATTCTCAAGGTTTGTGACCGGGTCGCGGTCATGAGCTATTCATAGTCCACTAAAAATGAGACACTTGATAAAAGGATGTACCTTTTGGCCCACTGGAGTAATGTTGTCGACACTGGAATGTTGTCCTCCAATGGCAATATATAGTCTCCTATGCTCAAAGCTCCTTGGAAGTCCCACCGGGCGTGCCAAATTTGTTGGGGATTCGGGGACAAGAAGGAGTTTGAGGGTTTGTAGGAGAAAAAAGAGATGATGAAGATGGAATAATAGTGAGAACTTCTGCAACGGAATACTCTTGGAAACCTTGAACATTAATTATCCTGCATCAATTACAATGACTGCACACAGTCCAATCAATGACTAAATACCACTTCAGAGAGTATCAATTACTGAAGACCAATTATCTCAAGTCCTCTGGCGGCGGCCTCTCGTGCACCAATCCTTCACTTGCTTCCCGCTTCCCTTGTGCACACCTTGCACTAAGCTTCCGCCAAGCTAAGGAATTGGATCATTGCGCAGCACGCAATAGTCCTTGGAACTCTTGGAATCCAGCCCGCCTTCTCTCTTCTCTGCACACTTTCCTCTTGGCACCTCTTGCACCCTTGAATGTCGTAGCACACTTGAGGCTCTTCTTGCTTCCTTTCTTGCTCCTCTGAAGCTCTCTCTCTTGCTCCCAACTCTCAATCTGTAAGAATAGCCTTTGTCCTTCCTTTTGTTTGAGAGACCGTCGGTTCGCGCACTCTAACTGCAATACAATCTTGGTGTCCTTTCAATGTCCCAAGATTGTCTTTTTTGAACTGGTCCTCAACGATTCGCTACTTTGTCTTGTAGTGACTTTAGAACAAGAGTGACTTTTAAAATAAAATTTTGATCGGGCGGCCTATTTCCACCTTTTCGTACGCGGCCTTCCACCTTCACTTTTCCTTTTAATTCTTTTTCCTTTTTCACCTTAAGATTTAGATTCAACCTTTGAACCTTAAGAGGAAAAATACCTTGTACCTTTAGTTTCAACCGGCTAGGGCTCTACATCTATGCTAAATGAGAAGCACTTACCTAATTACTTATGGGCTGAGGTTGTATCCACAGCCACTTATTTGATCAACAGGTCACCTTCAAAATCACTTGATGGCATGAAACCATATAAGGCTTGGAATGAAGAAGACCAAGCTTGGATCATTCTAAGATTTTTGGATGTATTGCTTATGCTCATGTTCCTTCATAGGTTAGAGGCAAGATGGATCCCAAAGCAAAAAGGTGTGTATTCATTGGATATGACAACAATCAAAAGGGCTACAGATTATACAACCCAAGAACCGAAGGATTCTTGGTGAGTAGAGATGTATTATTTGATGAGAATAGTTCTTGGTATGAAGATTCATATAGAAATTTCAACCTACCTTATGATCTTGAAGAAGATTTTCCAAAACTTGTTAAGGATAATCCTCCTAAAATTGAAGAGCAGGATACCTCAAAAGAGGATGAAGCAACTTAGTATGAAAAACTCAAAATGTGGAAGTCTAAAGGTAAAGAAAAAGTGCAAGAACTTGGACAAGACGTAGAATCATCACATCATGGCCTAAGAAGGTTCATGAGGGAGAAAAGAAAACCAGAAAGGTATGGGTTTGATACTTCTCTAGTCACTAAACATCCAAAATATCTAGCACAGGACATAAATCAAGAGGAACCCTCAACATTTGAGGAAGCAAAGAAGAAATCACAATGGAGGCATGCAATGGAAGAAGAAATTGAAGCTCTTGAGGAGAATAACACTTGGGAGTTGGTTCCCAAGCCTCCATCAATGAAAGTAATAGGCTCAAGATGGATCTACAAATTGAAGAAGAACTCAGATGGCTCCATTAACAGATATAAGGCAATGCTTATGGCCAAAGGCTTTGCACAAACTCAGGGAATTGATTATGAGGAGACCTTCTCTCCTATGGCAAAGATGCCTACAATTCGGGTTTTGCTTAGTATTGCCTCTTCCAAAAATTGGAAGATACTTCAATTCGATGTAAAAAATGCATTTCTTGATGGATGGATAACAGAAGAGGTATATATGGCACAACCACCTGGTTTTGAGAATCACATATATCCGGATTATGTGTGTAAACTTAATAAAGATTTATATGGACTCAAACAAGCCCCAAGGGCTTGGAATCATAGGCTTGTCTCATTCTTGCAGGACAAAGGATTTCAACCTAGCAAGGCAAATCCATCACTATTCATAAAAAGGAGTAATTCTGAAGTCATCTATTTGTGTGTGTATGTGGATGATATTATACTTACAGGAAATGATACAAATGGCATGAAGAAAATCAAAGAATAGATGAGAGAAGAATTCAAGATAAGTGATTTGGGTTCACTTACCTACTTCCTAGGATTGGAAGCTGTCTACAAAGATCATGGTTTGTTTCTCACTCAAAGAAAGTACATTAAGGACATGTTGGCAAAATTCAAGATGCAAGATTGCAGGATTGCAGGTACTCCAATGGAGGTTAATCAAAAATTGATCCCCACATGAAGGTGAACTCATAGAAGATGTGACAGGTTATCAAAGCCTTGTGGCTAGTCTGAACTATGCCACATTGTCAAGGGTTGATATATGTTATAGTGTGAGTGTGCTAAGTCAATTTATGCACACACCCTAGAAAACTCACATGGAGGCTCCCAAGAGGATACTCAGATATCTTAAAGGGACTATGAATGAATGGTTATACTACCCTTATGTATCTGATTTAATTTTGAAATTGTTCTCTGATGCAGATTCGGTTGGCTCCAAGGAAGGCAGAAGGAGCACCTCTGGATATCTTACCTTTGGAGGTTCAAAACTTGTCTCATGTTCATCCAAGAAGCAACCCACACTTGCACTCTCTTCCACTGAAGCTTAATATAGAGTTCTTGTCATAGCAACTCAAGAAGCAATGTGGATGAAAACACTATTCACAGATCTTGGATTGGAGATTGGAACTCCGAATATTTTTGGTGACAACATGAGCTCCATTCACTTGGCTTCCAATCCAATTTTTCATGCAAGGACTAAACATATTGAAGTACATTATCACTATGTAAGAGAGAAGATTGTGAGCAAGGAAATTCAGTTAACTTATGTGTCCACTCATCAACAATGTGCAGATATTCTAACCAAAGCATTGGATGGTGCAAAGTTTTGCAAATTCAAGGCTATGATTGGTTTGCAGGTAATCTTGGAACATTGAAGACCTCAAGATCACTTGACTTGAGGGGGAGTTATTGGAACATGTCCATGGCAAGTCCAAGTGATGGATTGATTCATCAAAAGACCTAGAGACTTGAAGGAAATGTCTAGTCTTTGTAAAGTTCACTTGTGAATTACCTCTTGTAATTTTTGAAGTCTTTACTTGATGTAAAAGTAAAAGGAATCTGAAGTGGTTGAGTCCACTTGATGAAAAAAGGAAAGAGAAGCCATGAATTTGTAATTGAAGGTAGTTGGAGAATCAAATCAATTACAAAAAGATTGGAGAGTGATTTTAGGTGAGATCCAAATTCAAATTTGGGCTCCAAATAACACGATAAATACAGGACCTTCTAGTCATGTTTTTTAGACCTCTATGAGCTGAACTTTATGCCATATCAAAGTGTGGGTTCAAGACACACATATGTATCAATAATTCTATTGTACTTTACAATCAATATTCTTTCATTTTTATGATCAATTGAGTTCATATCTTCATGCTTTTGTGAGTATAATGTTCATTGCCATATCTCTCAGTTTTCTCAGTCAGATTGCAGAGATGATTTCTCTGAGCTTGGTGCATCATTTTCAATGATTTAAGTTGCTAAAGTTTTCTCCTTAAGTCTAATACATACTCATAAAACTTCATTGCAATTGGGTTTTTCAATCTTGAGATATGTGTATTTGAAGTCGACTATATCTATTCACTCTTTACTTCTCTGTCAGCACTCCATCAGAGCAATCATTTTCTTAGAGCTTGCTCTCAGAGTTTACTTCATCATTTTCCATGATTCAATGCTTGCTAGAAATAGCATACTATCTAGTATATGCCTACAAAATTTCGTAAGCATTACATCTTGGAATCTCGAGATATTAAGATTTCTCTGCTCATGGGTCTGAGTACTACTACAGCCCATGAAAATCGGGGTGATGCTACAACTTGCTTGTAAGGAATTGAACTCACAACCTCTTGGTTAGGAATGTGATGGGCTAACCACTTGCCCCAAAAGCCATGGTTGAGGATTACTTCCTAATCCTCTCTCTTAGGGTGTGGTTCAACCATCTCCTACTAGGATTATGTTACATTCTTCCCCCCTTGGTCGATCATTGTCCTCAATGATCTACTCTTGTATCCCTCTAGCCTCGGTGATCAATCCCTTGAACTCCCTAGGTGCCCTTGAATTGATGTTCCTCAACCTCGCACAGTTTCTTGAACCTTGTTCGCAACCTTGGTCTCTTGAACCCTTGCTCTCAACCTTGGTGTCTTGAACCTTCTTGTTCGCAACCTTGGTGTCTCGAGCCCTTGTTCTCAACCTCAGTCTTGAACCTTGTTCTCACCCATGCTTGGTATCTTGAACACTCAATCAAGTGCCAGCCAAGGATTTCCAAGGAATTCACACTTGCAAGCTAGCTCATTGGAAAGTTCGTTCCGAGAGCTTTCCAACGGTATATTACACGCCTCAATCCGACCTACGGATTGAGAGATACACCCCAATCATTGTAAGGTCCATCCTTGAAACCGACGCGCGCGCCTTCCACAATTCCTACCCTTTCACATGGTAGAGTGCCCAAGCGCCTTTTTTAGAGGCCATTGGATCATTCCACTTTGCCCAAGCCTACTTCCTAGGTTCTGATACCAATGTAAGGAATTGAACTCACAACCTCTTGGTTAGGAATGTGATGGGCTAACCACTTGCCCCAAAAGCCATGGTTGAGGATTACTTCCTAATCCTCTCTCTTAGGGTGTGGTTCAACCATCTCCTACTAGGATTATGTTACATTGCTAAACACTTTTCTCCTTATGAAGTCCATCATTTTTTAATAACTCTTGATTGTTAGCTTACTAAGTTAATAAGAGTTCTCCAAAAGGAATCAAGTCAGTTGTTGTTGTGGCTAGAGAATAGTTCAAAACACTCGCAAGGTGTATGAACATAAATAGCAAGTTTTTTGTTATTGAATCTACTCCAACTTATTTGTTTTGATTCATCTTTTTGAGAGTGATCTTCCAAGGTACATAGGGTGTATAATACATACTTTGGCAAGCTAAAAGGGACCACTACATATCCCTGGAGTTTATTTGGCTGGTGTAGTGCAAAGCTTTTGCAGCACCACTTCATCTTCATCAAGTACAAATCCATCTCTTCACACTCACCAATGGGAAAGAGGAGTTGTTGGTGCATATGACAGTATTCCCTATAGGCAGGCCGAGTGAAGTGAAGAAATTGTGTTGCGAGGTAATATGTTTGGTTGCCCAACTATCAACATACCAAAAATCTGAGTCTACTAGAGACTTCATGAAGTATTTCAATGGCGATGCACCACACTGCACTCTCCTTCTCGAGAGCTCCACGACGATATGCTCGAAGTAGAAAACCGAGCTCTTGACGCCACACACAGTACTCCGCACAGAGGTTGTAGAATACGCAGAAAACGCAGTACACAGGGAGCATGAAGACAGACTTCTTAGGTCTTACAAATGCGGTCGAACTTACAGTTTGTGACTGACCAGGCCACTATATGTTTTATTAAAGAACATATACAAAGAAGTGTCCGGTGGCCATTTGGCCTTTCACATGGACACTAACGGTAACAATCTCCCACTAAAGGCCAATATGGCCAGAGTAACTATGGGAGAAAAAAGAAAGAATGATAAAGAATACCTGAGTGTAAGTATACAAACTATACCTCCCACCTGATGGGCATGTTACACAATATACAAGTGACTGCGTAAGATCAAGAATCAAGTAACCCCCATCAAGTGACAACAGTGTCAAAAGCTATCCTGTGGTAGAGCTTTAGTCAAAGCATCTGCAGCATTATCTCGAGTGTGAACCTTCTCAAGAATAATGCTCTCAGTGGCTAAGCAATCTCTAATGAAGTGATACCTCACCTCAATGTGCTTGGTCTTTGCATGATAGACCGGATTCTTAGCCAAAGCAATGGCACTCTGACTATCACTGAGCGAGTGAGGTACATGCTGAGGTAAACCCATATCACAAGCAAGACGAGAAAGCCACAATGCTTCCTTACATGCCTCACTTGCTGCAACATACTCTGCTTCTGTGGTGGAAACAGCTGTACATTCTTGAAGACGAGATCTCCAAGAGATAGCACCTCCAGCAAAATGAAAAATGTACCCTGATGTAGACTTACGATTGTCTACACAACCAGCATAGTCAGAATCTGTGTAACCAATAATGGATGCTTTCCCTCTACCTAAGCATAGACACTTGTCCTTAGTGCCACTCAGATATCTCAAAATCATTTTGACCGCTTCCCAATGTTTCTTGCCAGGATTAGACATATATCTGCTCACAACTCCCACTGCAAATGCAATGTCTGGTCTAGTAGCTACCATAGCATACATGAGACTACCAATAGCAGACTGATAGGGAATTTTGGTCATGAATTCCTTTTCCTGATTTGATTTGGGGCAGTCATCCTTGCTCAATTTCACATATGTGGGTAAAGGTGTACTCAATGCCTTTCCACCCTGCATATTGAATCGATGAAGTACTTTGGATATGTACTCACTTTGAGACAAGTATATGCATCTTTTACTCCTATCACGAGTAATGCGCATGCCAAGAATATGTTTGGCATCCCCCAAATCCTTCATATCAAATGTCTGACTCAACTTCTTTTTGAGAATTGACAAATCATAAGAGGACTTCCCAGCAATCAACATATCATCGACGTAAAGTATCAAGCATATCAAGCTGCCATCAGAACATCTCTTTGTGTAGAGACAATGATCCTCATTGCTCCGAGAATAGCCTTGGGACTTCATAAAAGCATCAAACTTTTGGTATCATTGTCTAGGAGACTGTTTAAGTCCATACAAGCTCTTCTTGAGCTTACAAACTAGACTTTCCTTGCCAGGAACTACATAACCCTCTGGTTGTTCCATATAGATCTCATCTGTAAGATCTCCATGCAAGAAAGCTGTTTTCACATCCATTTGGACTAGCTCTAAGTCCTCCATTGCAACGAATCCAAGCAACATGCGCAAAGTAGTCATCTTGACCACTGGAGAGAAGATTTCCTCAAAATCAACACCATGTTGTTGCTTAAAACCCTTTGCAACAAGTCGTGCTTTATATTTTGGAGAAGCACTATCTGATGTGAATTTCAGCTTATATACCCATTTACATGGTAAAGCTTTCCTGCCCTTTGGCAAAGGTACTAAGTCCCAAGTACCATTCTTGTGAATCGAATCCAACTCACTCTTCATGGCACGCTCCCACTTGACATGATCCTCTGTCTGCATAGCCTCTTTGTAGCAAGAGGGCTCACCGGCATCTGTTAGCATAACAAAATCTAAACCTGGAACATATCTATCAGGTGGATATGAGACACGTGCAGAACGTCTCAATGGTTGCTGAACAGGAACATGTGCAGACTGATCTGAATGGACATTCTCTTGAACATCCCTATGTGCAGCATTTTTATGCATGCTAACCGGAGGACTAGTATCCTCAAACACCACTCTTCTCACTTCAACCTCCTTAATCGGTTGTTTATGCATCTTAGACTCATTAAAATTGACATCACTACTTCTGATCACTGACCGTGTTTCAGGATCCTATAAGCGATATCCAAATTGTCCTTCTCGACCATATCCAAGAAAAATGCATTTCTTTGACTTATGGTCCAACTTCTGTCTAAGATTCTTGGGTATATGAACATATGCTTCACACCCAAAAACTCGAAGATGATCATAATATGGTGGTTTCCCTGTCCATAACTCTTGTGCCACTTTCAGACCTTTTGCAGTACTAGGTGAAAGGTTAATCACATGAACTGCAGTCAATACTGCTTCTGCCCAAAAACCTTGTGAGAGGTTTGCATGATGCAACATAGAGACTACTCTATCTTGAATAGTTCTATTCATCCTCTCAGCTACACTATTCTGTACTGGGGTATAAGGAGCTGTAAACTCTCTACGAATCCCTCTACATTGACAGAAAAGGCTGAATTCATGTGAGGTATACTCACCCCCATTATCTGAACGTAAAGCCTTAAGCTTAGTTCCTTTTTCAGTCTCAACTGAAGCAAGCCATTTTCTGAAAGTAGGGAATACATCATCCTTCGATTTGATAGGATATACCCAGACTTTTCTAGTAGCATCATCTATGAAAGTGACAAAGTAAAGAGAACCACCTAAGGACCTAGTGGGCATAGGACCACACACATCTGTATGAACAAGATCTAAAGGCTGAATTGAAGAGTCAATGTGCGTTTTATGCACATTTCTGGTTTGCTTTCCATATTGACAATGCTCACAAAATGAAAAATCAGAGAAAGATAACACAGGTAAGTAGCCAGAACGAGAAAGATTTTCCATTCCACTACGAGATATATGGCCCAAACGACCATGCCAAATACAAGCCATAGGCTGTTCAGTAACAGCTAACAAGTGTTATTTCTGTGATACAAATAAAGGGTAAAGTGAGCCAACTTTCCTTCCTTTTGCAATAACCATATTGCCCTTTGATATACGAAAGGACTGAGCATAGAAGACCACCTTGTAACCAAGGTCATCAAGTTGACCAACTGACATCAAACTGCGTGATAACTGAGGTACATGGCGTACATTATGCATAGTAAAATTTGAACCGTCAATGAACTGCACAACCACATCTCCAGTCCCCACAATATCACACTGGTAAGAGTCACCAAGTCTCACGGTACCAAGAGACTTTGCTTCATAATTAGAGAACCATTCTCTATGTGGTGTCACATGGAAAGAAGCACCAGAATCTAGCAGCCAGGTGTGGGAAAGAGAATCAGCCATAAGTGCCTCAGATGGCACAGTACTATCAAGTGTCAACACATCAGCATCATCAGAAATAGCATTAATTTCTTCAATCTTCACAGTCGAAGTAGATGGTGCAGGTAACTGTTTAGCATGCCCATCAACATTCTGTCCTTTACCTTTAGCATTCTTTAATGCATAACAGTCTTTCTTCATGTGTCCTTTCTTATGTCAATAATGGCATTCAATATCCCTCTTCCTTGATTTACTTCTGCTCTTATTCCGTTGACCATTCTTTTCCTTGTTCTTGCTCCTGCCACGTTGTTGATTCTTTCCTTGGTAAGAATCACGAACATTATATGCATCTCCACTCTGAGTGCCAACCATAGATTTTCTACGAATCTCCTCACTCAAGAGTGCTCCACATATGTCATCATAGACGAGTTTACCACCTGGTGCACTATTGCTAATAGCTGTGCAAAATGTATCCCATGATGATGGCAGGGTGCATAACAGCAATACTGCTTTCATTTCATTATCCATATCCATTTTCTGAGCCTGTAACTGGGAGAATATGGCATCAAACTCATTTAGATGAGCAGCAACACTATCTGTGTCCTTCATACGAAGGTCATATAATTTTCTCATCAGATATACTTTATTTGATGCCGTCTCTTTTTCATATGTATTGCATAACTTCTTCCAAAGCTCCTCTGCACTTTCACAGTCTAATACTGTAAAGTAAACATTATCTGCTAGGTGCAAGCGAATGGTAGACCTGGCCATTTCATCTAACTCATCCCAATCATCTTCATCCATGTCAGCAGGCTTCTTTGAAATCCCATTTACTGGCTTCCATTGCCTTCTTTGAATCAGCACATCTTTAATCTGATTCTTCCATAGAGCAAAGTTTGTGCCATCAAATTTTCGGATCTCAAAATGGTCTTTGCCCTGCAAGTTATAGCTCCTCCTCGGAACGCTAGCACTAGACCCTGATCCACCGGATGTGCCTGAGACCTCTGATGCCATGATCGTAGAGAATTGAATAGAATGATAATGGAGCTAGAAGAGTCCAAACACCAACAAATAAGTGTATCAAGGAGTAAATCGACCACTATATAGTTGACTAAACCAGAAATCTGGAAAAATTTTGCCAGAGTATCCTCTGCAAAATTAGCATATGACCAGTGTCAAAGTATCATAAAGCTGCAAGTACTGACATGTCTACCTGCATAGTGAATCACTGACTCCAGTGCATATAATCAGTTACCCAATAGAAGCCAACTAGGCTTATCGAGCACCTATGAACAACTATCATACATCTCCTATGGCGAGGCTGGGTAAGTCTTCCACCTGCATCACCGAAGAGACCCCGACATCTGGGTGTCTCCCAGTTAAGAAAACCTCACCACGACCCTCTTTATCAAACGTAAAAGGCTTTATGCAAAGAACGTAACCGCTATATCAATGCCCACATGGATGTACATAAGCGGTATCCACAGAAGCGTACATGGTGTGTATGTGCTCAATATATGCAGTAAAATGACACTGAAAGGCTGAATACACAGCCCAAAAACTAGCCAATAACACCTGCAAGTGTCTGTCAACTCTGATGTTTTAGGCTTTAAAAACCTGCATAAATTTGCAGCAACTGCTCCCACCAAAACTGAAAACCCCTCGAGAAACCTGTAGTTTTACGAGTGTGGCTGAAAATACAGCCCCAAAGGTTGATATTTATTGTTTGAGAAGTACAAGGAACACTCTTCTTGATATTCTTGGACCTGTGTGAAGAGAACTACGTGAGAAAGTACTCCGAAATGGCTCTAAAAACACCCCAAAATTGCTTCAGAAATAGGCTTTAAAAGCAAAAATGAAGCTTTGAGGGACCAAAACTTGTTCAAGGTAATGTCAACCTTAGTCTTTCCCCTTCTTCAAACACCACAAGAGTGTAGCTTAGTGGCAAGAGATTGCCACGGTTAAGCGCGCTCTGGGGGGAACAGTACTGGGATGGGTGACCTCCCGGGAAGTACCAGGAACCTCTATATTCCTTGATCGTTGAGGTCCTCCCTCGCGCGCAGCCAATGGCGCCAACGGTGACTTCAGTGACTCGGATGACAAGGTATGCCTTGGTCGCCGCCTTAGTCGTAAGCCTTGGAGAAGGCCTGGGGGGGGGGGTGCTCGCTTCGCTCGCACAAAAGGAACAAACCTTTCTTTTGCCTCGAACTGCTCTGATACCAGTGAAGTATTTCAATGGCGATGCACCACACTGCACTCTCCTTCTCGAGAGCTCCACGACGATATGCTCGAAGTAGAAAATCGAGCTCCTGACGCCACACACAGTACTCCGCACAGAGGTTGTAGAATACGCAGAAAACGCAGTACACAGGGAGCACGAAGACAGACTTTTTAGGTCTTACAAATGCGGTCGAACTTACAGTCCGTGACTGACCAGGCCACTGTATATGTTTTATTAAAGAACATATACAAAGAAGTGTCCGGTGGCCATTTGGCCTTTCACATGGACACTAACGGTAACACTTCACTACTCATGAGAAAATGGGTCAAAAAACTACAAACAGTAGTGAACACCCATTCTTCATTCTGCACAAGATTTGCAGGCTCTGTTTTTGGTGTAGAGGCCTCTACAACAACCATTCCAGCCTCTTTTTTCTTTCCCTCTTTAGCAACGAGTTTTGAATATTCTTTATGATATGATCGTTTCCTTTACAGTACTTACAAAAGAATTTCTTCTTTTCTGATTTCTTCTCATCTTTTTCTTCCTTCTTCAAATGTGCAGCATTTGCATATTTTTGCTTACTAGTAAATGAGTTCCATTTACCTTTGCCCTTCTGACTAGCCAGGAAAGCTTGATCTAAAACACACATAATGGACCTGTTCTGCCCAGACTTATCTTCTTGCAACAAAACAGAGACTAAGTCCTCAAATGTCAAGGCATTTGGATTGCCTTTCACCATCAAACAAAGACTAGAAGCAAAACTCTTATATAAATCAGGAAGACCATTCAGAACGGTCTGCACAAGTGAGCTATCGGGTATAACTTCATCAACAGAAATCAATTGTTCCTTCTAGTCTTTGATCTTTGTTAGAAAATTATCCATAGAATCACCTTCATTCATGTGCTCACTCTCCAACTGTTTTCGGACGTAAGCAACACGAGCCTCATTCCTAGCCTAGTACAATGTGGTAAGTGTATCCCAAGCATCCTTAATTGTTCTGCAAGAGCGAGTGTGAGGAATAATGGCGCGTTTGATAGACAAGACTATCAATGCATGTGCCTGAGCATCTTTGCCATCCCAATGAATTTGAGCTATTGTAGGTGTAGCAAAAATTGTAGAACAAATAGGAATCTGTAGAATATTACCATCTTCAACGCCATCTGCATCAGCTTCAGTACCTGTATTTGCAAGTGAACCAGGACGTTTTTCAACACTTTGCACAATGTTCCACAATCCTTTTGCGACCAATACATAACGCATCATATAGGCCCTTAATGGGTAATTTGTACCATCCAACTTATCCTCAACAGCAAACATACGAAATACATCACTCCTTTAGTCGTGGCCACTGACTAAAATACCCTGATGTAGAAAAATGACTGTATCTGAAAAAGTTGAACAAAACTACCGTGACGAGTTATGCTAAACCTGTAGCAGCCTTTGAGACACTTATACTGGCGAACCAAAACATGTATATATCTTTGGCACAAAAAGATGAAATAGCCTACACAAGCACTACGATAGTGCGTTCGGAGGCCGAAACAAGCTCAAGTCACAATTTTGACACCACAAAGTGAAGCTGTTTTGATCTCTTAATCAGCTTGAGTATGCACACCAAATTTCATGTGATTTTGAGACTGTGACCGGAGGGGTGATGACGATGCCCTAGATGAAGCAGAAACCTACTCTGATACTAGTTGTTGGCATTAGACATTTGCAGCACAAGGAAGAAGAAGAATCTTTGATCACAACACACAATACTGAATGTATTACCATTAGAATGTACAAAGATAAGTAACCCATTAGGGCAATAACCATACCTACAAGGAGGGGCGGGAACTCCTAAAGAGGTAAAATAGTGCCTCGGTAGTCCTAGTGTGTTCACACATGTCACTACCTAAATATATCAACAAATATGATCTATGCATTCATATAGCAATAAAGAAATGTTCATGCTCAGTTGTCAAATATGGAGTCCTCTGAATTATGCACTTCTCCACTTAGGATGGTCAAAGGGGATGTCCTATGTCTTGCACTCTAATCACAAGGTTTGCTAACTACAAATTGACTTGCTTATAAGTTGGTGTGTCGTTAGCATACTTCTCTTGCGATGGCACTCTCACTTGGAATCTATATGGAGGTGCCTATGGAAATATAGAGTTGACTTTCTCGTCAATATTTTCTAATGGAATGACAAAAGGGTTGTTACTTCCTATAGGCATGGTCCATGTGGTTTGCCTCTTAGATCCTTCAGGTCCTAATTTTCTAGCCAAAGAATGAGGGTTAGGCCCTGCAAAAGATCATTCAAGTTCTAAGGTTTCCTAGTAAGAGTTGCTTGCCTTGTCTTTGATCTCAGGCAACAAAGTAGGAGTGTATTGATTATGGTACACATAGACCACTCTATTGGCAATTGAAGTACCTACATTGTTAGTCCAATATCCCTTTTTCATACTCCTTTCCATGTAAAGGCCTTCAGTGAAGTTTTGGCATTTACAAAACGGAGTATGTGCATGTCTGCTACTACCAATCCATCTAGTGGCATGGGTGGAATTTCATGTATGTCGTTGTCCCCCATGCTGACCTAAGATCACTACCTCTTGTTTTTGGTTTGTATACTCGGGATTGGATGTAAGGAAGCAAATGGTTCCTACCTAATCTTTGTAATGGTCAGTGCAAGATTTAGCTATCGACTATGGATCAACTATCAAGCAATTAGGGTTCTTAAGCCTTACCACTTGTCAATTGAGTCCATCTAAATAGATGCCTATCCTATATAGTCTTTGTTTGATGATCCTACCTCGTTAAGATTTATGGGATTCATGTGCATATCTTTGAAGACTGCCATATGATCCCAATTCAATTCAAACTCACAATGCCATGAGTGTTCTTTTGTATGGCTAAAGGTTTTGAAGCTACTTCCTAAAGAAGATAGATGTGTTTCGACAAGTTTTTTCTGTCCCAATGTTTTCCTTTCTATTTCAAATGTATGTACTACAAATAAACGAAAAGGAACTTCAAACTTTGGAGAGGGTGTATGCATGTGTGCACATTTCTTTTCAAATGAAAAGAAAAAAAAAAAGTATTCAAACAAACTTGTTAATGGAATGATGCGATTTCCCCTTTTGGTGGCCCTTGGAAAAAAAAATAAACAAGCATTCAAACAATTCAATCCTTCAAAGTGTGCAAATGATATCTTACTAATCTCTTAAAGAATCATACCGCTTCCCTTTTCTTTGTCACAGTTCACAACTCACTCGAGGCACAAGACCCTTTCTTTCAAAAAAATGGATAGTCATCTTGTTTATAAAAATACAAGGTATTATTTGTTATAAAATTTATACACTATCAAAAATTTATGAGATTTTCATGTTATAAAATTTCAGCGAACATTATGACGTAAATGAAAGTAAAGATAATGTTGTTGCACTTAGTTAAAAAATATTCATTAGTAATAAGGGCTCCATCATCCTTTGGCTATATTCCTCATTAACATATGCTTCTATCACAAGAACCTTTCCTACCTTTGGAGACCCTTTGAAAACCAAACGTACTTTCTTTCCACTTCTTAGGCACTCCATAAGCTTGATGCATTCCTTTCTATCATAATTCTTTATCTCACAATGTGTAAAGATCCTCTATGTTAACATTAGTCTCCACATGAAAGGCCAAATGGCCATTGTGTTTTTTTTAATGGTTCTTGAATAAAACATAAGTGGCTTCGTCAACCATACACTATATGTTAGACTATCTACTATGAAACATGTGTACTCTGTGTTCAATATTTGTTCTGTGCATTTTTTGCAAGTTTGTGAAAATCCTTTAAGAGGTGAAGAGGCCATAACACCAATACTAGGATATTGTGTTGGAGCACCATCGCTCCCCTTCATTGGTATCAGAGAGATTTGCATGCATTGGGTGACCAAAGCACTGTTATGCAAATGTGCAACAAAATCTTCTAGAGGTGCACCTACGCTCGCAACTAAGGCATACACATGACCAAAGCATAGAGCTCAACAAATGCCTTGATTTAGCTCTCATTTCTTCTATTTAAAAGCTCCACAACATAATCTTGGGCCATTTTTGGAGCAAATTTTGGAGCTACTTTAGAGCAATATTTCGCATATTTTCTTGATACAACTTGCGAAGATCATTTGGTGCTAGTTTCACTGTATCTTCAATTTTGAAGTTATTCTTATGTCATGTCACTCTAAAACAATGGTAAGTACCAAGGTGAGGAGATCCACCTCATAATTGTCAATCTGTGGAGACGTGAGGACTAGTATGACGACTATGAGCAAGTGAAGGCACAAGTGCGTGAGTGAGGAGCACACAAGCATGCACACACATGCACACACACACACACACAAGACAAGAACAAAAGAGCAACAATGGGGTTCTTTGTATTACTCAAAACGTCTCTTACAATAACTCAAAACTCTAACAAGCTAACCTCGAAAATGAGCTCTCTAGCTCATTTTTTAGTTTTTGACTAGGTTTTGGCCTTTCTAGAACTAGTGTTCAGCCTAGTTAAAAATTAGGTTCCTAGGCTATTTTGAAGGCTCAAACGAGCTCTAAAATTTATGAAAATCAGCAGATAGATACTTTTAATACTCCTCAAGCTCGAGGACTCCTCCGCTTGAACAAAATGGAGTAGGAATAATGGACAATGGTATTTACAATGGTGTGAAGTGATTAAAATCACCGTTTGGGAAGTATTTCTTCATGAAAAAGTATGTGGCCTACTTGCCAGATCTGCATTGACTGTTTTGCGTGCTTGGCTATCCCTTTGTTCTGACTCCCTTGTTGGCTTCCCTGTCTTGTAAGGCCTTGACTGCCCTGGGTGCTACCAACACCCCCCCTCTTGTGTCTATCATCCTTGATAGGCCCTTGTTGGTGGGAGTGTTTGATGTAATACTTGACAATGTATGTGGCTTCTTGAATGTGCAATCCTCGAGCCAAATCTATCATGAGCTTATCCCAATCTACTAGACATGGAATGTCCAGATGTGGCAAGCATAACTGATCAGTATGTATGGCTTTTTCCACCGCAAAGAGATGTAACAAATGTGTTAGTTTGGGAATGAAAATTTCAAAATGATATTCCCAGAACCCGTTAGAGAACATTTCTTCAAAGATCTGCTTGTAGCAAGAAGGTAAATACTTTATGCACGCATGCCAAGCATAGATTATGTTGATGGAGGGGGTCTGGTTCATGTCATAGACCAAATCTTTGTTACCTTCAGAAAAGCTAGGGGGCGAAATATATGGTGCCAGTACCTTGCAGAAGGTCTTGAATACAAACGTCATCAGCTCGAAGATTTTCATACACATCATGGTGGCTATGTCTGGTATGTTCTTTAAGTGTGGAGACCAATGGTGTATTGTGAATATCATGTATGCTATGGTGAGTGATGCTCTAGGTGGAACAAAATATGGATAATTGACCAAATCCGAACATCCTTTATTATTGCATACTTTGATGGCAAAAGCTTGCCATGATCTACAACAGACTAATGGACAATAGCATGGGTTATATTTAATATATAATGGCATTGTGGCCCATGTGCGCATCATTTTTGGATAGTTTGTGAGTAGTCACTCACGCCAGTTGGGTTCAAAAATTGAGCCTGCACGTGCATCTGCTGGTAGATCATTGGGCTCAAACTGGGTGGCAAATGTAGGCTCTCTTCATGTATGCCTTTTAATTTTCGCATTATAGTCAGCTAATAATACAAAGTAGGGCTTATACTACGTTTTGGATGGAGATATCAAGCGTTGGTGGGAGAGGTTTTGAAAGTAAATGGACCTGAGAATGGTTTCTTCTAAATTGGAGAGCGATTAGATTTGTATAGCGACTCGATCATCATGGGTTTGTCATATTTGCTCTACTCGCTTGAGCCAATCTATGACTTCTATCTCAAAGGTGTCTCGTCCCTCTTCAGTGACTCATCTGCCAGTTGCTGGTATCGGCTCATATGGTTCTTCAAAACTCTCTTCAATTGGAATCTCCACCAGTGTCTCAAGTTCTCGTTCTTAAATAGGAGAGGGTGAACTCCCAAGGATTTGGACAGTAGTTGGAGGGTAGTGATGAATTGCAGGTCCACTCCTTCGTCTGCTAACATCTGTTCTATCTGGTTAGTTGATGACCACATACATTGGTCCTTCTTTATCTATGTATGCACTATTCTCAAATTTTATGACTTGATGTTCTAATCCAATGGGTTGATCCGAGTTTTTAATATGTACAACAAATCTTCTAAGACCATCCTCATAGATGCGAGTACCTAATCGGTTGGTCTTGATGTATTCCAGTTGAGTCTTGTAACTGTTGATATATTTAGGTAGTGATGTGTGTGAACACTCTAGGACTGCTTGGGCACTTTTTTCCCTCTTTAGGAGGTTTTTTTCCCTAGCTTGTATATACACCTATTGCCCTAATGGGCTACTTATCTTTGTACATTCTAGTGGTAATACATTCAGCATTGTGTGTTGTACTCCAAGCTTCTTCTTATTCCTTGTGTTGTTCGCATGCTTTCGCAGACATCTAACTCCAACAATTGGTATCTGTTGAAGCTTAAGGTCAAGGACAAAGCATGGAAGCGCACCAAGGAAGTGGACACACAAGAAGAAGGAGCAAGTAGGGAGCTCCAAGAAGCACATGTCAAATTTTCAAAAGAAATCCCTACAAAAATAGTGATTTTTATCACTAAAAACCATTGTAAATACCATTTTCCATTTTTGTA
The DNA here is from genome assembly GCA_020310875.1 of Ceratopteris richardii. Taxonomy (NCBI): domain Eukaryota; kingdom Viridiplantae; phylum Streptophyta; class Polypodiopsida; order Polypodiales; family Pteridaceae; genus Ceratopteris; species Ceratopteris richardii. Next base: position 147,256,377 of record CM035436.1, on the reverse strand, counting down.
ACTCCATTTTGTTCAAGCCGAGGAGTCCTCGAGCTTGAGGAGTATTAGATCTACCATCCTACCAATTTTCATGATTTTTAGACTCCGTTTGAGCCCCCAAATAAGCCCTGGAACCTATTTTTTAACTAGGCCGGACACTAGGTCTGGACAGGGCCAAAACCACTCAAAAACTATAAAAAGGGCTGGAGAGCTCATTTTTGAGGTTAGCTTGTTGTAGATTTCAGTTTTGTAAGAGAGCTCTTTGGTAATCGAAGTTTTCCATTGTTCCACTCTTTGCCCTTACCTTGTGCGCGTGTGTGTGTATGTGTGTGCATGCTTGTGTGCTTTCACTCACGCACTTGTGCCATCACTTGCTCGCGGTCTTCATACCGGTCCTCACGTCTCCACGGATTGACATTTATGAGGTGTATCTCCTCACGTTGGTACTCACCATTGTGCTAGAGTGACACCAAATTTGGCGCCGTTGCCGGGGAGAGAGCTTGGAGGACGAGCGTGTGACGGTAAGACGTAGAGTAGCGACGTTGGAAGGTAAAAAAAAAATCATCATTTTCAGTTCAGTTTTTGAATTTTCCTTCTTCTTCATCTTCACCATCATCACCATCTCCACCCACCTTCATCTTCTCAGTTTTTTCCATTTTTTTGAGTACATTCACCTTGTTTTTACTTGTGGTTGTGAGCAAGAAGCTTAGAAAGGGTGCAGAACAGAGGCGCTGAAGAAGTGGTATCAAAAACAACAAAAAAATCTGAGTGAACAGCCGGACTAGACGAACCTGCACCAAGTATCGTGGGCTGCAGTGTTGAGTATCGCGGAACCTGCGCCAGCGATCGTGAATGAGCAAAAGAGCAAACTGGGTTGCACAGAGTAAGGGAAGGTGTTAAAGAAGATAGAGAGGCTCTCAAGGTGAGCAAACACCCATTTAATCTATACTTTCTTAGTAAATCAAGTGTGGAAAGGGAAACGATCTGCGTCAGGTATCGTTTGGTACTGACAGAGGTGAAAAAAGTGATTTGGGGTGATACAGAGAGTGAGGAGAGGGGAGAAGGACTAGGAAAACAAGGGCATCAAAACAAAACTTAAAAAATCTTGCAAAAATCTTGGCAAAGGGTCAAGTATCGTTTTGCTCCCGCGGTCGAGTATCGCGATACTTCACAAGTATCGTTTTGCTCCTGAGGTTGAGTATCGCGATATTTCCCATCGATCGGTATCGTTTTGGCTCAAGTATCGTTGATCGTCTCAGTGAGAGATCGTTTACCAGAGATCGCGATACTTGGGTGAGATCGGTATCGTTTTGCTTAGCGATCGTTTTGGTCAAAGATCGTAGATCGTTTCACTCAGAGATCGCGTATCGTTTTGACCCAAATATCGTCGATCGTGTGTCGTTTTGACCGAAGATCGTTGAGTCCAGAGATCGTTTTGCCAAAGATCGTTTGGGGAAGTATCGTGTATCGTTTTCTCCCGAAGATCAAGTATCGTCCGTGATCAAATATCGTGTATCGTCTGGATTCAGGTATCGTGTATCGTGTCGATCAAGTATCGTTTTGGTCCAAGTATCGTGTATCGCGTCTCAGAGATCGCGATACTTGCCAGCGATCGAGTATCGTTTTGAGCTAAGTATCGAGTATCGTTTTGGCAAAGATCGTTTTGTCCAGCGATCGTTTTCTCAGATATCGTTTTGTCCAGCGATCGTTTTGTGAGAGATCGTGTATCGTTTGGCTTGGAGGTCGTGTATCGTTTGGGGCTAGAGATCGTGTATCGTTTTCCTTGAAATATCGTATATCGTCTGTTCAAAGATCAAGTATCGTGTATCGAGTTCCTCAAGTGACAAGTATCGTGTCCTATAAATGTCATATATCGCCTGATTTGAAGCATTTTCTGAGAGACCCTGTTTCCCTGTTTTAACCCCCAAAACCCTGAACTGGCATAACTTTCTCATACGAAATCCGTTCGGAGTGATCTTGGGTTTGTTGGAAAGCTCGTGAGGAGTACAATAAAAACATCGACTGGTTATGTTAATATTAATACCAGGATTATTAGATAGGGTATTTTGAAGTTGACCCTCAGGGAAACTAGAAAACCAAGGTGTTCCAAAGGATTTTGAGCAATATAAGAGAACTTTGGGACTAGAAGCCAAGGCTTATGAACCTGAGATCTGGCAGACACTTAGGCAAGGATAGACAAAGCATTAGATCATCTGAGGCTAGTGTCAACCATACAGCCAAGTCTTGGGCTCAACAGCTTAGTGGTTATCCTTACACACGAAGTTCAGAAACCAGTGACTCGGACATGTCTTTTAGCATGGAAAGACCCACACGTAGCTCAGGCATTGCCTATTTACAGACACCAGAAGGTCCCTATAAGACCCAATTGGAGTATATCAGGACCAACCAATTAGGTGCTCGCATCTATGAGGATGGTCTAAGACGATCAGTGGTTCAACTCAAGAATCCTGACCAACCCTTTGGACTTGAACACCCAGTGGTCAAGTTTGAAGAGGGTGCTTACATTGATAAGGAAGGAACCATGTATGTGGTTACCAACTTACCAGATAGGACAGATGAGTTTGGAAATATCATTCCTGAGAAGGAGATAGGAGACCTAGAGCAAGGGGACCTAGGAGGAGAACCCAAGACCCCTAGAGGTAAGTCAGTCTTAACCAGAGTGCTCACTCCAGATTGGATTCCTCAAGATAATAAAAGCATAGAACTATTCGTGAATAAAGAAACGGAGGAAGCCTTTTGGAGATTTAGGCCGGATCAACCCAGCCCAGTAGTCACCATCTATGAATTCAAGGACCCAGAGACACCAGGGAAGGCTCTCTATCTAGATCACACATCTCAGAAATTATTCTTAGTATCAGATCATGACAGACATGCTTACACTTGGCAAGGTGAAGCAATTTTCCCTCCACCAAGATCTAACGTTTCCCAGGGCCTCCAGGGAGCCGGATCATCCAAGGCTCATGAAACCCAGAGGGAAAGAACTAGAGAGAGACCGGAGGTAAGCTTTGCAGACACTGTAGGCAGAGACAGATCAGGATATGGAATGGAGAGACTTGAAAGGGAGAGACATAGAGTTCATAGACATCAAAGAGACGATCATGATTTCCCATTGCCTAGACCACGAGAGCACTCAAGAACCCTTAGACCCTCTCAAGTGGTTAAGACAATGAAGAACTACTTTGATGGATTTGGAGATCCTTATGATCATGTGGCAGAGTTCAAACAAGTGCTAAGAGCTGAACAGGTTGAAGACTTATTCACCCAGTTCGAGGCATTTGGGTTGACTCTTAAGGGTACTGCCTTAGCTTGGTTTCAACCTCTAAACAGTCGCAACTATAGAGAGATAGGTCAGCTGCTAGAAGAATTCATTGTGGAATTTTCCAAAAGCGGTATCAGGCATAACACATCATCATTGATCCACAGCTTCAAGCAGACACCACAAGAAACAGTGCGACTTGCAGGAAGAAGGTTTAGACAGTACTTGGAAAGATGCCCTGTACCAGAATTACCCACATCAGCCAAACAGGTGGCACTGTTTTTAGATGGCCTATTGAGCACAAAATTAAGGTCGTATGTATACCTGAAAGATCCTAGATCCATAGAAGAGTGTATACGGATGTGCATTGACATAGAAGACAACTTAGGTGAGGAGTTAGGACTATCCAAACTCTATAAGGACTGTGATAGTTCTACAAGTCATACCTCTAGAGCCTCCACTGAGATAGATGAGATAGCTGAGCAGGTGGCCAAAAAGCTAGGAGTTCAAAATAGACAAATGCCAAGGGTCACCTCAGTGAAGCGATGTTATACATGTGGAGGAGATCACATGGCTAATGTTTGCCCATTGACGACTCCACCCCAAGGAAGCCCTAATGCTCTATATTGCACCATTGAGAGGAAATACACAAATCATACGGCCCAAGATTGTCCCTATAACAGGCAGGCTGTTAGACAAAATTATCAGCAACCTTACCAGCAGGGTAGGTATCAGAATCAGTACCAACAGCCATATTATAGGCCACAACAATATCAACCTCAATACCAGCAGCAGTATCAGGCACCATATAGGCCACAACCAGTCCTTGGAACCCAACCGCCAGCTCCGGCCAATGTGATCCCAGTTAAATATACGATGGCGGAGGAGAACTCTAATAGAGCATTGGTGCCACTAACCCCATTGATACCAGAAAATGAGTTTCACGCTCATGGTTCAGACTACGTCCATGAAGATAGTCCACATGCTTACTATATAGAGTCACCTGAGCAAAGTGAGATTTCTCAGTGCCAATATGAGACACCACCTATGGAACAAAATTGGGAGCCAGAATACTCCAATGTCATGTATACGAATCCAAATCCTAGGCCCCAATTGAGACAAGTAAGACCACAAGCCCCTAGAGGACCATGCTTTAGATGTCAGGGCGATCATTTCATTCGTGAATGTCCTCACCAACCAGCTCTGGGACTAGGACAAAACATCACAATACAAGGCTTTTGTCCTGAGTGCGGCAAGGAACATCTTCCTAGAGAGTGTCCCAGGAATCCCTCTAGTGCACCCAAGGTCACACCCATCAATGTGGTAGGCTTAGTGGCAGATTCAAGTTCAAGTAGTAGTAATGCGGCTCCTGTACAGGCAGTTACTAGGGCACAGGCTGCACAACAAGCAAAACCATCTGAGCAGTCGGTGTCAAGTGAGGCAGGAGAACCTAGTAAGAGGAAACCAAGAACATGGAAGGATACCAGAGAGAAGGCTAATCGCAAGTGGAACAAAAAGCTATCCGAGCTAGAAGAAAGCCTAAGGGATACCAAAACAAAAATAGAAGACATCGCGTCTCAAAGCCCCTCGCATGCCGAAGCTCCATCAACTCCACCTCATTCCACCCCAACACCCATTGTAAATAATCCACAACCAGGGTCTGTTCTTGCAGATCCAACCCCAGAAGGTTTGGACATGATGTTCAAGGCCTACCAGGCTCGTCTTCAAGAAGGGCCAACAGCTGCAAACCTAGACAAGAGTTACCCTAGAGCAGATTTAGAGATTGAACGGATGAAAATGTGCATGAAAATGGTAGAACAAGCTCAAGCTATACTTGAGACTAGTCAAAAGTTCAATCAGACAAACTCTGTCAAACCGGATTTGCATTTCCAAGGCTTACTAGAAAGATTAGAGCAGTTGGTAAATAAACCACAAATTTCTTTACCACCACAGGCTCAACCAGTTATTGAAAGAGGAAGCTCACCACCAATGGGAGCTTATGTTCCTAATTCCACGGATGCTGGAATACCTCCTTCAATTCAACAATACTCTCAAGAGTTCTTGCGGGAAATACAGGAAGAGAAATGGGCCAAGGAGAAGGGTAATTCCCCTCCTCTTCCTGAGATTGATGATCTTCATGACCAATTTCCCCAAGACATTCCGTCTATCTATGGAGACCAAGCTGAGCAACAAGAAGATGAAAGATTAGATTTTGAATCTAATTCTTTACAAGAGTTGCCTCATTACACAGGCCCATGGGAATCTGAATCTCTCCAGATCAGAGCTCCCACAATATTGGTAAGAAATGAAGACTCAGTAATTCCAAGAAACACTGATGTTGTGAAGAACACTAAGGTTCAATGTCATCTCACTGTGGAAGAGCTGCTCAAAGCAAAACCTGAGCTCTGGAATCATGTGAAGGATCAGGTTCCGGAACTTGAATCCAATACGCCAAAAGTAGGCTCTAAGCAAAAAGTTCCAGAGATACCTCTCGACAAGATAGGAGACATGAGCGAAGGTGAAGAAGGTAACACTTATCTTCCGATCACCTATCGAGGTTACACGACCAAAGCAATTGTAGATTCGGGTGCCGGCGTTGCTATTGCGACCACCTCCTTGTGGAAGCAATGGGGCAAACCCACCTTAAGACCAACGAGAATGAAACTTCAAATGGCAGATGGTCATTTTGAAAGACCTCTCGGATTGCTTGAAGGGGTAACTCTAACCACTTGTGGTGTAGAGTTTGAACATACGTTTGCTATATGTGACTTTGAGAAAAATAATGTCTACGAGATGATCCTAGGAAGACCCTTCCTACGACAATTGCAAATAGTACAGGATTGGGGAACCAACTCCTTGTACTTACAACACTTAGGGGTCACAACCAAGGTCAATCTGAAGGATTACACCTTCAGAGATGTACCACCCCTACAGTGGAATCCTATCCACAAAGCGAAAGAAGATTCTATCTCAGTGCATTCTGGAAGTTCACCTGATCCATCATGGCTGCATGAAGATACTCACTTGTGGATGTGCAAAGTCGCAGAGGAAGAGGAAAAGCACCTAAAAGCGAGAGAAGAAGGAACTTCCCCAGGAGATAGACCAATAAAAGACCCAGCCTACACACCGATGATATTTCCAGATGAGGAATTTGAGCCTCATGGTTGGGCAGAAATCTTAGCTACCATGGACATAGCAGTCAATGAAGAACAATGGACACCTCATTGTGATGAGGAGGGTTATGATATTTCAGTGTTCATGTGTCAGCCCCTGTTGGAAGAGTGTGATCCTAGTGAGTTCATAGAAGAAGAAGAGAATGACGATGATCTAGAATCCATTGTGATGGATACTTACTTTGACTCAGAGGAACACTATTTAGAAGACATAGGAGGGTTAACTCAAAAAGAAGAAGAACCCCTCACGAGTATTAAAACAATAAATTCAAAGGAAGGAAGTGAAGGAGGTCAAAAGAAAAAGAAAAGAAAAGCAGTGAAACAAGAAGAGGAAGAATCATTGTTTGAAGTACCAGAAAATTTCAAGAAATATGAAGTGGAAGACCGAAAAATTTTGGTACGAATGCCTAAGAGAGAGGTCATTATAGGAGAAGCATATGACAATAAAGAAAAGACCAAGAAAATTGTAGTGACCATTGAAGGGAACGAAGAGCGATGCACGTACATAGGAGATGACCTAAGTGCAAAAGAAGAAGCAGAGCTTGTAGCTCTATTAAGGGAATATAGGGATGTGTTCGCATGGCACTATAGAGACTTGAAAGGGGTAGATCCAAAGATTTGCTCTCATACTATTCCGATGACCGCTGATGCCAAGCCCACCAAACAAAAGCCCTACACATATAATGACAATTATGCAGCCAAAATAAAGGAGGAAATTGACACGTTGATTGAAGCTGGATTCATCTATGAGATTGAGCACACTGAATGGGTGTCCCCCATTGTGGTGGTGCCCAAGAAGAATGGGAAATTGCGAGTGTGCATTAACCTTAAAAAAGTTAATGCCGCAACGATCAGAGATAGTTATCCACTTCCAATCACCGAACATCTATTGGAGCGTGTTGCAGGCAAGGAAGTTTATAGCTTCCTTGATGGATTTTCAGGTTACAACCAAGTAGCCATTGCCCCCGAAGATCAACACAAAACGGCCTTTGCCACAGAATGGGGAATTTTTGCATTTCGTGTGATGCCATTTGGGCTCACCAATGCACCTGCAACATTCCAAAGGCTCATGTGTCATGTCTTCAAAGAGTTCTTGCGGAAGAGCTTAGAAGTATATGTGGACGATTTATGTGCGCATTCTCAACAGAGAAATTACCACATCCCCGAGCTTAGGCAAATCTTCAACAAGTGTAGAGATTATCGAGTGTGTCTGAACCCAGAGAAGTGTGTGTTCATGGTACGACAAGGTAAAATCTTAGGTCACATTGTTTCTAAGAATGGAATTTCAACAGATGAAGACAAAGTAAGAGCGATAGCAGAGCTGCCAAGACCAAGGAATGTTAAAGAGGTACAAGCCTTTATGGGCCATTGTGGATATTACCGTAGGTTTATCCACATGTATGCCATCATAGCTAAACCTCTTTACGGGTTGCTAACGAATTTTGAGTGGAACGAGGAATGCGAGAATTCCTTCAACGAGCTGAAACGACGCTTGTGCTCAGCACCAATACTGACCACTCCGGATTGGAGCAAACCCTTTCATGTCCATGTAGATGCCTCCAATCATGCAATAGGATGTGTGCTAGCACAACCCACAGGTGAAGGAAACCTAGATTTGCCGATAGCGTATGCTAGTAGGCAATTAAATGCAGCTGAACGAAATTATACCACAACAGAGAGAGAAGGCTTAGGTATGGTATATGCCGTGAAGAAGTTTAGACACTATCTATTGGCCAATAAGTTCAAGTTTTTCACTGATCATCAAGCTTTACTATATTTGGTCAATAAACCTTGCAATACAGGCCGCTTAGTAAGATGGTTCCTCTTACTAATGGAATACGACTTTGAAGTTGTTGTCAGGAAAGGTAGAACCCATCTTAGGGCAGACCATCTTTCTCGTATCACTTCAGGAGAGCCACCGCAAGGAGTGTCTGATGAATTGCCCGATGCTTATCTGTTCAATTTAGAAGTTGTTCCTAAATGGGCAAATAAGTTGGTGCCAGTCCTAACCTTCGGGCCTGCAAATAAGAATGTGAAAACAAGCAAAGAAGAAATTGTAAAATCACAAAAGTATCAAATATTGGCCGGAAGTATGTACAAGCAAGATCCAGAGGGTGTACTAGCTTGTTGTGTTGAGGACGACGAACATACTAGTTGGATGCAACAAGCCCATGAGGGATTGCTAGGAAATCACTACTCTAAACAACGAACATTGCAGAATCTAAAACGTTTAGGAGTGTATTGGCCTAGCATGGACAAAGAAATACAGGAGTGGATCCAAAATTGTCCAGTATGCCAGAAGAGACCCCCAGTGGAGCATGCCACTCTTTATCATGTGTCATTAATCCCAGATTGGAGTGCTCCATTGGTTGAGTTCATGAGATCGGGAACATTACCCAATCAGGCTAGTCTTGCAAGAAAACGGAGCATGGAGCAAGAGGCTCAAGACTATGCCTTAGTAGGAGACAACCTATATCGAAGAGGCAAGGATGGTTACCTAAGACTGTGCATTCATGAATCAGACTATTTAAAAGTCTTAGAAACTGCACACAGCGGTGCTGCAGGTGGACACTTTGGGCCTGACAGAGTAATTAAGACCATTTTATTCTCAGGACTTTGGTGGCCCACTCTTCATATGGATGCACATACTTATGTGAAGAAATGTGACACATGTCAACGTGCCCAATATCCGATAAGAAAAGACGAGATGCCTTTAAGGCCAATGATGGGAGGACGCGCATTCTCGAAGTGGGGCATAGACTTTGTTGGTCCTATTAACCCCCCAGCTAGAAACTCCCATGCAGAATACATCATTGTAGCCACAGATTACCTTACAAAGTGGGTGGAAGTAAAAGCCACGACAAAGAATGATGCTCAAACGACGGCTAAGTTCTTATTCGAAAATGTGTTCACTAGGTACGGGTTACCAATAGAGTTGGTTAGTGATAGAGGTACGCACTTCTTGAACGAGGTCATTGAACATCTCCTTCAAGAATTCATGGTGATACACAAGAAGTCTGCCCCTTATCACCCACAAGCCAACGGGCAAGCCGAGAGCACGAATAAGATCCTATGTAATGTGTTGACGAAACTTGTAGATAATAAACGCTCTGATTGGGACAAACAACTTCATCATGCTGTTTGGGCATACCGAGTTGCCTACAAAACGGTACTCAATGCTACCCCATTTCAGATGGTCTTTGGACAGAATGCTGTGCTACCATTGGACTTCCTGATCCCAGCCTTGAAAGTAGCACAAGAGCATGAGTGGAATGGACATGAGTTGTCTTCCAGGATCTTTGATCTAGAACGCTTAGGTGAGACGAGGCTACGGGCAGCAGCAGGCATTTATGCTGCAAAGAAAAGGCAAAAGGCATACTTTGATGCCCATGTAAAGGATAAAGGATTGAAGGAAGGAGATCTAGTGCTGGTATATACGCTAAAGCAACATGCCCGCAAATTGGAGAAACGAGGATATGGACCCATGATCATTAATAGACTCTCCACTAGCGGTGCAGTGCAATTGGCCACTTTAGAAGGTGATATCCTACCAAACTATATTAGTGGATGTCGAGTCAAGTTATATCAAGAACCTCTTACAGAGGAAATGCTCACGAGACTCAACACTGCTAAGAAGCGAAAAGAAGAGGAGTTAAGGGTTAGAGAAGAAGCACAAGCAGAGGCTAGAGAGCGCATCAGAAGAAATAAGTTACGGCGGCTAGGCCTAGATGTCAACACAAAAGCTCCAAAATATCACATGGACATGTGCCAAAAATCGGGCATGACTACTTCTCAAATAATTGATCGACGACCCTTTGTGACTATAGAGGTAGGACAAGGAAAGAGTGTAAAGACTGTGAGAGCATTGGTTGACTCAGGAGCAGCAACTAGTGCAGTTCGATTTTCATACTGCCAAGACCTGCAATTGGACATCAAGCCCATAGAAGCCTATCTCATAGGATTAGGAGGCGTGGAAACACCCTGTTTGGGCGAGGTGGAACTTCCCATCTACCTTCAAGATGTTCCAATAAAAGTCAAAATGCTAGTGTGTCATGATGAGGACCTCACAGAACCACTTGTCTTGGGTCAAGATTGGATTTACGACCATGCTGTCAACTTGAACCTAAGAAGTCAACTTCTTCAAGTGTGGGTATATAATCAATGCATTACATTAGAATTGGAGAATCACATGCCCACTGAAACTGACACCACACACTCTCTTTGTTCCTCTAAGGCTAATCTTCTTGAACAAGATGTTGTAGATGTCAAAAGCTCTATGATCCAAACAGACGCAATCACGGGAGGACAATCGCAAAGGCAAGATGAACCTTCTTCTTGTTTTTTAAAGAGCAAAGCATCCACAGGAGCTCAACCTCAGAAGCAAGCAAGACAGTGCAAGACAGCCAGTCTATCAAATAGACAACGAGCCCTCAAGAAGAAGGAAGTGTTGGGCATGAAGCAGATCTGGGTAAAGAAAGAAGTGCAACCATCGATGTTACCTCAAAGATTCCCACCCAACCAGATCGACCATGAAAAAAGAAGAACCAAGCACCTACGACAGGGTCAAGCACGAAGAATCCATCAAATTTGGGTACCGAAGCTATCAATGAAGGCCGACCACAATCAGGTACAAATTTGGGTGCCTAAAAAATTAGCCACAGCTCAACAAGGGCGATTACAGATGTGGGTACCCAAGAAGCTCTTACACGTACAAAGGCCTATGCTCCCCACCATGCAAAAGGCCTCAACAAAGAAGCCAAGGGAAGCCAAGGATAAGGACAGAGCACAAAGACCAAAAGAAGATAAACTCAACCCTTCTACAAAAATAAGCAGGCACTCACCCAGGATATGGGTTTGGAAGCCAAAAGCACAAGCAACATCCACAGAACCAAGGGGCCAACCACACTGGATACCAAAGTTTGGACAGCATCCAAAGAAGAACTGGCCTGAGGTGATCTCTACAGGGCCAAATACTATTCTGAAATGGGTTCCAATCCGGAGGATTACATCATTTCGAGATCCGAAAGACACCTCCAATCAAAGAATTCATCAAGTATACAAGTAACATCAAAAGCCTCGACCAGCAGCAACCATGTGCCTTTGGCATAACCTTGTCGTTTGCACCATTCAGGTCATGCATTTCCAAAGTATGCATCAATATAGGGCCACCTTACATGGCCGTGCATAGACACAATTGAGAAATCCCAGGCACATGAGACACAATTTTCACATGAAAAATATGTTATCGATACTAACCTCTTTCTTCTTGTTTGATGCCATCGTGTTCCAAAAAAAATAAAAATAAAAAAAATAAAAAATAAAAAATAAAAAAAAAACTATGTGCTTGAAAGCGCTCATCAGCAAACTTCCAGCAAGGACATCCCTCAACAAAAAGGACAAGCCGACGGTCAAACATCATGAGGGAAGCACAACACGAAGAGATGAAGATCAACGGACCCGTCACCATGGTAAGATGTGTATGTTTCAACAACACTCTAACCATGATAGATTAGGAAACCTCTTCGTCAGCATACCCTTGAGCACTTAGCTCAAGACCCAATCTCTTGCACCATACTTCTTGCCATGCATTATCCAAGTACGCATACGTAGGGCCACATTACAAGGCCATGCACAAGGCACATAATTTGTTCAACCCATGCACTAATGCACTTAACCATCATCCATTATGGGTTACAAGTACTTGGCACGGAAACTATGAAAGCCATCTTTGGAAGAATCAGAGGACATCACGGTGACCACTACAAGAACAAGGGAGCCATTCACCACCGAGAGTTGCTCACAATCAACATTGACCACATCCTTTGAGCAGCTAGCAGTTTTGGAAAACTCACAAATGCACCACCCAGATGGAATACAAGGCAGACGTACGTACAAAGGGACTACAAACTGCAAGAGATAACAGTGGCAAAGTGAAGAACCAGACAAATGACCAGGACACATGGGGATGAGGGATCGCCCCTGTTGGACGCAAAGGACGCTACCTCTCAACGTACTACCTGGAACGACCACTACAACAAGGGTCTGTCAGGGACGACAGACTCAAGAGGGGGGGGAGTGTTGAAGCTTAAGGTCAAGGACAAAGCATGGAAGCGCACCAAGGAAGTGGACACACAAGAAGAAGGAGCAAGTAGGGAGCTCCAAGAAGCACATGTCAAATTTTCAAAAGAAATCCCTACAAAAATAGTGATTTTTATCACTAAAAACCATTGTAAATACCATTTTCCATTTTTGTAACTCCATTTTGTTCAAGCCGAGGAGTCCTCGAGCTTGAGGAGTATTAGATCTACCATCCTACCAATTTTCATGATTTTTAGACTCCGTTTGAGCCCCCAAATAAGCCCTGGAACCTATTTTTTAACTAGGCCGGACACTAGGTCTGGACAGGGCCAAAACCACTCAAAAACTATAAAAAGGGCTGGAGAGCTCATTTTTGAGGTTAGCTTGTTGTAGATTTCAGTTTTGTAAGAGAGCTCTTTGGTAATCGAAGTTTTCCATTGTTCCACTCTTTGCCCTTACCTTGTGCGCGTGTGTGTGTATGTGTGTGCATGCTTGTGTGCTTTCACTCACGCACTTGTGCCATCACTTGCTCGCGGTCTTCATACCGGTCCTCACGTCTCCACGGATTGACATTTATGAGGTGTATCTCCTCACGTTGGTACTCACCATTGTGCTAGAGTGACAGTATCAGAGCAGGTCACTGCTTCATCTAGGGTGTTGTCTACACCTCTCCGGTTGTAGTCTCAGAATCGCATGAAATCTGAGCTCGTTTCGGCCTCCGAACGCACTATCGCAGTGCTTGTGCAGGCTATTTCATATTTCTGTTCCAAAGGTATATACCAATTTTGGTTCACCTGTATAAGCGTCTCCAAGTCTGCTACAGGTTTAGCAAAATTTGTTTGGGCAATTCTATTCAACTTTTTGAGGTATAGTCAATTTTTTGCATCAATGTATTTTAGTCATCGGCCATGGCTGAAAGCAGTGATGTATTCTGTATGTTGGTTGTTGAGGATAAGTTGGCTGGTACCAACTACCCATTGTGGGCTTATATGATGCATCATGTATTGGTCGCAAAAGGACTATGGAATATTGTGCAGGGTGTTGAAAGATGTTTGTTACACCTACGAATACAGGTACTACAAATACAAGTGTCGGAGCTGATGGAGATGGTGTTGAAGATGATGATATTCTGTATATTCCTATTTGTGTTGTTGTTTTTGTTGCAGCTATTGTAGAGCAAATTCATTGGGATGGCAGAGATGCTCAGGCACATGCATTGATAGCTTTGTCTGTCAAACGTGTCATTGTTCCTCACATTCGCTCTTATAGAACAGTTAAGGATTCTTGGGATACACTTCTCATATTGTACTAGGCTAGGAATGAGGCTCGTGTTGCTTACCTCCGAAACAATTAGAGAGTGACCACATGAATGAAGATGATTCTATGGATAATTTTCTCACAAAGATCAAGGATTTGAAAGAACAGTTGATTTCTGTTGATGAAGTTATACCAGATAGCTCACTTGTGCAAACCGTTCTGAATGGTCTTCCTGACTCATATCAGGGTTTTGTTTCTACTCTTTGTTCGATGATGAAAGGCAATCCAAATGTCTTGTCATTTGAGGAGTTAATCTTTGTCCTATCACAAGAAGACCAGTCTACGCAGAACAGGTCCATTATGTGTGTTGCAGATTAACCTTTCCTGGCTAGTCAGAAGGGCAAAGGTAAATGGAGCTCTTCTACTAGTAAGCAGAAATCTGCAAATGCTGCACATTCGAAGAAGGAAGGCAAAGATGAGAAGAAATCAGAAAAGCAAAAATTGTTTTGCAAATACTGTAAGCAAATGATCATGTCATCAAGAGTTGTCCAAAACTGGCTGCTAAAGAGGCAAAGAAGAAAGAGACCAGAATGGTTGTTGTAGAGGCCTCTACACCAAAAACAGAGTCTGCTAATCTTGTGCAGGAAGAACAATGGGTGTTTATTATTGTTTGCAGTTTTGATCCATCTTCTCATGAGTAGTGCATGTCTGCAATAGACTCAGATGTTTGGTACTTTGATAGTGGGGCAACCAAACATATTACCTTGCAAAGCAGTTTCTTCTCTTCACTCGAGCATGCCCCTACAGGGAATATTGTTACATGCGCCAACAACTCCTCTTATCCTTTTATGGGAGTTGCTAAGATCATTTTGACTACTGCTGATGGTAGTTCTTTCACTTTGTCAAATGCTTTGTTTGTGTTAGGGATCAAGAAAAATCTGTTATCAGTTTCTGCATTAGCCAAGATTGGCTTGGTTGTGAAATTTGTTGATGACAGATGTACAGTCCATGATCTGTCAAATGGTGATATCATTATTGCTTCTAGCATTTTATGAAGTGGGTTTTATAAGCTCATAGACTATGAAAGATCTGTAAATGATTTGGCATGTGCAGTACATGATTCTCAAGCTATGTCAGATGCAAAGCTTTGGCATGCATGCTTTAGTCATCTGAATTTCGCTAGTTTGCTACGATTGTAGAAATCTGAAATGGTTTCCTCTTTGCCCAAACTTGAGGCATCCCAAAACATGTTTGTGAAGGCTGTATTTTGGGCAAAATGCAGTGTTCCTCCTTTCCAAAAGATGGTTCAGTTCGAGCTACTCAAAACTTGCAGCTTGTACATAGTGATGTCTGTGGTCCTATGCAGACACCTTCTTTTGGGAACTTTCTTTACTTCATGACTTTCATCGATGATTTTTCTAGGCATGCATGGGTATATCCATTGAAGGCAAATTCTGAAGTGTTTACGTGCTTCAAACAGTTTCTGGTTTTCGCTGAAAATCTATAAGCATGTAAAATGGGCACCCTCCATTATGAACGAGGGGGGGAATATATGTCTTTTGACTTTCATGCATTTCTTGTTGAACATGGGATAAAACATTAGTGTACAGTGTTGTATACACCTCAACAGAATGGTGTTGCTAAACCAAAGGATAGGTCACTCATGGAGATGGTGAGGTGTATGGTCAAGAGTCAAGCTTTACCACATAGTTTCTGGCTTGAGGCTGTTATGTGTGCAGCATATGTGTTGAATAGGTGTCCCACTAAAGCAATATAGTCTATCACTTCATATGAGGCATGGCTATCGTTTGTATCATCCACATACTAAACACATTCTGGTTAGCCATGATGTTTTTGTGGAAGATGATATTCATCCATTGCTTTCATGTACTAAGGAGACATCTGTTAGCTCCAAATACATGTATGATACTTTGATGCCTCTTTTTACAAGTCGACAATCTAGTGCTGGTCCTAATGAGGCAACTTCTCATCCTTTCTAGGTTTTATGTGATAATGCAGATCATTCCATTTATGATGCAGATTTACATGATGCACTTGTTGATGAGAGAGTTGATATTGAGCAAGCAAAAAAGATGCCAAAATGGCTGGTGAAGACCTTGTGTGATAGCAAATTAGATGCACCTCTATCATATCGTACTCCGTCAGGCTCTCATAGTGCCTCTTTTGCACCAAATTGCTATGCTATGGTTGTCTCTAGTCTTTGTGATGAGACTGAACCTGTTTTGTTTGATGAAGCGCAAAATTTTAAACATTGGATGGCTACAATGCAATCTGAATATGATGCTATCATGAAAAATGGTACCTCGTCTTTATGTGACTTGCCTCTTGGGAAGAAGGCCATTGGCACTAAGTAGGTATACAAGCTGAAGCATAAACCTGATGGAACAATTGACAGGTATAAAGCTAGGCTTGTTGCAAAGGGTTATGCACAGGAAAGAGGCATTGATTTTGAGGAAACCTTTGCTCCTACTTGCCGAATGACTATTGTTCGTATCATTTATGCACTTGCAGCTCATCATGGTTGGAATATACATCAGTTGGACATTAAAAAAAACAATTTTGAATGGTGACTTGCGTGAACAAGTGCATGTTTTTCAACTCTGTGGCTTTGTGCAGAAAGGGCATGAAAACCAGGTGTACCTGGCTACTTGGGTTGTTTTATCCCAAGGGGGGATCACTACCACCAGATTTGCATGCTTTTTCTGATAGTGATTGGGCTAGTTGCTATGACACTCGTGTGTCCACCAGTGGCTTTTGCTTCATGCTTGGTAGCTCATGTATATCTTGGTTGAGCAAGAAGTAGCGTATTGTGACCACTTCTAGTTGTGAGGCTGAGTATAGGGCAACATTCACAACGACTGTTGAGTGTGTGTGGCTCAGACGCCTTATGGCTGATTTGGGTGTTGATGTCTTCTGCCACCACCATCTTCACTGACAGCCAGAGCTCATTGGCAGTTGCGAGGAACCTTTTGTTCCATGCTCGCACTAAGCACATTGAGGTGCATTATCATTATGTCAAGGATAGGTTCTCTGCTGGGGAGAGCAACTTGGCATATGTGCCCACGTAGGAGAACATTGCAAACCTTTTTTCCAAGGCTCTGCCTAGGGAGAAGTTTGAAGCTTTCCGCAAAGCTTTGGGCTTACTTCCTTTTGTGGATTGATTTCACATAGCTTTGCACTTCCTTATACATGAGTGCAAGCTCCTTGTCCACTGCATCACTCCTAGGGGGGATTTGTTGATATATTTAGGTAGTGATATGTGTGAACACTCTAGGACTATCGGGGCAATTTTTCCCCTCTTTAGGAGGTTTTTTTCCCCCGGCTTGTATATACGCCTATTGCCCTAACGGGCTACTTATCTTTGTACATTCTAGTGGTAATACATTCAGCATTGTGTGTTGTACTCCAAGCTTCTTCTTCTTCTTCCTTGTGTTCTTCGCGTGCTTTCACAGACATCTAACTCCAACAGTAAGGTCCTTGTTTTTCTAGGTATGCCACTCCTAAGCTACCTACGGGTCTCTCCATGCTAAATGACATCTCAAAATCACTCGTTTCTTACTTTAGAGCGTATGGGTAGTCCCTCAATTCTTGGGCCCAAGACCTAGCTGTATGATTGACACTAGCTTCAGATGATCTGAGGCTTTGCCTATCTCATCCTGGATATCTTCCTGAACTAAGGTTCATAAGCCTTGGTGGTTATCCCAATTTCTCCTAGTACAACCTCGTTGCAGATTTCTTTTGTATTAGTCCCTTTTTCTTTTTAATTTCCATAGGATGTCTCTTCTTGTCCAATAGTTATCGTCACAAGGAACATTTGAGTTTTATCACACTTGAAGTTTGATCGCTAGATTTATTAACTTTCACCTTAGAGTTTGTCACATAAATAAATTATTTATGCTTGCACTTGAGAAGTTAGGGTTCTTGTACTTGATCATGCTTAACGTCACCCTAATTAATCAAATCCTCTATCCATAGTTAGCCTAAGCTAGGAATTGATAGAGACCTCAAGTTGCTTATCCCTTGCTCATGCATGCATGCCCAAGACGATTGTTCTCAAGCTTGGAGTACTCTCGTGATTTGGATGCCCTTCGATGCTCTCCGTGGACCTGTAAAAGTCTCAAAGTTAGCTCAATATTTAAATTCACTTGTCATAACAAACCATGTCAATTCATGTAATTCACATACCCAATTTTGCCTTGTTTTTATTAAAATTCCCTTAGAGATCCCTCCACTTTCTCACCCCTATGGAAGGTCAACTTCAAAATACCATATCTATAACTTCACGTATTAGTTTTAACAAAAGCAGTCAGTGTTTGTGTAGGATTTTAAAGTAGCTTTCCAACGAGCTACAGATCACAACAAACGGATTTCGTATGAAGAAGTTACATCAATTCAGGGTTCTGGGGATCAAAACAAGGTTAAAACAAGCTAATGGTCAAACTGTATTTCTTGAATTATTTGTGTAGGGGCCTCAGAATGCTCCAATTACTTGAATGTTATGTTCAAAATTGGCCAAAAATTGAAAATTTTTAAAAACCCTAAAATTTAACCAAATTAGCCTATCAATCACGATGGACAAAGTTGTCCGTCACGGCATATGAATCGTGATGGACAGGTGTCAATAGCAATTGATGGGTGTCAATCGCGATGGACAGGGATGTTCGTCGTTCGTCCCCCTTGCTCATGCATGGGTGCCCAAGACAATCATTCTCAAGCTTGGAGTACTCTCGTGATTTGGATGCCCTTCGATGCTCTCCATGGACCTGTAAAAGTCTCAAAGTTAGCTCAAAATTTAAATTCACTTGTCATAACAAATCGTGTCCATTCATGTAATATATAGACCCAATTTTGCCTTATTTTTATTAAAATTCCCTTAGAGATCCCTCCACTTTCTCACCCCTATGGAAGGTCAACTTCAAAATACCATATCTATAACTCCACATATTAGTTTTAAAAAAAACAGTAGTGTTTGTGTAGATTTTAAAGTAGCTTTCCAACGAGCTACAGGTCACAACAAACGGATTTCGTATGAAGAAGTTACATCAATTCAAGGTTCTGGGGATCAAAACAGGGTTAAAACAGGCTAATGGGAAAATTGTATATTTCTTGAATTATTTGTGTAGGGGCCTCATGTTGGGAAAGATGAATGGATGATCCAAGAGATTGAGTAGCACCTGCTAAAACCTGCTTTGTACCAGCCCTCTTTAGCTTCAGACTTGATTAGTAGACTTCCTTAGCTTTCCAATGACACCAAGAAATGGCCTATGTCCTTTGGAAATGAAGTGTGTAATGATTGAATCAAAACAGATAACTTTGGAAGTCACAAAGTCAAGAAAACTTTCTATTTTGGTCTTGACACCTTCTCAATGTTTTGCTTAGTGTGACCAGCACAGTAGCAATTGATAAAATTCCTTCTAGGGGTATTCAATTAGCTTAGTAAGCTACCATTTGCAAGTGGAATGATGTAAAATAATGAACTATGCTAAGAGAAATTAATTTAGCAAGATTTGGTATACCCCCGACTTTTTAGGACTGTAGCAGAGATAGACCAGTAAGCACCTCGACGACGGTTTCTCTGAATTGGCTGAATGAAATCCCTTCAAACTTTGTCAGCATGTAGATAACTTTGACTTGAATCCAACAACCTTTGAATCACTGAATTTGGTGGAGTATTGACTAAGATATGCCCTTGACAAGTTGACAGACTTTGGAGTAGACTAGCAGAGAATAGAGAGATGAAAAATATAAATGTATCTATCAATTAACACTTGTGTACAACTCCATTGGCATGACTAGCATTGCCTAATGGTGTAGAGAGGTGTAGGCTATGGAGTAGTCCTCACACACACTCAATGACAGTAGAATGAAGCTCGGGAGTGATATCTCTCTTCGCGACTTTTCATGTTCACCTTTTATGTGAAATGTGTAAGAATTTGAATTCAAATTCAAATTCTTGGCTCCCTCTAATCAAGCTTCTAAAAACTTGGAGATATTCTCTCAATCAAGTGAACTACCTTTTCCACGAATCATTTGGGTAGGTGATTACAAAAGATTCTAAGTCAAATTGACTTTTACAATGAGGTAAAGTGGTAAGTAATCACTAGCATATGTTCCTATGGTTCTTCATGCATGTAGAGTCTTCATGATATCTTCCAATCCAAATGTGTAGGCTTGTTGTTTACACCAACACCTCACAATGCTCCAATTGCTTGAATGTTATGCTCAAAATTGGCCAAAAATTGAAAGTTTAAAAAAACCCTAAAATTTAGCCGAATTAGCCTGTCAATCACGATGGACAGAGCTGTCTGTCGCGGCTTGTCAATCACGATGGACAGGTGACAATAGCAATTGATGGGTGTTAATTGCGATGGATAGGGATGTCCGTCATTCATCCCTTGCTCATGCATGGGTGCCCAAGACAATCGTTCTCAAGCTTGGAGTACTCTCGTGATTTGGATGCCCTTCGATGCTCTCCGTGGACATGTAAAAGTCTCAAAGTTAGCTCAAGATTTAAATTCACTTGTCATAACAAACCATGTCCATTCATGTAATTCACAGACCCAATTTTGCCTTGTTTTTATTAAAATTCCCTTAGAGATCCCTCCATTTTCTCACCCCTATGGAAGGTCAACTTCAAAATACCATATCTATAACAAAAGAATTGAGTGTTTTGTAGGATTTTAAGGTAGCTTTCCAATGAGCTACAAATCACAACAAACGGATTTCGTATGAAGAAGTTACATCAATTCAGGGTTCTGGGGGTCAAAACAGGGTTAAAACTAGCTAATGGGCAAACTCTGTTTCTTGAATTATTTGTGTAGGGGCCTCACAATGCTCCAATTGCTTGAATGTTATGCTCAAAATTGGCCAAAAATTGAAAATTTTAAAAAACCCTAAAATTTAGCCGAATTAGCCTGTCAATCACGATGGACAGAGCTGTCCATCACGACCTATCAATTGCGATGGACAGGTGTCAATAGCAATTGATGGGTGTCAATAGCGATGGACAGGGATGTCCGTCGTGATTGATGGTGTCGATCGTGATTGATGGTGTCAATCGCAATGGATCAAATTCTTTGGGTTTTTTGCATGAATTTGTGTCAATCGCGGCCTATGAGACGTGATGGATAAGTTTCTCGCCGAATGGGGTTGTCAATCTGTCCGTCACGATGGACACCTGTTAGTCGTGATGGACTCCTGTCAATCACGATGGACAGGCAATCTGTCGTAGACTAGCAATCACGATTATTGATTTTTTGAGATTTTTGTGTTTCCCTTTGTCAATCAGGCCTCTATGCGTCACAATGGACAAGAATTTCGCCGAATGCAAGTGTCAATACCGATTTTTTAGTCAATCACGAGAGAGAGAGGTGTCCACCATGATGGATGTTGTCAATCGCGATTGATGGGCTATCCATCGGGGTCTGTCGATCGCGATTGATGCTGTCAATTATGATGGACAGAGAAAATGCAAATTTTCTTGAAATTTTTGTGGGAATGTGATGTGCAAGGTCCCTAGATTGTGTTTTTGCACTTAGTTGTACCAAAAGATCGATTTTTCTATCAGTTGCGATTGACACAGCTCAATGCCCCGAGACTTATGCAAACATTTTTTGTACCTATGCAAGCTGCTAGAGATGATGATATAGCCAAAACCTACAAGAAGTGCTCAAAAACACACAAAAATTGAATGCACAATAGCTCTCTCTCACTCTCTCTCACAAGTGAAATGAGGGAAATGAGGTGGGGAAGCTGATATGACCAAAAAACTGAAAATTTTACGAAGGTGAGAGATAGAGAGGACTATGATGGTGATGATGACGGTGAAGAAAGTAAAAGAAAATAGTGAGAAGGAAAATACCTATGACTCCAACATCACAACTCTACATCTTACCATCACACGCTCATCCTCGAAGCTCTCTCCCTAGCAACGGCACCAAATTTGGTGTCACTCTAGCATAATGGTAAGTACCAACGTGAGGAGATCCATCTCATAATTGTCAATCCATGGAGACGTGAGGACTAGTATGAAGATTATGAGCAAGTGAAGGCACGAGTGCATGAGTGAGAAGCACACAAGCATGCACACACATATACACACGCGCACACAAGGCAAGAACAAAGAGAGGAACAATGGGGTTCTTTGTATTACTCAAAAAGTCTCTTACAATAACCAAAACTCTAACAACCTAACCTCAAAAATGAGCTCTCTAGCTCTTTTTATAGTTTTTTACTAGGTTTTGGATCTGTCTAGACCTAGTGTCCCACCTAGTTAAAAATTAGGTTCCTAAGCTATTTTGGAGGCTCAAATGAGCTCTAAAAATTATGAAAATTGGTACATAGATACGTTGACTCCTTTGCCTGCTTAATCCTGCTTGGCTCTCCCTTTGATCTAACTCCCTTTGTTGGCTTCCCTGTCTTGTAAGGCCTTGACTGCACTGGATGCTACAAACATGTCGTATTAGTCTCATCACAAGGTTCTTGAAAAGGTTTCAATTATGGTGGGAGTAGCCACTACTCATCAACATTTCATCAATACTTGTTAGCTTGATTTGTAGAAGTTTATTGCACCTTGCATAATGTTGTTCTTTGGTTACTTTGAGATTTTTATTTCAGCTATACTTTCTTGCTCATATATATTGACTGACCACACACTTTGTACGTTCATGTTGGCATCACCTATGTATGTCCATGTGGTTTATGATACAGGGATTGTGATTTACATTCAACCTTTTGATGTGTTGAAAAAGAGGTTCGTGAAAAGGTTTTCATAGCTGAGAGACATCCAGATGTTGGCTTTTCTCTTCGATGATGCAATTGGAAGACTTATTCTTAACCTCACCATAGGAAATGTATAGTAGTATATCATAGGTGCATATTATCCAAGTAGGTTTTCTTTTGGTTGGATTTAAGTAGCGAACAAAATACCTTGGATATGATGCAATGATGAGTTCAAGCACTTTTGGATGCATTATTGGCCAGCAATATGATTTTGTTTCCATGATCACATGGTCTAGTTACAAATGAGACAAGTAAAATTTTCATAGATTTCAATTTTTAGCCATACAAGGGCTAAATTATTTCCCATAGAAAGATCATTTTGAGATTCAAAATTTTGATGACTTTGATTTCTCTTTGTGGAAGAATCAAATTCGTGACGCATTGATTCAAACAAGACAATGAAGGCCAATTAGTGCCATAACAAAGGAGCCTACTAATACACATGATGATAATGAGGAAGAGCTAGATGAGGTGGCCATGTTCACGATTCAAATACATCTTGCAAATAGTGTGTATTTTATTGTTTTGGATTATGAAATAGAAATGGAAGTTTGGAAAAAGATATGCAATACTTATGAGAAAGAGAATGCTTCCAACAAAGTGTATTTGATGAGGAAGCTCTAGAACTTGCGCATGAAAGACATTGACAATGTTATTTCTAATTTGAATAAGTTTGATGGGTTCTTTTCTTGGTTGCAAGCACAAAAGATAGACATGGATGATGAGATGATAGCGTTTCTATTATTATGCACTTGGTCACCATCATAGGACCCTTTTTTGCATAACCATTACCAATAGTACACTAAGTGGAAAGCTACTTTGCAATGACATATGTAGTGCATTGCTAAATGAGGAGAATCATAGGAAGCCTATGGTTACCACACATATTGGAGATGCCTATAATATACATGGTTTTGGTCATGGCCAAAACCAATACATCCATAAACCCATCAAGTAACCTTTCACTTTGAATTGTGAAACTTGAAAGCCATTTCCAATGAACATGGATAGGTTTTCAATTCTTGATATTGTGAATCTATGTACTTTCAATCCCCATTATTCTGATTCCATGTTGTAGGAGGGAAAAGGGAAGGTATCTTAGTGGTGTCTAATCTTGTCGACACATATGAATGGTGTTTGACTATAAGGGCACGATAAAAGAACGTCCACATAGTCTACTTTAGAGTTGAAACTACAATGGGTACACATCTTTTTAAATAAAAAAGAACAAAATTTGAAATACAATTACCCTTGAACACAGTTTCAACCAATTATAACTTGGTGTATGAATCCCTGAAGTTGGATTGGCCTCCATTGACCATTTGTTGTAAATCATCGACTATAGGCTATGACAAAATAAAAGGAACTAACAACACTACTCGCACTTCATGCTCTCAATGCCATATTCATGCAAAAAATAAAAAACAACGGGGAGGGGGAGGGGGGGGGGGGGGGGGGGGGGGGGGGGGGTGGATGGGAAAGGGTATGTAAAAGACAAGAATGCTAAGATATGCTAGTCATGAAGATGTTGTGAAGAGCATGGGATTCAAAAAATTTAATAAAAAAGCACACATGCACACACACCACTTTTGAACTCATGAATGCAATTGAGCAAAACTTTAATACCACATTTTGGAGTCAAGAAGCAAGGACATCAAGAGCAAATAGAAAATGAGATCATGATGGCATGCAAGGCAAGCATTGCACCAAATCCAGATGCAAATTCTTCATTCCTATCACACATTCAAAATAAGCACAAGTTTGCTAAAAAAGATGAGAGAGTATTAATATTCAAGCCAGAGAAGATCAAGCCAAAAAATGCATTGACAAAAGATTTCTGCCAATACCAAATGGTGAGCATTTCACTTTAAGTTGGAGCACTGAAACATTTCACACTAAGTGGTGAATGAACTCATACACGGTGGCCGAAAGTTCATCGCACAGTTTCACTGCCATGAATTCATGTTATGTAGATGTCCTCTCATGATGACATATTATATTTGCATGCTCATCTCCAGAATGTCCTATTTACACGTTTGAATTTAACATGAGGCACACTCATCAGAGATTATTTTATTGTAAAACTCCATTGTGTACAATTGCTTGATGAGCCTACATATAAAGTTGGGAATGCATGCAGTATCTTTTAGCATTTTATAAATACTGATCATTATTGTCATGTCATAGGAAACGTATCAAGTTTGGGTTTCGCTATGACATGGGACTAATGGAATCAAGTAAGTGGCTGTAGATACAGCCTCAGCCCATAAGTAATTAGGTAAATGCTTTTCATTTAACATAGACCTTGAAGCTATTTTACATCAATATTTACTTTAACAGGTACAAAAGTGATTGCTAGTATTAATAAGAAATGATAGAAGTCACTTCCATGCAGATTGCATGTATGGAAGGTGTGAAAAACCAATAAACTTATCATATCCTTTAAATAGATGAGCTGCAAGCTGCCCATACAGCTATTGAACTTATAGATATTCTAGAAAAGCATATATACATGTCAAAGATGCCTTCTAAGTTGGAAGTCATTGGCTTTCCACAAAAAGTTACGTACTATGTATCAGAATACTAAATTCATAGGATTTCTAACTGTCATACAATTGGATCGTATCAGATGTTTTCAATATGCATTGTCCAGACTTCAAACTAAAGGTATTAATAAGTCATGGTCAAAGTCATTGTTGTCTGTGATCCTCTAAGTCATAACCAGCATAGATATCCTGAGTATCATATGCATAGTACCACATATGGTATTGACCCCATTCTACCCCATAACTTTGTACAAACCTAGTATCAAACATGCTCTCCTGTAAAGCACATCATAAACTAGCATGAAAACATACATGATGAATCCCTTACCACAGATCTAGAGAATGACATGTTTTTTTGAGCTAGTTTAATGTGCACTACAAGAAAGCATATCGCTCATAGACCTAGATGAAGAAAACATACATGTTTAATATTACAAAAATTAAAGCTCTATATTGTTAGGTTAATAACAGTATAGATAATACAAACCAAAAAATTTGAGATACTGGCTAAGGCAAAGTATGTTAATCGACAATAAATTGATTGAGTGAAGCAATCTACAGTAGAACATTCTAGAATCACCTTCAACAAGCATAGTGGCAGGTGTGTACTATGTCCACCTGCATATGGCCTTTCACCACAAGAACATTGATACATGAAAGAGGGTGGGGCACCAGGACTCTGCACGAGACTACCCATCCCAGTACCTGGCACAAACATGTTTAAATGCAGAGCTCTGATGAGAGCGTGTATTTATGCTGGTATGAATGCATTACAAGAACGATGGTACATGCACTATGCAGACCAAAACCTTGAGCAGGGACTTCAATCCAGACCTAGTCTAGTAAATCATTTGATATTTATGTGGAATGTTTATTAAGTAGTCTGTTGCATTGTGGTGTTGTTGTGAAATACCATGTAGCTTGGTTCAATTTGTTGCCTTATGCTTTGTAGTGATGTGTATCAATCCATGCCATGGTCTTTGCATGATTGCCTCTAAGCATGCAAGCAGTTTGGAAGATATAAGCTGTAGTTTGATACTCCGCAAAAATCCACTGATATAGAATCCAAAGGCTATTATCGCATCATGTAGCCTTCCAATATGATATGGGACCCTGATATTCTTGAGCTTAACCTCTCCAGTGGCAAGCTTCCTCCATCCATTAAGAGGCCTGAGCCACTTCCCTTGTCACTGCCTATGCTAGGAAATATGTCCACTATCACCTTTTCAACCACCCCATCCTCAATGGCTTGCCTGCCTAAGAAGTTCGTATCTGAATCTCGTCCCCGTGAGTCAATCAACACTGAAGAAAAACCTCGATCATAGCAAACATCTAGGGCAGATTTCAAGTTAAGTTCAGGTACTGCGACCAATTCAACCCCTCTCTCAAGCAGTAGAGACTCCATTGTTTGGCAGCCTGTTCTGCTACTTTTCTCCAAATCATGCACAAGTGCTTGCTGCCTAGCAATTACCAAGCTTGGTGCGTGGGAGGTATCAAAGACATTTGACTCTAATGGAAGCTTTAGATCATTTGAAAGTATAATCCGAAGTGGCTGCTTGCATCCAACCTCTGAGGAAAGCAGCTTAATATCCTCCGACAGTGCAGAATCCAACGCGATCAACGCATCGTTCTCTTGAAGTAATTTTGAGTAATAGCTACCAGTAGTGCAATCAACTGGGGTAGACTCCAAAAACACACCATCAAATGACTGTGAAAACCTGCAAAAAAGAGGACTTCCAATTGTCATGCATTTAATCTTATACTGCCCGTGTATCCTTCCTGCATTCACTTAACCCCTCCACATACATCTCGTCTGTGTGTGTGTGTGTGTGTGTGTGTGTGTGTGTGTGTGTGTGTGTGTGTGTGTGTGTGTGTGTGTGTGTGTGTGTGTGTGTGTGTGTGTGTGTGTGTGGTGCACGTGTCTGTGTGCACACACTCATGCACAGAGTGCACACTGCATGTCATATGAACATGGACACATACAACCCCAGGCACGTGCACATGCACACATGCATGATGCATGCACACACAAACACAAATGCACACATCCATACAGCTATCATCATCAAGACTATGATCCATTTTTGGTATACAAGATGAATTGCCACTAAGAAACAGATCTTTGGGTAGATTAAAAAACACACAAAGAATGCACGCACCTAGATAAAACCATCATGTGCATCAGACTGAGCAATACTATTATTCACAATCGGGCCTCCCTGATAGATCATTAGCTGACCAGATTTTCTAAGGGTAGATACAACCAAATCTTAGTCTACCCTTGTAAAAATTTGTTGCATATTGATCAACCTTATGTAGAAAATCCTCACGCTTGGAATCCTCATGACTGTAGCAGCATCTCACTCTCCCACCTTGTTCAATTCCACCAAAGCCACTTCAGTCACATACGTTCCCATGCTTGCAATGGAGTCGGTTAGATACGTATGTCAAACTCATAGCCGCACTCAACAAGATAGATATCACATAGGTATAATATTTGGACGATGAATCATCATTCATAATGATGTACATTTTCCATTGTAGACTCTAGTAATACACAAATTTATGAGAATGTTTTGTGTGGATGATCCATCATTGCCATCTATTAATCATCCACGTACGTACTTTCCGAGGCAAGGTGGACAAGATCGTGCATAACGTGGTGGGGCCTCTAGTGTTTGTGTTGGGACCTCTAAAGAAGAGGCACATGATTGGAAGGACTCATTGACTTGACTTTCTAATAGAGACGAACTTTGAACAAAAGCCCAGATTGCAACTCATTTTCGACATAGAAAGTCAAACAATAAATCATCGTGGGTTAGTACATTTGCTTATGAGTTCATAAAGGATACTCCATAAATAACAATGGTAAGTAATCTTAGATTATAATGTCGCCCATGGTCAGATCATACATGATGTGATCACTACCACTTGATAGTGATCACTTATTTCTTTTGATATGGTTTTAAAAAATGATATTCATTGACCTTTTGCTCTATTATTTCGATATTGTTTTTGTATGCCATTTACATTCATGTATGTATTATATTTTTATGTAATGAAATATCATTAATCACTATCTCATTTATGGTGTAAATTGCAAAATGAATCATGATTAGAGTTTTTGGACTATTTATGTTCCTAATGTATATGGATGACAAGTATTGTTACATTGTGTAATGTGTTATAACGTATATCAACATGTACAGTGAATTATTATAATCATCAATATGTCGTTATACAAGATAATAGATTAGGTATTTTATGTTTTTTTTTTATTTTCTGAGTCGGGGATGGGGGCCCCAAGAGGCTTACCCGCTCAGAAGGCAGAATCTATCCGCCGCTTCATCTTTTGAAGAAGACTTATATGTGACCTTGGAACCCGAAGATTGTGGTCAACTAACCCCGAGGGATCAGTGCGGTGAGATACCCAATGCCCCGATCACGACACTGGAGTATGCGGACTTGGAACGAATTCCTCACCAAGCTAAACTGCCTACCCGACGTGTTCCCGACAAAGGAACGCCATACCCACAAGGAGCATCAGCTCACAGGAGGAGTCCACACACCAGTTTTGAGTCTCCCTCCTCACCACTGGCGACCGGTGAAGTTATTCCCATAACATGAAGTACCAGAGCTCTCACACATAAAATACCAGACCGGTATTTTATGTCCTTCTGACACCAAATATGTAAAAGAATGTTTAGCAAGCATAGTTGATTAAAATCGTCGATTTTTATATAAAAAACGTTTTCAAATCATTTAAATCATTCTAAATGATTTACTACGATTTTTATTCATTTTTTTCCCTAAAAAAATCGGTCTCAGATAAAAACCTAGGCTAATTGGTAGTTGATTATGTCCATGGTTTCATGGTTCACTTTCATGTATCATGTATGTTCATTGTTTACATTTTTGTCTTGACTCTTGACTCCTTTATTTAAAATGCATTTGAAAGTTGAGATTTGAAAATTGAAAGTAGTATGATTTAAATGTGGGCTTAAATTTTAGAATCTTTCATTGATGTATCATGTTAAAACTTAGACTTAGAAGTTAGAATGGATATTGATTGTTAAGACTCAAGATTCAAGAGTCTGGATCCATTACAATACTTCATCTTATTGACTATTATCTACATGTATTGCAAAACATTGGCAGGTTAAAACTTTCGCCATCCAGTGAAAAAAATATGTCGCTTCGCAGTTTGTCATGAGGTCTTTTGCTTCTTCTTGATAGTTGGGATCAAGAGCATCCATGTATACTTATGAGGAAGTTGAATGACCTTGGAGATGTCAATAGATAGAGGTGCTTCATCCTGAGAGGTAACCAATGGGGTATGGGTGCCTTCTATACAATAAGTTGCCTTGGGTGTAGTGGCACAAGTGGTCGCCCAGGTAGTGATAAGAGAAGTGGTAGGCACACAAGTGGGGAAAGTTGATACAAGTGGTATGGGTGCCTTCTATACAATAAGTTGCCTTGGGTGTAGTGGCACAGGTGGTCGCCCAGGTAGTGATAAGAGAAGTGGTAGGCACACAAGTGGGGAAAGTTGAGTCACGCATGGCAAAGTGAGGATACAAAGAGGTGGCCACTGCTTCATTCGTGCCTACTTCCAAGTGTACCTATCTCACGGAGGTGTCAAGAGAAGCGATCCACATGGTGTCACTTCCCCAATCTTGCACTACCTTGTTATGCCTCAACCACGGCCTTCCTATAAAAAGGGGAAATTTGCCCTTGACCCTTGGGAGCACAATGACCACAAAATCAAGCACAAAAATAATGCCCTACACTTCTACTTGTACCCCCTCAATTACTCCCATAAGGGTAACTTTGTTGTGATCAAAGTGGTCACTTACATTTTCTACTTGGAATTTTTGTCATCCTCCTTGGTGTCCATATAGGCTTCATCCATAGGGTGTTTGAGAGGAACTTTCACCTTTACTTGCTCTCCCTTGAGAGGTTGCACTTGCTTTTCCTATGCAAAATGGTTGGGTTGACTTTGATGTACCTTGAACTTGATGTCCTTCCTTTCTCTTCTTCTCGGGCGATTGTGAATGAGCTCTCTTTGCTTCTCTAATTCTTTCTTCTTTTATGCTCGACTCATCACACTTGTCAAGTTGCACCACTCTAGTGCTATGAGAAAGCGCATATGCTTGCTTTGCCTCTTGGTTTCCATCAGTTACAATAATCATGTCTAAGTGATAGGAATTACTTTGAGTAATGTTGGAAGCACTTGCCTTTAGGCAATCCTTGGTTTGTGGTCCTTTGTTTCCGAACAATATCTACATGAAGGTGAATCTTTAGGAAGAGAACAATTAATTTGAATATATCCATATTCGCCACACCGATAATACATAAAGGGCTGTTGGGGTCTATTTTGTCGAGGTCTTTCCCATGGCCATAACTCATTGTTGGATTGGTTTCCATAGAAAGTAGAAGTTGAACGAAGAAAAGGTTATCGTAGGAGTGAAGAGTGGTTTAGCCCTAGCCATTGCACACTAGGGGCCGGGTTTTGCACTTGGTTGGGGATTCCGCTTCCCTTGAGGAAATAGCAACCTCTTGCCTCATGTCCTCCCTTTCCACAATTCATAGACAACTCGCCTCGATCACTCTTGGACAAAATGGCTTTGCTCACACAGAGGGTGCACCATAAACTTGTATGTACCTCTTTTTGAGCTTTGAGCATCCAATCGAAGGAGCTCGCAAAGCTTTCATTGAAAAGACTTTAGGAGAGCCTTCTCCACCCATTTCTTAATCATGAATGCATCAGGGTTGTCAAATAATTCGATCGCTAGAGATCGGGTCTTGGTCATGAGCTCTCAAAAGGTTTCACATGGATGTAGAGTCGAATTCTCAAGTTCATCAAGATTCCTTTCTACAGTTACCATGCCTAAAGGCATCTATGAACTCCGTCTTTAAGTTCTCCCAAGTTAAGAAGTGGTCCTCTGCATATTGGTTGTACCACTTCTTAGCTAGTCCTAGTTTGGAGGGAAATAAGGCCAATAATGCATCCTATCATTGTTGCAAATCATTGTTACAAATAGAGAGGAATCTTTGGTCCTTGGGGTCTTCTTGTACACCAACACGGAACGATGGGAATCGAATGTTAATCCTAGATAAGAGGGTTGCGAGCTCTTCTTCCATACCTTTTGAATTTGTTCATTTCTCTTTACAGAGGAAGGCAACTAACTCCGCGTTGGGGGTTTCTTGAGACTTGTTCTCTTCTCTAGTAAGATCTATCTATTTAAGGATATTTGTTGAAACCGATCCTCTGATTGGGGTGGAGAAGTGCTCTGATTGGGATGGAGAAGTGTCGAGCCTTCCATCTATAGTGGCTTTTGATAAGTGTCTTTCTTGGACTTAATTGACCTTCTTTTCGACTTCTATTATGTTCCATTAACCATGGTGGGATGACATTGCTCACCTACTAGGAAGATAGCACTGAGGATGCCTAGGAGAGAGAATATAGCTTGGATAGAATCACTCAAGATAGAGAAACTAGCCTAGAGAATGTTGTGGAGGGAGAAAGTGTGTGGAATGAGTTACAAGGGGGCGGGGGGGGAGGGGGGGAGAGAGAGAGAGAGAGAGAGAGAGAGAGAGAGAGAGAGAAGGAAGCTAAGGAGAGTCGCCCAAGAGAGAGAAAGTTGGAGAGATTCATCTAGAAGAGAGTAAGCAGTTCAAAGAGTCACATAAGAGAGAGACTGGCTAGAGACAATCGCCTGAAAGAGAGAGAGAGAGAGAAGTTGGAGAGTCCCCTAGGAGAGAGAAAGTAGTTGGAGTCGTCACCCAAGAGAGAAAGAAAGAAAGACTTTTTAACGTCTATTAGAGGCCAAAATCGGCCTATGAGACAAAACATATACATCAGCATGATCCGATCCACTGCGATCCCAAAAAGAAAATAAAATGTGAGTATAGAACAAAGTATAAAAGGAGTGGATAATAGTTGGCGTCAAGGGTGTGGGGTGCTATGTGTATGCGCTCTACATGCTTAGGAGGTGAGATACAAATATGATATGCATAGGGAGGGGGGAGGGTGGGTGGTGTCGTAGCCCTCTATATGCATGGAGTGGATGCAGGATATAACGCATCGATGGGAAAGGCATCGTGGCGAGCCTCAGAATGCTCTGCACATCGAAATCAACAGGGGCACGCTGCTGACGTCTCTGTATCTCCATGTCATGGTGTGCATGAATTGCCTGGATCTCTCTCTGGTGGGGACCGCCTCTCCGTAGTGGAGTTCTCGGTCGTCGGCACTGTCGTCTAAGCTCCTCTTCCCTTTGTAATGTGACACCTCGTGTCGAACTGGGCTCCCGAGTGGCTCTGGGTCTAAAGAAATCTGTAATTTGAGTCTTTGGGGTCGAGTGTATCTCCATCTGCTGGAGAAGTGAGGCACGGTGGCGCTAGAGCTCTACTAAGAAACGGCCTAGAGGGCGTTGGTCCCCCGTCTCCAATAAATCCTTGATCCCTCTGGGCCCGCGGAAGAGCTGTGGGTAGCGGTCCTTGATATCCTCATAAGCTTGGCATCTACATGTGTAGTGCTCCTCGTCCTCCACCTCCTCTCGACACATCCTGCATAATCTCTCGTCCCTGGGGGGGGGGGGGGGGGGGGGGGGGTGTCACTCGCCCCGCCTCAATCTCGAGCTTGTGTGATGATACTCTGAGCTGCCCAATGGCCACTCTCTCTGTTGGTGCCATGTATGTATCCATGTATTGTGCTCTTTGAATGAAACCATCCCCTGTCACTGTCAGGAACTGCTCTCTGTAGTGTTTCCTCTTTGTGGGAAGAGGCTCCCGTGGTGCTATCCATGTCTCCGTGACGTGTATCTGTAGTAGGTCTTGACGGATGATCCGATTCCTCTCTGAGCGAGATAGGGTAATGTAGGGGGAAGAGAGGTCGTACCGAAAAGGAGGGAGGTCGGTAATGCTCATGCCATGGTTTTCCAACCATCGGTGGGCCTGTGCATACCATACTCTCTCATGCCTTGTCTCTACCAAATATCTAGAGCTCTCAAATGCAATCCTTGTGAGTCGACTGGTGGGGAGCTCCCTGACTCTCAGGATAAAGGTCACGAGCTGAAAGAGGGCCTCCACCAGCATCGGTGGTGTGCCAAGCTCAGCTCGTATAATGTCATGTGGAACCGAGGGCTTGCTACGGAGCAAGCGTGAGAACATAGTGCCCTAGGGCCTCTCAATTTGTGTCCACATCGCCTCCGTAATGCATGGTGCCCATACTGCCACTGCATACATCAGTGCCGGTGTCACTAGAGTATCAAAGAGCCACCCCTTGGTTCGGGGCTCTTGGAAATGTGCCTAAAAGCAGTCTCTCTCCAATCCAGCAAGCGTTGCATAGCCTCGCATCAATCTGTCTCTCACTGCATGTGCCATGGAGAACATACCTATGCTGCCCAAGAAGGTGACACCTAAGCAGACGTAGGATTCCACTATCTCTATCTGTCCTCCGGCTGTAGTGAAAGAGGCTCGACGACGTACTGTCCTAGAGGTGTGGAAGATCATGACCTTGGTCTTGCCAAGGTTCACTGTGAGTCCTCTCTCCATGTAGAAGGTATCGAGCACCTGTAAATGTGACTGCAGCCCCTCGTGTGACTCTAAAAGCAAGACAATGTCATCAGCACATAATAGGATGTGTACTGGCGTACCTCCGAGGTCTCCTCCTAGCCCTCCTGCTCACTGTATATACCTCGTGATCTCGTCGGTGTAGAGACCGAAGAGAGGGGGTGAGAGAGGGCACCCTTGTTTCACACCAATGGTGCTAACAAGGCTATCTGATAGGCTGTTGGGGCAATGTACCCTGCCTGTGACTCGTGCATACAAAGCATGGATGGCCCATAGCATGTCTAATGGCAACTGTAACTCCTGGAGTCTCCGTAGTAGTCTCTCTCGGGAGACCATGTCGAAGGCTTTGCGGAAATCCACAAAGCAGCAGTAGAGTCTCCGCTTGTTTGCCTTCCCACTCTCGATCAAGCAACAAAGTACGAAGATGTGGTCGATGGTGGAGAAAGTGGGGCGGAAGCCTCCCTGGCCGAGTGCTCTAATCCCAGCTTCCTCAGCATGTGTACTAAGCTCTGCCTCTAATACTGCCCCATAGATCTTGGCCACGATATGGCCTATCATAATAGTCCTGTAGTTTCCAGGATCCATCATATCACCGGATTTGTGGATATGCACAATTGTATGCATAGTCCACGAGTCAGGTAGCCCCTCAACCAAAGCAAGGTTGAAGAGGTGGGAGATCATGTGGGAAACTCCATCAACTGCATATATAAAGTGCTCGCCCTGTAGTCCCGTGTGGTCTGCTGAGCGGCCATGCTGCAGCCTATGGATGGCCTGTCGTGCCATGCCTGACGTGAATAGTGGATATCACTAGACGCGGTGTGGGGGGAATCGGCAATGGGGGCTGTCCTGAGACATCATATAACCTTTGGGCGTATGTGTGCCAAGTCCAAGGATCTGCTATGGGTGTAGGTGGGCATGGCTCACGTAGGGCCCTCCACGCGGTGGCGCAGTCCCTACTCATGAGTAGGTCAAACAGCTCTGCCTCCTGTCGCTCCTCGAAAGCTCGCCGCTTCCATTGTGTGAGAGCTCACATCTGTCGTCATGCCTCCCTCTCCATGATGGATCCCAAGATACTCTGAGCTCTGAGGTATCGGTATAGCTGTCTGCACTCCTCGTCGTACCATCTATTCTGGGGTGTATGCCCCAGCCGTGTCGAATGTACGATGCTTTGGGTGGTGTGGGGAAAGCTGAGGGCAGCGGATGTATGGAGGACAGAGGAGATGTGGGCGGTGAGGGTGTCCAATGGGGCGGAGGGATGAAGGGAGTAGATGCCCTCTTGAGCATGTGAGCTATAGATGTGTGCTAGCTCATGTCTAAAGTGAATGGTGGTATGGGCATGTGGTAGTATGGTGGTGGCATGGGGTATGCATGGTGAGCCACGTATGGATAGGGTGAGGTATGTGTGATCAGCTCCAATCGGCATGGGTGGGATGGTGAATGAGGTGATGAGATGTATCACCGTCGGGGGTCCGATTACATAGTCTACTATATTGCCTCCCTCCGGTGTCGTGGGTGGGATGCAGGTGAGACCACCTGAGGTGGGCCAAGTCGCCATCCCATTATAGATAATGAGACGGTGTCTTGTTCCCATCTGGAGTAGGTGTCAGCCGTATGAGATGAGTGTGGCGGTGTCAGCTGATGCTCTGAGTGTAGACTCATTCTCCATGGTGCGGAGCATCTCAGGGTCATCAAAGTCGTAAATATCACACTCGTGGCTCTGAGTGCAGGCGTTGAAGTCTCCTACAAGGAAGACTTCACCCATCCTCGTGTACTCCATAATGGTGTCATTGAGGCAGTCATATGGCAACGGAGTGTTTGGTCCCTCTCCCTCTGAGGACTACTCGGGGGTATGTGTGAAGCGCAAGCCGATGGGTGCAATATAACAGATGGCGAAGTACGCTTCTCTCTCCTCTGATAATTGGAGGCTTATCCACATGAAAAGTGCCTCTGGGTCTCTGGCTACCACCTGTATCATGTGCTGTAGAGACTGTCTATAGAGCACGGTTACTCCTCCTGATCCTCATGTAGTGTGTTGTCGCATCTGTCGGCAGTGAACTGACTCCCACCTATAGCCCTCAATCCTCGGTAGGCTCCTCGCCGGGCTCTCGTGTGTCTCTATCAAGAAGATCATGTCCCTGCCCTCCATAACCTCCTCCAGGCGCCCTGGATGTGTCTAGAAAGATCCATTGAAGTTCCAAACTGCAATGCGCACCTCCTTCTATGTTGTCTCATAGGCCGTTGATCCCTAGTCAATAGGTCGTCCGTCAAGAGAAAGTAGTTGGAGAGAGTCACCCAAGACAAAGAAAGTAGTTGGAGAGACCCGAGAGCAAGTAGCCTAGGGGTTAATGGCCCACAAGACTAGGCGGGTACTCAAGAGAGAGATATTAGCATGGGGATGAGTCTCCAAAGAGAGAGAAAGTGATTTGGTGAGAGATGCCCAAAAATGGGAAGTGAAGAATAAGGGGGAGAACAATGGTAAGATCCAAGCAATGGAGATGACTTCAAAAGCCCTATCCCATCGAGCATGCCAAATTTTCATTTGAAGGTGTTGAAGTTGTATGTGGGTTGAAGCCTACAGGGAATGCAGCCTACACGGAGTGGAGTTTAAACTTACTCCTCGAGTAGGTCTAGATACTTGAATTAAAATACTCACAAAGACTCAACACAATAGATCTCTGGACGGTGTACCAAGAACATTGAACTGGAGGAGAAGCACAACTAAGAAAGATACATGGGAGGGGAACACACAACACATACCTTAGATTAAAGATGACGCATAAACTTCTTCGCAAGATGGGTGTACAATACTTCTCCTCAACACCCACTCCAACGTTACTCTCTACGACAGCGCCTCTGGCACGGACTCCCTTGTGTGTAGGAGCTTGCCACGAATCTACTAAGGAAGAGTGCAAGAGCTAAATAACTATATGCCTAATAGAGGAGTCTGAAACTATCCTCTCAATGCTATTCTTCCTCTTCTATCCCATGTGCATGAACTAGGCATCCACTTATATAGCACTAAGAGAAGCTAGATATTTTAAAAAGGGTGTGCAGA
>CM035436.1:147184639-147214639 GCA_020310875.1 Ceratopteris richardii | reverse complement strand
AGAATTTGATTGACCCTCTCAGTCTGACCATCTGTCCGAGGATGATCACCACTACTCATTTTTAGTGACACTTTCAGTTTGTCAAATACAAACTTCCAGAAGTGTCCTATAAATCTGACATCCCTATCTGAGACTATGGATGTCGGTAACCCATGCAATCTGAAGACGTTCTGGATAAACAACTCCGCTACCTGAGGAGCTTCTATCGTCTCCTGCGTGGGTATGAAATGAGCCATCTTGCTCAGTCTATCTACCACAACTAGGATTGTATCCCGCTTCCTTTGGGTCCGCGGTAACCCCACTATGAAGTCCATGGATATACTATCCCAATTATGATCTGGAACTTGTAGAGGATGTAAAAGACATGGTGTCTTTATCCTTTCTGCTTTGTTGACTTGACACAAAAAGCATTGTTGAACATAAGTATGGATATCTCTGGCTAATCCAGGCCACCAAAATGTTCTTCTAACAAGCTGTATTGTCTTGTCAACACCAGGATGTCCTGCACAGGGAACATCATGGTTATCATGCATGACTTTCTTTCTCAAATCCCGAGAATATGGCACACAAACCTTTCCTTTCCGCTTCACTATTCCATTCTCCTGTGAGAAATTAGAATACGGAATGGACTTGTTTGTTTTAGTAGAAGAAAAAACAATTGGAACCGTCCCATCTCCTTAAATAGAGTCATCACTAATGGCTCTAACTATCTGTAACAAATGTGGATCTTCCACCAGTGCTTCCTTAATTTCTTGAAGCAGTGAGCTTTCTAAAACTGTAAAGCTCATTTGATACATTATACGAGATAATGCATCAGCTACTATATTTTCTTTGTATAGATGTGAAATTCTTGCATGAGCTCAGCCCAACGAGCCTGTCGGCCTCGAAGATCTGGCTGACTACAAAAATATTTGAGTGTATGATGATATGTGAATACCTTAAAGTTCCGCACCATAAAGATAGTGTCTCCAAACTTTAAGTGCATGCACCACCGCATACAACTCTTGTTCATGCACCGGCCAATTGCGTTGTGCACTACTTAACTTCTTACTTTCAAAAACTATTGGCCTTCCATCTTGACTCAAGACTTCGCCTATGGCTATGCCGCTAGCATCCGTCTCTAACTCAAATGGTTTTTGAGGGTCCACCACTTTGAGTATAGGCGCCTCTGAAACAGCTTGTTTCAAAGTATCAAAACTCTCTTGCTGCTCTTGCTTCCATGCAAATGGAATTTTGCCTTGAAGCAAGTTCGTCATAGGTGCTGCTATCGACGAATATGAAGAGATGAATTTTCGATAGAAACCGGAAAGTCCTAGGAATGACCGTAACTGCCTCTCATCCTGAGGAGTAGGCCATGATAAAATAACTGAAACTTTCTTGGGATCCATCTGAACCCCATCGGCTGAAATCACATGCCCTAGATACTCTATCCTCGGAAGAAACAACTTTGTCTTCTCTGGATTTACATACAGCTTATTTTCTTTTAAAATATTCAACACAAATCTTAAATGATTTTCATGCTCATGCACAGTCCTACTATACACTAGCAAATCATCCACAAAATCAACAACACACTTTCCTATGAAAGGTCGTAAGATATCATTCATTAACATCATAAATGTAGTTGGAGCATTTGTTAAACCAAAAGGCATGACCAAATACTCATAATGACCAAAACGGGTCTTGAAAGTTGTCTTATGTACATCATGATCTTTTACTCTAATCTGATAATAGCCACTCTTTAAATCTATCTTACTAAATACAATGGCTCCACCTAGAGCATCCAAAAGATCATCAATCCGGGACATAGGATATCTGTGTCTAATAGTGATCTTATTGAGTGCTCGATAATCGACACACATCCTGTAAGATCCATCCTTCTTCTTCACAAGAAGAATCGGTGCGGCAAAGGGTGAATAGCTGGGTCTAATCAGCCCTTTTTGAAGATACTCGTCCACGATCTTGCGGACTTCATTTTCCTCCTGCAAACTCATTCGAAATGATGGCCGAGCGGTGGTACCAATTCGATTCTATGCTCTATATTCTTGCAAGGAGGCAAACCTGATGGTAATTCCTTTAAAAACAACTCTTGGAATTCTGCTCTCACTTTGGCTGAAAGTGCTTGAGCATTCCAACTTGAGTCTCCATGACTACATGAATCCATCTCAACATAAGACAAATACATGAAATAAAGAAAACAGATATACTTACAATCAATTTTGAGCAACTTGGTAGCAGTCACCAATCGAGTCTCTTGGAGATCTGGTTCTCCACGGATCAGTAATCTCCTTCCCTCATGCTCAAACTGATACACATGCGAAACAAAATCAATGACTGGTTTCTTCCTTGCATGCCACTTCTTACTAAGAACTATGTCGAAACGAGCTAATCTCGCTATCTCAAAGTCCAATATGTCCTAATAGGACTGGATCTGAATAGGAAGATCAACTACTCGTCTATCCTAAGTCTCAGTTCCCTTCCCATCGGCTAGCTCCACGGCATAAGTATAATCTACTGTACCGTATCTAAGCATAATCTCTTGACTAATCGAGAACTAATAACATTATGAGTCGAACCTGTGTCAAAGAGTACCTTGACAGGCTGTCCTTCCACGACTCCTCTCATAACAATAAGCTCAGTATCTGGGAACCGGTATCCTTTCTGTGCCACTGGCGAAAGCACAGCATCTGGCACAGTCGGAACCTTTTTAGTGACCGTCATGGCCACTATGGGAGATGATAATAGAGATGGGGAATCCCCAAACTCATCCTCACTCCCACCCCCTTCTTGAGTCGGATTTATGACTATGGTGGCTGCTATCTTTTTCTTTTTAGGACAATCCTTATACAAGTGCTTCCCTAAGCAACCATAGCACAAACCCTCTTTCATCGCCTTCTCTTTCTGCTGAGGGGTAAGAATAGATCTGTTATATGCCCTCTCAGCCAGAGAAGATACTTTTCTCTTTCCTCATGAGACTGTCTAGATCACGTGCACCTGCTTAGCCTCCCTAGAAGGCTGTGCACTGACCGAACCAGGAGTCGAAGTATGGAAAGGTCGGCTAACCCTAGTCCATGGGGATCTCTTACCCTGGGAACCTGTGCTCCTGTGGCCGTCCTCATAAACCAAGGCCATCTCTGTGGCCTATGCCAAAGATTGACACCGCTCCTTCTTCACTAAAGGTCGAATAGTTTCTCTGAGTCCCAAAACAAACATGTGGACTTCAAGAAACTCTGGAATGGTATCAGGTACTTTAAGAAGTACCTCTCTATACTTATCTGCGTATTCGTGAACTGATTGATTCTTCTGACTGATGAAGAACCAGGTGTCTAGTACAAAATTGTTATAAAATAGGATTTTGAATTGATCCCATGTCGTGGGCTTCTTCTTATCCTGCTCTATCTTACACCACCACCTATGTGCGACATCCATAAGATTATAAGTCGCCTTCTGAATCTTGTGCCTATCATCAATGATATGACACAGGCAAAAACACTGTTCCCACTTGCTGAGCCACTGCTCAACCGCGCCAGCAGTCCTAGCGCTAGTTGAGCCATGATATCTTGGCGGCTTAAGATCCTTAAGCTTCCATCTGGCTTCTCTAACTAAGACGCTGTCTTTAAGGACTTTTGAAGTTTGATGCTCATATGGAGCATCTACCTCCATCTCTGGCAAATCAAAATCAAACGGCTCTTCTTCTTTCTTAGAACCACGCACGTGTTCCAAGATATCATGAAGAGAACTTTCTAAGGATGAAATTCTATTATTCATGGCTTAAATTGGATCAACAGGAGGTTTTGGCATAAGGGTATCTGTCCTAACAGGTGATCATGGTTCGGGTTCCATGCTAGAACTAAGGCAAGAAACTTTTTCTTTTGGTTTTCTTCTTTTTTTTTTTTTTAAGACTAAACAAACGCAAGCGGAAAAAGAACCAATCAAAGCCTTTGCTTAACAGAAAAAGTCAAAAGAAAGAAACTTTTAATATATTTCCTAAACTTCAATGCACATGCATGCTAATTTTTAGAAATTTCGGCAACCTAACGACGTCACTTTGAAATCCAAAATAATTTCGAAAAGCGTCAACATTCAACAAAAATCAAATCATGTGCCGGCAAGCACGATCTATTCTTTTTATCTTCTCAACGAACACCTGCAATTGAAAACTTTTCCAAATATGCTGTTGGGCTCTACAGGCCCTCAATCAATATATATTTCTCTTGTCGATACCTGCCGATACCTGTCAATACTTACCGCCTGTAAGAAAATCTCAAGCATCGACCATTTATCTCTACTTACGTCATTCTATACGTATGCAAGAATACTTCTAATATGCACAATAAACAGAAATAATCAACCAAATATTGCAAAAATACTTATCTCAGATTTCCTGTGATATTCTTGAAGCATCCAATTGAAGAGCTACAGGTAGACTATTCACTCCCTTTGGTTCGTGGATCGCAGAAGTCTTCAAGAAGTGCTTCGTTGATGGTGCTCAATGAAGAACAATCCACTTCCAACCTCTGTTGCAGGCAATATCTGGACCCGAAGTATGGCTTGTAGCCACTCCCTGGAAAGATCTCTAAGAGAGCTTTCTAACAAGCCCAAGAACTCCAAATTTGGATAAGAATTGACCAAGTTGTGACCAATTTGGCTATGTTGGTGAGCTTTTAGCTATGACAACCCATAAAAAAAACAAATTCGTAAATGGATTGTCACCCTTCTCTTCTCTGCAGCGACAAACAGGATGTATGCGCTCAGATCATATTATCCCACATATTCAGAAATTCGAAGAGCGTTCATAAAGATTGCGTTTCTCTATTATGACTTCGTATATGAACAGTGAAGGTGCTATTTCCTGAGCGCTCACATGCGGGGTAACTGAGCCCACTGTCTCTGTAGGCTGACCGTTCAGGTGGCTAACATGTTAATCTTTGAAAACAAAGAACTCCTCAGGCCTCTATGCTCATGAAGTGCCAAGGTCTTCGAGCTCTGGGCAGAGCTTTGGGAAGCGCGGGTCGAGTCTGAAATGGAGGCCAAAGATGGGCTCTGGGCAGAAATCTGAGCAGCACGGCAACAAGATAACGCCGGCCTTTCTATAGTTCAGAGGGGCGGGGTCACATGGACTCCCATCTCAGTCCTTTTTGCGCCACACAAATCCCTGCTACAGACGACTGCTGACCTCGAGAAACGCTCAACACAACGATGGAGAAGACCACCCGCACGAACGACGATGCTCCACCAAAAGAAAACATGCACGAACTCAACAACCACATGAGTTCTCTTCTAAAATTAAAAGAACCTGGCTCTGATACCAAATGTGAGGCTTTCCTCAAAAGAAGACATGCAAATGATGTGTGTGTGTCACTCTCCTCCCATCCATTTATATCCTCTTGTATCTAAAATAGCAGTGATCTAGAATGATCTAGCGTCGCCATGTGGCCTGCATGAAACACTCATCCCCACTAACCATCAAATACCTTAGGATATACCCCCGAGCTTAGGACCTTGGCTAACTAGCCCTCGTCCCACACACACGTGGAATGGTCTCTGTAGACCAATGTCTGACGCCCAAGAGTAGCTGTCACCGAGGGGAAGTCGCCAAGGAGGAGGTTGTCTCCCAAGGGGAGGAGGTGCCTATGGGGAGTTTAGTGATCACCCAACCCAAAGGCCATACCAATCATGCCTCTACATATACCAAGTTCAATCACAACAAATCTCGGATTCACCATTAAATGGAAGTGAGACTATATGCTCATGATAATCAACCAGCAAGACTATATAGCCATAAGCTCCATTATGCATACTATCAGCTAGACACTATTGACATCCCCACTAATGTCATTAGTGCCCCATAATCAATATAGAACTAATGAATACATGCTAACATGCACACCCCACAACACACACAAACTACAAGCATAAACTCATACAAAGCTCTACAAACTAAAGTTCTACCACTTTACAAAGTGATGGGCAAACTCAACCATAATGAAGCCTAGAACAGGATTCAAGCAAAAGATAGGGAAAAAAACAACACATGCATAGTTAATATAAATATACACACATGTGACATATCAACTTATTACAACTTGCATGAAGAATCCACAAGTGAAAACTAGAAGTTTGCTAATAAAACAAACATATAGACCAAGATGAATCCATGCAAATCCCAAATCACCCTCAAATGAAAGTGCAATAATAAGCTCATGAAAGTTAACCACAAGACTATACAGGCATTGGCTCCATTATGCATAGTATGGCATCGATCCATTATGCATAGTATGGCATCGATCCATTACGCATAGTATGGCATCCCCGCTAACATCATTAGTGCTCAATTATTAGTGGTTATAGAACTAAGAATGAATGCATGCTCACAAACGCATCCCACAATGTTATGATGCACAAGCACTACAAATTATGAACTCATAGGAAGCTTTGCAAAATTAGTTTTTATCACTTCTAAAAGTCATGGGAAAACTCCATTGTAATGAAACCTAGAACAAGTTCCGAGCTAAAGATAGGAAAAATCAATGAAAAATGCATAGTTGATGGGTATACACACCTATCATCTAGTCACAACTCGAATTTTCCATATATATGTGTCATATATGGTTCGATTCGGTGATAGGGCTTCCCAACTTGAAGCATGCTTATGATAATACGCAACACCAACTATTGATATAGCCTATTGATGTGGATGTCCATCCATGATCCATTCCCACATATTGCAACTTGCCACTGTACTCAATGGTGTGGATCCATCATCTCTAGTTGGTATTTTGCAACATATGCAAGGGATGTTACAAATGGTGAGGGAGATCATAAAAACAACCTAGGATCATGTTGTCTTCTATGTTATCCTAGAACATAGGCCTCATCATCCCCAAGTTGGCATGTGGTACAAAGGGATTTTGAGACCAATATGAGATAAACATTTGCATGAGTTATCTTCTCATTGTTGTGCTCTATTTGAAACTATAA
Source organism: Ceratopteris richardii (assembly GCA_020310875.1). Taxonomy (NCBI): domain Eukaryota; kingdom Viridiplantae; phylum Streptophyta; class Polypodiopsida; order Polypodiales; family Pteridaceae; genus Ceratopteris; species Ceratopteris richardii. The sequence continues at coordinate 147,207,658 of CM035436.1, read as the reverse complement.
GGGAAGTGATTGGTGTTTTATAAGTTAGAGAGATCACCAATACAATCTATATTGCACACATCAATTGCCACAAAGCAACTCACATAGGATGATATTGTGATATCCTTCGAGGAGATCAAAAGCTTATAAAATACCACCCAATATTCAATTGTAGCAAGGTTGGCTCTAGACCAAAGGTATCTTGTCAAATAAAAGAAACAGCCCGGCTCCATGAAAGTTTGAGAGGCAATTAGGTTGTTGAGTCGTCAATTTTTCAGTTTCAAATTGAGGAAATTGTTGTTTCAAATTGAGGAAATTGTTCCACAACCAAAAATAAGGGTGAAAGTATATGTCCCCAAACCCAAAGGACATCTAGATAGGCACTTATAATTATTTAGACCAAGTTTTAAGTGACGGCCTATGTGAATTGGCCCCACCTTAACTCAGACCTATAAATAGGACTAGCTCATTTTTTCATTTATTCCTAGTATGCGGCACTTTAATCCTTCCCCCTTGGTGGAGCCACCCCAAACCCATCTAGTGTGTAGTCGTATGGGACTTCGACCCTTGTGGTGATGGCCACCTATGTAGGCTCCTAGGGTCAAGGGTGAGCCAGTTTGGCTTTAAGGTTGGAAGTGAATCTAATATCCACCCTTATATGCTTTTAAGCATGGTGTGTGCTTGCTTTGTCTTGTTAGTAGGGAGGATCCTTGCAAGGCACCAACACGCTACAATCCTAGCATGCTAGATAGCACTGATGAGAAAGTGGTGATAACAAGGGAGCAATGTGGTTAGCAACGGGATGGCAACGGGATGGCAACGTCGTAGGCAACGCGTTAGCAACGTGTTAGCAACGTGAAGAAGTTGCGAACCTAAAGTTGCAATAAAGTTGCCTATAATTCATTTTTTTAATCAAATTTTTATTATTTTTTTAGATTTTCATTACCCTAACTGTATAAATCCTCTTATAAATGCTTTAATATATGCAAAAAACACATATAAGTATTATATATTAACATTTAAACATTTCACATATAGATCATTTGACGTCGACACTTGACCTTCATTTCAACTTAGAAATTTGATCACAATATGAATGCACATTAACTTTTAAGTTTTAAGTCGAGCACTACTAAATAGATCACATTTCAAATTTCATAAGAATACTCAATAAATTCAGGAATCGCCGTTAAAACTTAAATACTCAAGTGACAAGAATCGAGATGGAACTTGGAAGTGAGCAATGAGCACATGCCACAAATACAATAATCAATCATAATGCAAAATCTAGGTACATGAGTCATACTGTCATCTTAAAGAGTCAAAACAAAAGTCAAGAGTCAAGACAATCATACTATCATCTAAATGTCATAAATACATATCCAATGTCATGACTCATGTAACATGTCCAAATAAATATACAAATATAAGTCAGTCCAAGAGTCAATCATCAGAATCTCACTCAGTATCTGATGAAAACTCATCCTCATCAGGCTCATCCTCATCCTCATCCTCTCTACCATGTGGAGCAGAACTAGTAGAGGCCCCTGCAAATGCTACAGCTCGTGATCGAGTACGTCTCTGGGAGCGAGTCAGATGTTGTGGCTCGGTCAACTCATGATATAACATGTTGTAAAGGTCCAACTCCTCTGAAGGTATAGTAGGCATCTCATGGACCTTCTCTATTTCAATGTGGTCAATGTTGACCTGTCGCACATATGCTGTATGACCTCCGCTCTCCAAAAGGCGCAAGTTGCAGTGACAATATACTAGCCGCTCCAACTGTGCAGTAGATAAGCGATTCCTCTTCTTTGTGTGGAAGAGGGCCCAAGTGCTCCAATTTCTTTCACATGGACTAGCGCTACAGTCATGTGAAAGAACGCGGATGGCAACTGATCTCTTCATGTTCCATAAAAAGTATGCATTATTTGCTTGAATTATGAGTTCAAAATTATGAATTAAAATTTAAATGAAACTTAGAAGTTTGTACTTACTACTTACCAACTCAGTAGGCCATATTTCTCCCACCAAGACACAGGTGATAACTGACTAGACCGGAGCATGGAGGTATCTTTCCCAAAACTACCCCCATAGTTCCGGAATAGTAGGAGCTGATCCTCAAGTGTCAAGTGCATATCAACATCATCAGGATATAGTCTACCTATGTATGAAGTCCATGCACTGTCAAGCTCATGATCCAACATCTGCCTCTCATATCTCCATAAGGGGTGTAGAATGTGAGCAATGCCATGAATCGGTCGATGGAACCAACTCCATCGATCCCTCCATATAGATCTAATCTCATCAAGCCTATTTATCCAATAGTCAAGAATCAAGAATCAATGTGAATGCATGTGACATGTCATTGGTAAATATAAATAAGAATAATAAAATTTGAATGTAGCATTATCAAAATGCATATGGCATACCTGTCTGAAGAAATAGAAGTGCATCGAGCAAGGGACTCCCCAACGCTTTCCATATACTCGTAGACGAGGCCTATAGTACTCCCCTCCATGTCAACAATGCGTAGCATGGAGTATAGAGGCTGCATCACTCCCACCAAAGCCTCTAGCTCTCTCCAAAATCTGTCACTCAAACATGTAATGCGTACTGACTCTGCTTTCCTGCATGTATGGCCACTCCATGCAAGCCACTCCTAAGAAACAACTGTCTGCATAAGTGATTGCCTCACTCGAAGCAATCTCTCCATCACAATGCACATATAAGCAAATCTGGTCTTTGCAGGCCTAAGAAGCTCCAGATCGCTGTATGATCTGAAAATGGAAAGCAACTTTGGCCTCTTCGTGAACAGGGTGACCACTCTCTGACATGTGGAAAAAATCTCATGTATCCAAGGAACCTTCCCAACATCCTCAATCAATAAGTCTATGCTATGAGCTGCACATGGAGTCCATACAATGGATGGGAACTCCTTCTCTAACATCTTCCCCATGGAAACACAATTACTTCCGTTGTCCGTTATGACTTGGACAACATTCTCCACTCCAATCTCCAAGACTGCCTATATGATATGTCCAAAAATGTACTCCCCTGTGATGGATAGGCCTGGAGTAGATGCATCAATGGCACGTAGGAACATGGTACCTTTGCAACAATGAACAAGTATATTATATACATTCCTTTTCCTAATATCTGTCCATCCATCACACATCAAAGTGCAGCCATATTTCTTCCAGGTCTCTGCCATAGGCTCCAATTGCTTTTGCATAATTTCTTTTGTTCTTCTCAGCTCACTTCCTCTTAGCTCTTCATAAGAAGGCCCTTCCCACTCAACCCCAAGCCTACTCACCATTTTCATGGCCTCTTTCCATGCGGGAGTGCGCACCACATTAAAACTTAAACCACATTTAATGAAGAGCCTCATAATACCTTGGGTGGCCTCCTGCTTCCCTTGCTTTTGCAAACTAGCCCGTATGGATGATGCATGTAGGCTTCCACGACCTGTAGGAATGCTTTGAGTCTCTCGTGGTCTCTTTTGCTGATGCTCTGATGCATGTGCTACCTCCTCTGTCTCCAAGTCCTCAACAAGAATGTCCCCTTAGATGCTTGGGATGAATGTCCTTGAGGAATAGAGCTTTGTGCACTACTATGTGTTTGTATTGATGCTCTAACCCCTCTTCTCATTTCCCATGCTGCAACCCATTCCAAAAGCTCTTCCTTCATCTTCTCTGGCATTGGTTTAGAGCAAGGACCAACACCTATACCTCCAAAACGTGCTAAATGTGCTTTTATTCTATCTTCCCCTCCTCTCCCTTTGTACCCACACAAATTACAGGTCCATCTCTCACTACCTCCTATTCCAAACTTTCCTTGGCTCGTGACATACTGCCAACAGTCTTGTTTAGCTCTAGGCATGATGGTTGACTGCTCTCTTTGTATAATCTGAAGGTGACAGGTGCCACAAGTCACAGGTGACAGGTCTCTCTCTCTCTCTCTCTCTCTCTCTCTCTCTCTCTCTCTCTCTCTCTCTCTCTCTCTCTCTCTCTCTCTCTCTCTCTCTCTCTCTCTCTCTCTCTCTCTCTCTCTCTCTCTCTCTCTCTCTCTCTCTCTCTCTCTCTCTCTCTCTCTCTCTCTCTCTCTCTCTCTCTCTCTCTCTCTCTCTCTCTCTCTCTCTCTCTCAACCAGTTTCTTTTCAGCACTTTTATCTTTTCTGATTGACAGAAGATACACCCATGTGCATCGATTTGTCTCATAGGCCGAGTTCAGTCTCCTAATAGACGTAAAAACACTTTCTTTCTTTCTTTTCTTCTCTCTCTCTCTCTCTCTCTCTCTCTCTCTCTCTCTCTCTCTCTCTCTCTCTCTCTCTCTCTCTCTCTCTCTCTCTCTCTCTCTCTCTCTCTCTCTCTCTCTCTCTCTCTCTCTCTCTCTCTCTCTCTCTCTCTCTCTCTCTCTCTCTCTCTCTCTCTCCCTCCCTATATTGGCCAAGTTATATGGGGCGGTACTAGAGACAGAGTTGAGTACTCTCGCTGAGAGGAAGGGCATCAGGGCTCTAGGACAGGCAGGTTTCAGACGAGATTACTCTACCATTGACCACATCTTCACTCTGAGATGCCTGATCGACCAGGCCAGGGTGAGGAAGAGGAGATTATATTCTTGCTTTGTGGACTTCCGCAAAGCATTTGACACTGTTCCCAGGGATCGACTCTTCAGACGACTACTTGACATCGGAGCTCCGGAGGAGATGATATGGGGGATCTACGCCTTATACGAGAGAGTATCTGGTAGAGTCAAATGTCCACGGGGCTTATCTGATCCACTTGCTAGCACTATCGGGGTGAAGCAAGGATGCCCTCTCTCACCCACCCTCTTTGGTCTCTACATTGATGAGATAGTGGACTTCATACAGCAGCAGGGGGGAGATGGCATTGAGGTACACGGGTCCACTGTCCATATTCTTTTATACGCTGATGATATTGTATTGGTTTCAGAGTCTGCAGAAGGTCTACAGCATCATCTACACGGCCTAGATGACTTTTGCAGACACATAGGGTCATCTGTGAACCTTCGTAAAACCAAGGTCTTGATCTTTCATACATCAGCACAGGTACGCAGACATAGTTTGTTCACAGCAGCAGGTGGACCGATCGAGGTGGTCGGATCATATGTTTACTTGGGGGTGACATTTACAGCAACATCAGGGGTCTTCTCTATGGCTCAGGCAGCCCGTGACCGCATCACACGTGGGTACGCAGCACTAGCTTTGATGGAGAGACAGTGCCACCAGGCATATTTTCAGGAGCCCCGCACAAAGGGGTGGCTCTACAAGGAAGAGGAGGCACTCCCATTCATCAAATGTTGGAGAGCAGGAAAAGATCTTTCAAAAAAGAGAGCTCTCATTTTGCAGTTCCCCTCTGAAACAGTGAGATCCACCTTCATTCGCAAAAGAGTGGTTTTGAGGGGGCTTGAAGGCCCGCCTATTTACCTAGATGATGATCTCACACCCATGCAAGTAGCACATCGTCGTGCATGCATGCCAAGAGTACACGAGGCTCATAGGGAGGGGAGAAAGGCTTCATACAGAGATGGTAGGGTCATCATTGATGGCAAAGCCGTACTATAGGGATTCACGGCCTGTGAGACAGTTGAGGAGATACATCTTGCAGTGTGGAACTGCAATGGCGATTTATGGACACATCCAGAGAGGCTTGAGGAGGTGAGCAAAGATAGAGATATTATTTTGTTGACAGAGACACATGAGAGCCCCGATAGGAGCCTACCTCAGGTGCATGGCTTCCAATGGGAGTCTATACACAGAGATTGTACACTCCACCACACTACCAGAGGATCAGGGGGAGTAGAGATACTCTTCAGAGATGGACTTCAGAGCAGGATACACATCGTCGCACGAGACTCACAGGCCAGATACCTTTGGATCTGATTACACCTCTCACAGGAGAGGACCATCTATATTGCACTATGCTATTTTACACCCTCTGGCTCCCGATTCTCTGTCATGGATCAGGAGGAGGGCTCACCTTATACTTGTCTATCAGAGGATATCACTGAGTACTCTACTCTAGGAGAAGTCTTCCTCATGGGGGACTTCAATGCCAGGACGGGTAGCGATCAGTGCGAGGCTTTTGACCCCGGGGATCCAGTCATACTACCCACTCTAGAGGAGGGATCTATGGCGCGAGTTTCAGCTGATTCTACATGCACACTCTACGGTACCCACCTACTCAGACTCGGGTCCAGGCATCGCCTCGTTATTTATAACGGGATGAGACAGTGGCCTATGTCAGGGAGATTGACATGCATACCGCACTCAGTTACAGATGGAGGAGGGAGTATCGTAGATTATATCATGGGACCCAAGGAGGCCACCCACCTATTCAGTTCCTTCACCATCCCACCTATACCCATTGGAGCAGATCACGCATATCTTGCACTATCCCTCAAGGGGGACATTCACACACACACACCCGTGACACATCCCCCACACACTACCATCCACTTCACACACGAGCTTGCTCACATATACTCAGCCCGAGTTGAGGAAAGCCTTCTTTTGCTTCATCCTGATACCCCACTACCTATACTTACCTCACATATAGCATCCATCCTTCAAACATCAGCCATCGGTTCATTCCCACACACCACCCATTCTAGTCACACACCTCCCCCAGGGACCATGCCGCAGAATCCTTGGTATGATGATGAGTGCAGGAGTCTCCACCGTCGACTACGAGCTCAGAGAGCATTGGGAGAGATCACAAAGATTGATGCTAGAAGACATATGAAGACCCTCACACGCCGAAAGAGACGGGCCTTCGAGGAGGCACAGGAGCTTGAGCTATACCATTTACTTATGAGCAACCATTTACTTATGAGCAGGGATTGCACTGCTGCATGGCGCACACTACGAGAGCCACGACCAACCACACCTATTGGAGATCCACAGATTTGGCACGAGTATGCTGAGAGACTATATGAGATACCTGGACAGCCTCCCATCCCCTAACCACCTGGACCACGCCCTACTCGTTCCTCTTTCTTCACAGCAAAGATGATCCAGAGGGCCATTGAGCGGCTACAGCATGGGCGTTCGACTGACCACACGGGACTGCAGAGTGAGCACCTCATATATACCGGCCCCACTATAGCTCCATTGATTGCACATGTCTTCAATCGGGCTATAGGGGAGGGCTTCCCAGAGGAGTGGACGAAGAACATCATTGTACCCATTCACAAATCTGGGGATACCTTGGACCCAGGGAACTACAGGACTATCATGATTGGTCACACCATGGCCAAGCTTTATGGGACGGTTCTCGAGATAGAGCTCAGCTCTTATGCAGAGATGGAAGGGCTACGAGCACGTGGTCAGGCAGGTTCCGACGGGCTTTCTCCACTATTGATCACATCTTCATTCTACGTTGCCTCATCGATGGGGCAAAGATACGGAAGAAGAGATTATATTGCTGCTTTGTGGATTTCCGCAAAGCCTTCGATACTGTGCCACGGGAGAAGCTTTTTCGGAGACTCCATAGCTTGGGGATACCATCAGAGATGATTTGGGCCATCTACACACTCTATGAGCAGGTGATTGGGAGGGTTCGATGCCCGAGGGAACTATCAGAGGCCATTGCTAGCACAGTGGGTGTTAAGCAAGGCTGCCCACTCTCTCCCACTCTCTTCGGGCTCTACATCGACGAGATTGAGGACTACATTCTCCGAGTTGGAGGGGAGGGTGCAGACCTTGGAGGTACACAGGTCCACATTTTATTATATGCAGATGACATTGTATTGATTTCAGAGTCACCCGAGGGATTACAGCACCACCTAGATGCCCTCCATGAGTTTTGCACACAGAGAGGCCTGACAGTAAACCTTGGCAAGACCAAGGTCATGATCTTCCACACCTCCCCCATGGTGAGGAATGGAGAAGCATTCACAGTTGGCAGTGGACAGATTGAGGTGGTCACTTCCTATGTCTACTTCGGAGTCACATTCACGAGCTTGCCTGGCCCCTTCAGCATGAGACAAGCAGCCACCGATAGACTCACACGAGGATATGCAGCCTTAGCCATGTTAGAGCAGAGATGTCACCAGGCACACTTCCAGGAGCCCCGCACAAAGGGGTGGCTATTTGACACACTAATGAGACCAGCTATGATGTATGCTTCGACAGTTTGGGCACCAGGCCTCACAGTTACCCAGTGGAGTGCGATCGAGAGGCCACAAGTACGTATGATCTCGCGACTATTTCGTGGGAAACAGTCAGTGCCACATGACATTATCAGGGCAGAGCTAGCTGCACCACCCATGGTAGTAGATGCACTATTCCAGACTATCTCCTTTATTCAGAGGGTGAGGGAGCTCCCTACAGAAAGACTCACACATAGAGCTTTTGAGGCATCTATACAGATATCAGAGTCGGGATATGAGAGAGCTTGGTACACTCATGTTAGAGCATGGTTTGATAGTCATGGACTTGATATGGATAGATTGCCGCCTTTTCAGTATGATCCAGACTCACCTTACATCCACCTCTCGCGTCAGGAGAGGAATCTTGTGCTCAGACAGGACCTTTGGCACCTCTACATTAGTCAGACATGGCACACACCACACATGGGATCGAGACTATCGCACTATCGAGACCAGTTCTTGGACATACTAGTGGATGGTTTCATCCAGCGACCACGCTACATGGATACCTACATGCCTCATAGCTCGAGGGTGGCCATTGGCCAGTTGAGGGTCTCATCACACCGACTAGAGATTGAGATAGGCAGAGCCACAGGCATTCCCCGAGAGGAGCGGCTATGCAGGATATGCAGAGTAGAGATGGAGGATGAGGAGCATTTTGTTTACAGATGTAGCGCATATGATGACATTAGAGGCAGATACGAGACTCTGTTTACAGGGCAGCCCACCCTCCGAGAGATCATGGGCTCTAGAGATCAGAGAAAGCTCGGGCGATTCTTACTAGAGATTCAGAGTCACAGAGATTCTCTCCTCCAGCCTGCTGCAGCTTCCCTGACACGAGGGAGACATAGTCAGCTCACTGACTTCTTCATTGCACGACGTGCAGCAGCCCTCCGCCCCTTAGCTCACACATCGAGAGGGGTGACTCTTCGGCAGGCTCAGACCTCTCGAGCTAGGAGACGACCCCGTGCTATAGGATATCAGGCCCTCAGACTTCACAGACACCAGATCGCAGACATCCAGGCTCGTGACCATCGCGCCATGGAGGAGAGACGATCCCGGATGATGGCAGATCCCGCTGCAGCCATCAGGGTGGCCTTGACTCCACCTCCACCCATGTACCACATCTTACACCCGCTCACTAGTACAGGATGGAGCTAGTTAGTCGTTCAGATGCATTATCATGCTTGTACTACCCTTTTGCATATAGGCTATAGATATAGCACTCCATTCACCGTCCCCCCCCCCTCCCACTTTCATGGGTATCTCTACATGCATACTACAGAGATCTATATCAGCCTTGCCATCTTTTTTTCAGTACTTTTATCTTTTCCGATTGACAGAAGATACACCCATGTACATTGATTTGTCTCATAGGCCGAGTTCGGCCTCCTAATAGACGTAAAAACACTTTCTTTCTTTCTTTCTTTCTTTCTCTCTCCCCCTCCCCTGCAGCTTGCTGAGTGCTCCACAGTCCACTACTCTGAGTGCTCACTGCTCTGAGTGCTCCACAGTCCACTGCTCTGAGTGCTCCACAGTCCACTGCTCTGAGTGCTCAGTGCTCACTGCTCTGGGCTGGAATGAAATGAAAAAGGGCCCTCCAGCGAGCCGTTTTCGGCCCGCTGGGAGGGCCCTATTTTTTTTTAATTGTACGCAACGCGTTGCGAATGCGTACGCAACGCAACGTTGTGTTGCGAACGTTCGCAACACGTTGCATATGCAACACTGCAAGGGAGTGGGAGCAACAAGGTGCCATGACAAAGTAATAATAGTGACAAGCAAGTAGTGCAAACGAGTGACATCCATAAGTGAAGCCCACAAATGATGCTCACAAGAAAATGGCTCCAATGAGCGAATAGCATACACACGAGGAAGTGAAGACAACAAGAGGATGATGTCAACAAGTGGCAACAATGAGGAATGACATTGGCAAGAAGGCGACCTCGACTAAGGAGGGAGTGCAACCAACAACGAAGTGGTGGCAAGGAGGGAGTGCAACCAACAAGGAGGTGATGCCAAGTGGTGCTCGGCAAGTGACATGGACAAGCCGCAATGATGAGGGAGTGACACCAATGAATAAGTTGTACTTATGGAGAACGTGCTCACCAAGGAGTGCCATCGACGAGGGGGTGATGTGGACAAAAGTGTGGTGTGAAGAAGGACCTGACATCCAGGGGATTATGTCAGCAAACACATGGCACCATCAAGGGCAGGGCCTCCCTTGACGGTTAGCAATCACACCCACCAACAACCCACCTGCCTCCATCGTTGCAGAAGCATTCATGAATGGTTCCAGTCTCCTGAACACTCAAGAAAAGTACCTAAACATCATTCAGGTGCAACCCTGATAAGACAAGAGCAATTGTGCAACCATACGGACCATCATCTGGAGTGTGTACTTCTAATGTAACTCCAAATCAGCCTATGGCGATTCAGCTCACATATTCTCCTTTTCAGCTACCTCTAGGGTAGACATAGCTCAAGCCTACTTGCTCTCAGCAGCAGCTCGCATGTTCTCTCAATCTACATTCAGCTTCTTCTTTATAGCACTTTACCTCAGTCTTCTCCTCTATACCTCAGCCAACACCATCAGCCTCTGCTTCTGCCTCATGGCATGTGCTCAGCCTCAGGACTCAGCTCGGCTTCTTCATGACTCGTGAAGGATCAGCAGTATTATTTCACAAGTTCTCAGTTTAAACCTTCTTTATTTTTCACCATGAGATCTATAAATTAACGCAAAGAGAGCTCTTCATACACAATTTGATCATCAATATAACCATGGTTTTTTCATATGTGGACCATATGGCAAATGCTGATGGGTATGGAAGTATTGGAAAGTATGGTTGAAAATACAGTATTGAAAAATTTTTTTCATATATGCTATGCATAGGAATATGCCATTTATGAAAGGAACAATGTCTTGTATATGAATGTATGTATTCCCTAACGCTCCAAAAACATAGACAAGGATAAATCAAACATCTTTGATGAGTGCTTTTCACATAAAGCCGGTCCAGATGAAGTATGAAAAGGTGAACTTAGGTCTGAAAATCCCATATATATCCATTGCAAACTATGAATATAACCATTTCATAGACAACTAGCTTCTCTTCTCATGTTTATTTGTTTGTTGTCAATTTTTCCTGATTTGAAGCCAATATGGAGTCCCCACTAGTGTCTGCTCTTCCCTCCCCATCAATTCATCTTTGGTATTCTCATGCCCCACCATTCACATCCTTCCGCGCCTAGCAACCCCATCTTGTCCCTTTCTCAATCTAAAACCTCTATTTTATAGCCACCCCCTTCTGTTTCATCATACCCTTCCCTCCAATGGTCAAACTCCCACCTTTCCTCTATCCTTACTACCCTCCACCACCTCCTTCAACCTTCAACTGATTGCCTCCCCTGCCACTACTACCACCCACTTCTCTAGCCCTGCTCCTTCCATTATCAACCACAACCCCCATATCCTCATGTCCATCAATGAAGCCCCTCTTCTCCCTCGTCTCCATCTTCCACTCAATCACCCGTTCATCATCACTGTTCCCTCTGTCCTGCTACAACTATCTACTGAAACCCTCTCCCTTTTGTGCCCTGTTTCCACCATACTATTCCTCCCCCATTCTCTTCACACTCTCCTTCCACACTCCTTATCAGTGCTCCCATTTACCATCACAAATCATATGAATACTGCTGCATTAGATGAAGCTTTTATTTGATTCTGAAATTTTGAGTCTTAATGAATAATAATGATACCTACTGAGACCAAACCAAAAAAACAACAGTCACGTAGATGTAGAAAAACAGAAAATACAATTATTTAGAGAGCAACAAATAACACTCAGAATCTCTTTTGTTAAGAAAACAGGCCCTCGTAAATCACTCCCTCAATATGATACAAATCTCCATGCAGTATGAATCTTCCTTTTTTCTATAACCTCTCCTCTTAAAGATTCTTTTAATTTATTTCAGTGAGGGATTGGCATAGAATTCAAAAAACTAGCAAAAAGCAGAAAATCAGATGATCCAACTGACCTGAGAGTAACAAATGGCCTTTTATTTTGAATTCTATGTATGTATGCCTCATTTAATGCTTCACATAATTGAGACTCAACCCCTGTTATCACTTCTATACCAGCTTTCCTTAAAGTTTCTACCCCTTTTCCAGAAACAAGAGGGTTTGGATCAACCATTCCCACCACCACACGACTTACACATGCTTTCACTAATGCGTTTGAACAAGGAGGTGTCCGTCCATAATGATTGCAAGGCTCCAAACTCACATAAACTGTAGAGCCTTTGGCATTCGCCCCAGCTTCTCTCAATGCAAAGACCTTCAAAAAATATCAACCTCTCTCTCTCTCTCTCTCTCTCTCTCTCTCTCTCTCTCTCTCTCTCTCTCTCTCTCTCTCTCTCTCTCTCTCTCTCTCTCTCTCTCTCTCTCTCTCTCTCTCTCTCTCTCTCTCTCTCTCTCTCTCTCTCATAGATATCGCACTCCATACACCCCCCACCACTTTCATGGGTATCCCCACATGCATACTACGGAGATCTATATCAGCTTAACCAGTTTATTTTCAGCACTTTTATCTTTTCTGATTGACAGAAGATACACCCATGTACATCGATTTGTCTCATAGGCCGAGTTTCGGCCTCCTAATAGACGTAAAAACACTTTCTTTTCTTTCTTTCTTTTCTCTCTCTCTCTCTCTCTCTCTCTCTCTCTCTCTCTCTCTCTCTCTCTCTCTCTCTCTCTCTCTCTCTCTCTCTCTCTCTCTCTCTCTCTCTCTCTCTCTCTCTCTCTCTCTCTCTCTCTCTCTCTCTCTCTCTCTCTCTCTCTCTCTCTCTCTCTCTCTCTCTCTCTCTCTCTCTCTCTCTCTCTCTCTCTCTCTCTCTCCGAGGTCTCCGAGAGAGAGAGAGAGAGAGAGAGACCTCGGAGGTACGCCAGTACATATCCTATTATACGCTGATGACATTGTCCTGCTCTCAGAGTCACAGGAGGGGTTGCAGTCACATTTACAGGCGCTCGATACCTTTTGCATGGAGAGAGGACTCACAGTGAACCTTGGCAAGACCAAGGTCATGATCTTCCATACCTCCAGGAGAGTACTCCATCGCGCCTCTTTCACAGCAGCTGGAGGACAGATAGAGGTAGTGGACTCCTACGTCTACCTAGGTATCACCTTCTCGGGCAGCACAGGGGTATTCTCCATGGCACAGGCTGCGAGAGATAGATTGACGCGAGGTTATGCGGCACTTGCAGGATTGGAGAGACGCTGCTTTCAGACACATTTTCAAGAGCCCCGGACTAAGGGGTGGCTCTTTGACACTCTAGTGACACCCGCATTGATGTACGCAGCAGCAGTATGGGCACCAGGGATCACAGAGGCGATGTGGACGCAGATTGAGAGGCCCCAGATCACCATGATATCACGCTTGCTGCGCAGCAAGCCCTCCGTTCCACATGACATTATACGAGCTGAGCTTGGCACACCACCGATGCTAGTGGAGGCCCTCTTCCAGTTGGTGACCTTTATTCTGAGAGTCAGAGAGCTCCCCACTAGCCAACTCACCAGGCTTGCATTTGAGAGCTCTAGACATTTGGCAGAGACAGGGCATGAGAGAGTATGGTATGCACAGACTTACCGATGGTTAGCAGACCATGGCATGAGCATTACGGATCTCCCCCCTTTTCAGTATGACCTCTCTTCCCCCCACATTACCCTCTCTCGTTCGGAGAGGAATAGGATCATCCGTCAGGACCTACTACAGATACACGTCAGGGAGACATGGATAGCACTACGGGAGCCTCTTCCCACAAAGAGGCAACACTACAGAGAGCACTTCCTAACTGTGACAGCGGATGGTTTCATTCAGAGACCACGATACATGGATACATATATGGCACCAGCTGAGAGAGTGGCCATTGGGCAGCTCAGAGTATCATCACACCAGCTCGAGATTGAGATTGGGCGAGCCACACATACCCCCAAGGATGAGCGATTATGCAGGATATGTAGAGAGGAGGTGGAGGACGAGGAGCACTACACATGTAGATGCCAGGCATATGAGGACATCAGAGACCGCTACCCACAGCTCTTCAGGGGGCCTAGAGAGATCAGGGCTTTATTGGGGACAGAGGACCAGCGCCCTCTAGGTCGTTTCCTAGTAGAGCTCCAGCACCACCGCGCATCACTCCTCCAGCAGCAGATGGAGATACACCTGGCCCCCCCCCCTCAGACTCATATTACAGATTTTTTCAGACCCACATACACTCGAGGGCCAAGCTCGATGCGGGGTGTCACATTACATAGAGCAGAGGAGCTTAGACGACAGCGTCAACGACCGAGACCCCTTGTCCGGAGAGCTCGTCCACATCAGAGAGAGATTCAGGCGATTCACGCACGCCATGACATGGAGATACAGAGACGTCAGCAGCGCACCCCTATCGATTTGGACGCCCAAAGCATTTTGAGGATCGCCATGATGCCTTACCCACCGATGCATTATATCCTACACCCACTCCAGGCATTTAGGGGGTTGTGACACCATCAAGCCTCCCCTCCCTATGCATATCATGTTTGTATCTCACCCATTGAGCATATAGAGTGCATACCCATAGCACCCCACACCCTTGATGCCAGCTACTATCCCTCCTTTTATACCCGTTTGTAGTACTCACACTTTATTTTCGTTTTGGATCACAGTGGATTGGATCATACTGATGTATATGTTTTGTCTCATAGGCCGATTTTGGCCTCTAATAGACGTTAAAAAGTCTTTCTTTCTTTCTTTCTCTCTCTCTCTCTCCCCCCCCCCCCCCCCCAGGGATCGACTCTTCAGACGACTAGTTGACATCGGAGCTCCAGAGGAGATGATATGGGAGATCTACGCCTTATACGAGAGAGTATCTGGTAGAGTCAGATGTCCAGGGGGCTTATCTGATCCACTTGCTAGCACTATCGGGGTGAAGCAAGGATGCCCTCTCTCACCTACCCTCTTTGGTCTTTACATTGATGAGATAGTGGACTTCATACAGCAGCAGGGGGGAGATGGCATTGAGGTACACGGGTCCACTGTCCATATTCTTTTATACACTGATGATATTGTATTGGTTTCAGAGTCTGCAGAAGGTCTACAGCATCATCTACACGGCCTAGATGACTTTTGCAGACACATAGGGTTATCTGTGAACCTTGGTAAAACCAAGGTCTTGATCTTTCATACATCAGCACATGTACGCAGACATAGTTTGTTCACAGCAGCAGGTGGACCGATCGAGGTGGTCGGATCATATGTTTACTTGGGGGTGATATTTACAGCAGCATCAGGGGTCTTCTCTATGGCTCAGGCAGCCCGTGACCGCATCACACGTGGGTACGCAGCACTAGCTTTGATGGAGAGACAGTGCCACCAGGCATATTTTCAGGAGCCCCGCACAAAGGGGTGGCTCTTTGACACTTTGGTTACGCCAGCGCTCATGTATGGGGCAGCCATATGGGGACCAGGATTAGCTACATCAGTATGGACAGCATTAGAGAGGTCACAAATCCTCATGATTGCCAGACTTATCCGCAGCAAACCTTCAGTACCACATGATATCATTAGAGCAGAGCTCGCTGCACCACCGATGCTAGTTGAGGCACTATTCAAGACAGTATGCCTATTACACAGACTTCGGAGCATGGATACAGAGCGCATTGCTTATCGTGCTTTCGAGGCATCACGTGATATGGCATTAGCAGGCGACACCTCCTCATGGTATGCACAGACACGAGACTGGCTTGCCCACCATGGCTTTGACATAGACAGGCTACCACCACTACAGTACGACTCTCATGCACCCACCTACTCGCTCTCTCATCAAGAGAGGAATAGGATCATTCGTCAAGAGATATGGCATACATACATACAGAGGACATGGGTGAGCCCTAGGGGTACATTGCCACCGAAAATGCTCTACTACCGCGAGCATTTTCTACATATATCGGGCACGGGCTTCATCGAGATTCCAAGATACATGCAGATCTACCTTCCCCACCACCTACGAGTCGACATTGGGAAGCTCTGAGTTTCATCACATCAGCTCGAGATTGAGAGGGGTAGGTCCAGGGGAGTCCCCCGTGAGGAGAGGTGGTGCCCAGTATGCCAGACAGAGGTAGAGAGTGAGGAGCATTTTGTTATCAGATGTCCAGCATACTTAGACCTACGAGCACAGTTCCAGATCGAGGAGTCATTCTAGTTGTGCATGACTATGGGAGACAAGAGACGCTTGGGACGCTTTCTCAAAGCAGCATAGGAGAGGCGAGAGAGGTCACTACAGCCCATACATCAGCCACGGGTGAGTACCCAGCAGACCATTACCCAGTTCTTTCAGCGAGTTGAGCTACATCAGAGAGGTCCATCTATAGGGCTCACGCTCCACCAGGCAACAGCACAGAGAGCACAGCGCCGACCACGCATGGGCGGATATCGTCGACCACGACTATATCAGGAGGATATCTCACGCATCAGGACTGCCTACGACCACATGATGGAGCATAGGCGTACCACCACCCCCTGGGTTGTCTTCCTTCAGGAGGCACTCAGACCACCACCAATGTACCACATACTACACCCACCTCCACCCATCACCAGTAGCTAGGGCGTTTACTCACATTTTGGGATCCCCCATGTATTAGGTGGCCACTATCTGCAGAGTCAGAGCCACGTCTCCCCAGCCTTTTCCAGCCCTATATAGCTTTGTGTAGCGATATACTTTTTTATTTCACTTTATCTTCTACACAGGGTTACTACACTTGTACATGGTTTTTGTCTCATAGGCCAAGTTTGGCCTCCAGAAGACGTTAATATGACTTTCTTTCTTTCTTTCTTTCTTTCTATCTCTCACATTTTGAGGATCACCATGATGCCTTACCCACCGATGCATTATATCCTACACCCACTCCAGGCATTTAGTGGGTTGTGATCCCATCGAGCCTCCCCTCCCTATGCATATCATATTTGTATCTCACCCATTGAGCATATAGAGTGCATACCCATAGCACCCCACACCCTTTTGCTGTACTCACACTTTATTTTCCTTTTGGGATCACAGTGGATGGATCATACAGATGTATATGTTTTGTCTCATAGGCCGATTTTGGCAAAAGTCTCTCTCTCTCTCTCTCTCTCTCTCTCTCTCTCTCTCTCTCTCTCTCTCTCTCTCTCTCTCTCTCTCTCTCTCTCTCTCTCTCTCTCTCTCTCTCTCTCTCTCTCTCTCTCTCTCTCTCTCTCTCTCTCTCTCTCTCTCTCTCTCTCTCTCTCTCTCTCTCTCTCTCTCTCCTCCTGCTGCGTCAGCCCCCCCGTCGCCCCTCCTGCATGCTGTGTCAGCCCCCCCCGTCGCCCCTCCTGCTGCGGAAGCCTCCCCTGTCGCCCCCTCTTGCCTGCTGCGTCAACCTCCCCCGAGCCCCTCCTGCTGCATCAGCCCCATCTCTCCAGTCCGGGACTCTCGGCCTCAGATCTGCGCCAGCCTCTGCCTCAGATCTGCGTCAGTCTCCGCCCCATACCTGCGTCAGACTGTGCCCGCCATAGCTCGAATTTCAGATCTGCTCAGTTCGACCCTCAGATCTGAACCTCTTATCTACATCAGAGCATCAGATTCGAAAGTGCTCCATACCTATCCTAACATCCTACCATAACCCTAACCCCAGTTCGACTTCGACCCTAACCCTAGCTCGAAACCAACCCTAAACCCTAATCATGAATATGCCTACTTCGCACACTCTAAACCGAACCCTAAATCTTAACCTTACCCCTACATCTAAACCGAACCCTAAATCCTAACCCTCACCCTTACCCTAACCCTAACCCTAACCCCAACCCTCACCCTCACCCTCACCCTCACCCTCACCCTCACCCTCACCCTCACCCTCACCCTAACCCTAACCCTAACCCTAATTCTAACCCCCCAACTAACCTCAGCCCTCTCTCTCTCTCTCTCTCTCTCTCTCTCTCTCTCTCTCTCTCTCTCTCTCTCTCTCTCTCTCTCTCTCTCTCTCTCTCTCTCTCTCTCTCTCTCTCTCTCTCTCTCTCTCTCTCTCTCTCTCTCTCATGGCTCCCAAGCTGGACGAACAGTTGGCCACCTTAGAGCATGCCCTCCGAGAGTTGATAGGAAAACACAAGAAAGAAGGAGATTCTGCACTGAACGGGGTTACCCGTAGAGTTGTCGCCCTCGAAGCCAAGGTGGCAACCTTGGAGAAGGAAAACGAATCCCTTCGAGAAGAGCTTCTCGCTACCCGCAAGCAGCACTCACGGGACCTAGAGGAGTTGCACACTGCGCTTACTGATATGAAAACGAAACTGGACAGCATGCACGAGGAGGGGGAGATCGCTCCACATCTAGAGGACATTCGGGTGACTATCAAGGAGTGTATGGAGGTGGTGCAGAACGAGCTTGAGACTAAGAAAGATGGATGGGTCGAGGTTGTCAAAAAGAACCTTCGACAGGAGGCAAAGAAGAACAACCACCATGAGGAGATCCACATAGTGCATACCACCATTGAGGAGGAGCGGATGCGACAGGCCCGCAGGCTCAATGTTCGAGTCTCCGGCCTCACAGAGACAGACGGATCACCAGAGCAGGACGGGCGTCGCTTGTGCACATTACTTGGATACCGCGCGGATGAGCCTCTCCCTTTCACCAAAGTATGGAGAGCAGGACGAGACACCACACGGAGCAGAGCACTTATCCTTCAGTTCTCAGATGAGGCCAGGAGGAGAGACTTTCTCAGACGACGGGCGGTACTACGCACTACACCAGGCACCCCCATCTATTTGGATGACGACCTCCCACGGATGCAGGTAGAGCAAAGACGGGCATGCATGCCACGTGTCCTCCAGGCCAGACGAGAGGGACATCGTGCCCTCTACAGAGACGGTCGGATCATCATTGATGGACGGCCCATTGACTAGGGATTCGCGGCCTATGAGACAGCACAGCAGGAGGTGCACATTGCAATCTGGAACTGCAATGGATCTTTATGGACACATCCAGGGCGCCTCGAGGAGGTGATGGAGGGCAGAGACATTATCTTCTTGACAGAGAAACACGAGAGCCCAGGGAGGAGCCTACCGAGGATTGAGGGCTATATGTGGGAGTCAGCTCACCGCCGCCAGATGAGACAGCACACCACACGAGGATCAGGAGGAGTAGCCGTGCTCTATAGACAGTCGTTACAACACAAGGTACAGGTGGTAGCCAGAGACCCAGAGGCACGTTTCATGTGGATACCCTTGCAGCTATCAGAGGAGAGAGAAGCGTACTTCGCCGTATGCTATATTGCACCCATTTGTTCACGCTTCACACATTCCCCTGAGCAGCTATCAGGAGGGGAGGGACCAGACACCACATCGCCATATGACTGCCTCAGTGACACGATTATGGAGTATACCCAGATGGGTGAAGTCTTCCTTGTAGGAGACTTCAATGCCCGCACTCAGAGCCACCAGTGTGATATTTACGACTTTGACGACCCTGAGATGCTTCGTACCATAGAGGACATGCCTACACTCAGATCCTCAGCCGACACCGCCACACCCACCTTATATGGCCGACACTTACTCCAGATGGGAGCAGCACACCGTCTCGTTATATATAATGGGATGGGGAGCTCGCCCACCTCGCGCGGTCTCACCTGCATTCCACCCACGACACCACAGGGGGGCAGTGTGGTAGACTATGTTATCAGACCCCCGGAGGAGACACATCTGATCACCTCATTCACTATCCCACCCTTACCGATTGGAGCTGATCACGCATATCTTGCCCTATCCATTCGCGGCTCACCATGCATACCCCACCCCGTCACCACACAGCCACGAGCCCGTACCACCATTCACTTTAGACATGAGCTAGCACATATCTATAGCTCCCATGTTCGAGAGCGCATCTACTCCCTTGATCCCTCTGCCTCTTTGGACACCCTCACCGCCCACTTCTCCTCGATCCTCCATACATCTTCTACTCTCATCTTCCCATACACCACCCACAGCAATGCACATCCGACACGGCTAGGGTATACACCCCAGAATAGATGGTATGATGAGGAGTGTAGGCGACTATACCGACATCTCAGAGCACAGAGTATCTTGGGATCCATCACAGAGAGGGAGGCACGACGACAGATGCGAGCCCTCACACGCCGGAAGCGACGAGCTTTCGAGGAGCGACAGGAGGCAGAGTTGATCGACCTTCTGATGAGTAGGGATTGTGCCACCGCGTGGAGGGCACTACGTGAGCCACGTCCACCTACACCCATAGCAGATCCTTCGACTTGGCACACCTACGCCCAGAGGTTATATGACGTCCCAGGACAGCCACCATTACCGATTCCTTCCACACCGCGTCCGGTGATATCCACCCTCTTCACAGCAGGCATGGTACGAAAGGCCATCCATAGGCTACAGCATGGCCGTTCAGCAGACCACACGGGGCTACAAGGAGAGCACTTTATATACGCAACAGATGTAGTTTCCCACTTGATCGCCCATCTCTTCAACCGTGCTTTGGTTTAGGGATTACCCGACTCATGGACTATGCATACCATTACGCCTATCCATAAGTCCGACAATATGATGGACCCAGGGAACTACAGGACTATTATGATAGGCCATATCCTGGCCAAGATCTATGGGGCAGTACTAGACGCAGAGCTCAGTACACACGCTGAGGCAGCGGGGATCAGAGCACCCGGCCAGGAAGGCTTCCGCCGCACTTTCTCCACCATTGACCACATCTTCGTGCTTCGTTGCTTGATTGAGAGCGCGAAGGCGAGGAAGCAGAGACTATACTGTTGCTTTGTGGATTTCCGCAAAGCCTTCGACATGGTCCCTCGAGAGAGACTACTATGGAGGCTCCAGGAGTTACGGCTTCCATCAGACATGCTATGGGCCATCCACGCTTTGTATGCACGAGTCACAGGCAGGGTACACTGCCCCGCCGGTCTATCAGACAGCCTTGTTAGCACCATTGGTGTGAAACAAGGTTGCCCCCTCTCACCCACTCTCTTCGGTCTCTACATCGACGAGATCACGGAGTATATACAACGAGCAAGAGGGAGAGGAGGAGACATCGGAGGTACGCCAGTACATATCCTATTATATGCTGATGACATTGTCCTGCTCTCAGAGTCACAGGAGGGGTTGCAGTCACATTTACAGGCGCTCGATACCTTTTGCATGGAGAGAGGACTCACAGTGAACCTTGGCAAGACCAAGGTCATGATCTTCCATACCTCCAGGACAGTACGCCATCGCGCCTCTTTCACAGCAGCTGGGGGACAGATAGAGGTAGTGGACTCCTATGTCTACCTAGGTATCACCTTCTCGGGCAGCACAGGGGTATTCTCCATGGCACAGGCTGCGAGAGATAGACTGACGCGAGGTTATGCGGCACTTGCAGGATTGGAGAGACGCTTCTTTCGGACACATTTTCAGGAGCCCCGGACTAAGGGGTGGCTCTTTGACACTCTAGTGACACCCGCATTGATGTACGCAGCAGCAGTATGGGCACAAGGGATCACAGAGGCGATGTGGACGCAGATTGAGAGGCCCCAGATCACCATGATATCACGCTTGCTGCGCAGCAAGCCCTCCGTTCCACATGACATTATACGAGCTGAGCTTGGCACACCACCGATGCGAGTGGAGGCCCTCTTCCAGTTGGTGACCTTTATTCTGAGAGTCAGAGAGCTCCCCACTAGCCGACTCACCAGGCTTGCATTTGAGAGCTCTAGACATTTGGCAGAGACAGGGCATGAGAGAGTATGGTATGCACAGAATTACCGATGGTTAGGAGACCATGGCATGAGCATTATGGATCTCCCCCCTTTTCAGTATGACCTCTCTTCCCCCCACATTACCCTCTCTCGTTCGGAGAGGAATAGGATCATCCGTCAGGACCTACTACAGATACACGTCAGGGAGACATGGATAGCACCACGGGAGCCTCTTCCCACAAAGAGGCAACACTACAGAGAGCACTTCCTGACTGTGACAGCGGATGGTTTCATTCAGAGACCACGATACATGGATACATATATGGCACCAGCTGAGAGAGTGGCCATTGGGCAGCTCAGAGTATCATCACGCAAGCTCGAGATTGAGATTGGGCGAGCCATACATACCCCAGGGATCAGCGATTATGCAGGATATGTAGAGAGGAGGTGGAGGACGAGGAGCACTACACATGTAGATGCCAGGCATATGAGGACATCAGAGACCCCTACCCACAGCTCTTCAGGGGGCCTAGAGAGATCAGGGCTTTATTGGGGACAGAGGACCAGCGCCCTCTAGGTCGTTTCCTAGTAGAGCTCCAGCACCACCGCGCATCACTCCTCGAGCAGCAGATGGAGATACACCTGGCCCCCCCCCCTCAGACTTATATTACAGATTTTTTCAGACCCACATACACTCGAGGGCCCAGCTCGATGCGGGGTGTCACATTACATAGAGCAGAGGAGCTTAGACGACAGCGTCGACGACCGAGACCCCTTGTCCGGAGAGCTCGTCCACATCAGAGAGAGATTCAGGCGATTCACGCACGCCATGACATGGAGATACAGAGACGTCAGCAGCGCACCCCTATCGATTTGGACGCCCAGAGCATTTTGAGGATCGCCATGATGCCTTACCCACCGATGCATTATATCCTACACCCACTCCAGGCATTTCGAGGGTTGTGATACCATCGAACCTCCCCTCCCTATGCATATCATATTTGTATCTCACCCATTGAGCATATAGAGTGCATACCCATAGCACCCCACACACCCTTGATGCCAGCTACTATCCCTCCTTTTATACCCGTTTGCAGTACTCACACTTTATTTT
>CM035436.1:147022139-147177139 GCA_020310875.1 Ceratopteris richardii | reverse complement strand
GCCCCGGACTAATAACTCTTGCCTGCAGTTATTAGCCACTCCCACCCTTGCTCCATCGGGCATCAGGCGCACTCCCGTCTTCATCGCAAGTCTTTGAGCTCAGCACACTGAGCATTTTTCTATCTTCGAACACCATGACCGCTACGGCTAAGAAGGACGATTTGACAAAAATGGAGGACAAACTAACCATAGCTATCAAAGAAAACAAGAAGATGGTGGACTCCACTATCACGACCATCATCAACCGCCTCTCAAAGCTAGAGAAAGAAGTAGAAACATATCATAAGGAGAGGGAAACATGATAGAAAGAGAAGGAAGAGTGGGAGAGTGAGAGAAAGAAAGAGAAAGAAGAATGGGCGAAGGAGAGGGCAAACATGAAAGAGGAATTGGAGCTCCTCAAAGCTTCAATGGTCTCCCTCACACCCGAAGAGGGAGAGATTAATATGAACAAGACAGAAGCTCTAAAAGAACTCACCAAAGCTTTGACCGCAAGCATGGAAAACAAGTTAGAAGCTACCAAAGAAGGGTGGATCGACATAGTAAAGAAGAACATCAAAAAACAAGCCAAAGAGGAAGCACAAAAGGAAGAAGCCTTCATAGTGCACACCACCATTGAGGAGGAAAAGATGAGACATACCCGTTGTCTCAATGTACGCATCACGGGCATTGCAAAAAAAGAAGGCTCTACCCCCGAGTCCGATGGGAAGACACTATGCAAGCTACTCGACTACAAAGAGGAGTCCCTCCCATTCATCAAATCCTAGAGAACGAGACGAGACCCCACAAAAAAGAGAGCTCTCATTCTACACTTCCCTTCCGAGGATGTAAGATCTACTTTCCTACGCAAGAGGGTGATTTTGAGAGCACTTGATGGCCCCCCCATCTACCTTGGTGATGATCTCACACCAATGCAAGTAGCACACCGTCGTGCATGCATGCATGCCGAGAGTACACCAAGCTCGCAAAGAAGGAAAGAAGGCTTCATACAGAGATGGTTGCGTCATCATTGATGGCAAGGCCATCCCATAGGGATTCGCGGCATGTGAGACACTCGAGGAGATACATCTTGCAGTTTGGAACTACAATGGAGATCTATGGACACATCCAGAGAGGTTGGAAGAGGTGCGCATAGGCAAAGACATCATTATTTTCACGGAGACAAATGAGAGCACGGACCGGAGCCTACCTCGAGTCCACGGTTTCCAGTGGGAGTCCACATACAGAGAGTGTACACGTCAGCACACCACCAGAGGATCAAGAGGAGTAGCCATACTCTTCAGAGATGGACTTCAGATCTGGATACAGATAGTCACACGTGATTCACAGGCAAGATATCTTTGGATTCGACTCAAGCTCTCACAGGAGCGGATCATCTTCATAGCATTATGCTACTTTGCTCATCTAGCTCGTGGTTCGCTATCATAGATCGAAAGGAGGACTCACCATACACTTGCTTGTCGGAAGAGATTACAGAGTACTCTACATTGGGGGAAGTCTTCCTTATGGGAGACTTCAATGCAAGGATAGGCAATGATCAGTGTGAGATATTTGATCCAGAAGACCCACAGATACTACATACCATAGAGGATGAGTCTACATCTCGAGCTTAAGCAGACTCTACACACACTCATTATGGCACCCACTTACTCAGACTAGGCTCTCGACATAATCTCGTTATCTATAACGGGATGGCTCAGTGGCCTACCTCAGGAGGATTGACATGCATACCACACTCAGTCACATATGGCGGGGGAAGTACAGTAGATTACATCATGGGATCTAGAGAGGCCATCCACCTACTTACCTCATTCACCATCCCACCCATACCCATGGGGGCCGATCACACATACCTCACGCTCCCTCAAGGGAGACACCCCTATACGCACACCCGTAGCACGCATCCCACACACCACCATCCACTTCACACACGAGCTAGCTCACATATATGCGGCTAAAGTCGAGAAGGGTCTTCTCTTGCTTCATCTTGACACTCCACTCTCCCTACTCACCTCATAGATAGCATCAGTTCTTCAGACATCAGCCATCAGCTCCTTCCCACACACCACCCATTCTGGTCACACACCTCCTCCCCGGACTGTGCCACAACATCGCTGGTATGATGAGGAATGTAGAGATCTTTACCGCCGACTACGAGCTCAACGAGCATTGGGAGAGATCACAGAGAGAGAGGCCAAGGGACGGATGAAGACTCACACGTCGAAAGACGCGAGCCTTTAAGGAGGCACAGGAGCTTGAGCTATATCATCTCTTTATGAGTATGGACAGTGCTGCAGCATGGCGTACCCTACGAGAGCCACGCCCGACCACACCTATTGGGGACCTACACGCATGGCATGATTATGCTGAGAGATTATATGAGGTACCTGGGCAGCCTCCCATTCCCCAGCCACTTGAGCCTCGCCCTACTAGTTCATCTCTCTTCAAAGCAAAGATGGTTGAGAGGGCCATAGGACGACTGCGACATGGACGTTCGAGAGACCACACGGGATTGCAGAGCGAGCATCTTATATATGTAGCCTCCACAATAGCCCCGTTGATTGCACATGTCTTCAACCGGGCTATAGGGGAAGGCTTCCCAGAGGAGTGGACTAGGCACACCATTGTGCCTATCCACAAGTCTGGTGACACCCTGGACCCAGAGAACTACAGGACCATCATGATTGGCCAAACCATGGCCAAACTATACGGTGCCATACTTGAGGCAGAGCTCAGCTCATATGCAGAGACTGAGGGGCTACGAGCAAGAGGCCAAGCAGGCTTTCGACGAGCTTTCTCTAGTATTGATCACATCTTCATTTTGCGTTGCCTCATTGATGGGGCAAGGGTGCGGAAGAAGAGATATATTGCTGCTTTGTGGACTTCCGCAAAGTTTTTGATACAGTGGCACGAGAGAGGCTCTTCCAACGCCTCCAGAGCTTGGGAGTACCATCAGGGATGATTTGGGCTGTCTATGCACTCTATGAGCATGTGACTGGGAGGGTACAGTGTCCAGGAGGTATGTCTGAGGCCATTGCTAGCACCATCGCTGTTAAGCAAGGCTGCCCGCTCTCTCCCACTCTATTTGGTCTCTATATCGACGAGATTGAGGACTACATTCTCCGAGCTGGAGGAGAGGGTGCAGACCTCACAAGTACACATGTCCACATTTTATTATATGCCGATGACATTGTCTTGATTTCAGAGTCACCCGAGGGATTACAGCACCACCTGGATGCCCTGGATGAGTTTTGTACACAGAGGGGCTTGACAGTAAACCTTGGAAAGACCAAGGTCATGATCTTCCACACCTCTCCCATGGTGAGGAATGGAGCAGGATTCAAAGCTAGCGATGGACAGATTGAGGTGGTCACTTCCTGTGTCTACCTCGGAGTCACATTCACGACCTTGTCGGGCCCCTTCAACATGAGACAGGAAGCCACCGATAGACTCACATGAGGGTATGCAGCTTTAGCCATGTTAGAGCGGAGATGTCACCAGGCACACTTCCAAGAGCCCCGGACGAAGGGGTGGCTATTTGACACACTAGTCAAACCAACTATGATGTATGCTGCGACCGTTTGGCCCAAGGCCTCACACCCACCCAGTGGAGTGCGATCGAGAGGCCATAGGTACATATGATCTCGCGATTATTTCGCGGGAAACAGCCGGTACCACATGACATCATCAGGGCAGAGCTAGCTCCACCACCCATGGTAGTAGATGCACTATTTCAAACTATCTGCTTTATTCAGAGGACGAGGGAGCTCCCTACAGACAGACTCACACACAAAGCTTTTGAGGCATCTATACAAATATTAGAGTCGAGATATGAGAGAGCTTGGTACACTCAAGTTAGAGTCTGGTTTGATAGTCATGGACTTGATATGGACAGATTGCCGCCTTTTCAGTATGACCCTGACTCACCTCACATCCACCTCTCTCGTCGTGAGAGGAATGTTGTGCTCATACAGGATCTCTGGCAGCTCTACATTAGTCAGACATGGCACATACCACACATGGGATCGAGACTATCGCACTACCGAGACCATTTCTTAGACATACTAGCGGACGGTTTCATCTAGCGACCATGCTACATGGATACTTACATGCCTCATAGCTCGAGGGTCGCGATTGGGCAGTTGAGAGTCTCATCACACCGACTAGAGATTGAGACGGACAGAGCCGCAGACATTCCCAGAGAGGAGCGGATATGCAGGGTATGCAGAGTAGAGATGGAGGATGAGGAGCATTTTGTATGTAGATGTAGTGCATATGATGGCATCAGAGGCAGATACGAGACTCTGTTTACCGGGCAGCCCACCCTCAGAGAGATCATGGACTCTAGAGACCAAAGACAGCTCGGGCGATTCTTGCTAGAGATACAGAGTCACAGAGATTCCCTACTCCAGCCTACTGTAGCAGCCCATACAGGAGGGAGACAGAGTCAGCTCACTGACTTCTTTATTCCACGACGTGCTTCAGCCCTCCCCTCCTCAGCCCACCGAGAGGGGTGACTCTTCAGCAAGCTCAGACTTCTCGAGCTAGGAGAGGACCCCGTGCTATAGGATATCGGGCCCCGAGACTTCACAGACACCAGATTGCGGAGATCCAGGCTCGTGACCATCGTGCCATGGAGGAGAGACGATCCCAGATGATGGCTGATCCTGCTACAGCCATTAGGGTGGCCCTGACTCCACCTCCACCTATGTATCACATCTTACACCCGCCCACTAGCACAGGATGGAGCTAGCAGATGCATTCTCATGCTTATTGTACTACCCCTTTTGCATATAGACTATCATAGATATCGCACTCCATACACCCCCCCACTTTCATGGGTATCTCCACATGCATACTACGGAGATCTATATCAGCTTGACCAGTTTTTTTTTTTTCAGCACTTTTACCTTTATCTTTTTCCAATTGACAGAAGATACACCCATGTACATTGATTTGTCTCATAGGCCGAGTTCGGCCTCCTAATAGACGTATAAACTCTCTCTCTCTCTCTCTCTCTCTCTCTCTCTCTCTCTCTCTCTCTCTCTCTCTCTCTCTCTCTCTCTCTCTCTCTCTCTCTCTCTCTCTCTCTCTCTCTCTCTCTCTCTCTCTCTCTCTCTCTCTCTCTCTCTCTCTCTCTCTCTCCCTCTCCCGCCCCCCCCTCTCCCCCCTCCCTCCCCCCCCTCTCTCCCCCTCCCCCTCCGCCCATTGATAGCACCAGTGGTGTTAAGCAAGGTTGTCCCCTCTCCCCGACACTTTTTGGGCTTTACATTGATGAGATCTCCGATTACATACTACGCGCAGGCGGAGAGGGAAGCGACCTCGGAGGTATCCAAGTTCACATTCTTTTATATGCCGATGATATTGTTTTGATTTCAGAGTCACATGAGGGGCTCCAATGCCACCTCGGAGCCTTGGATGATTTTTGCTCACATAGAGGATTGGCTGTGAACCTTGGCAAGACCAAGGTCATGATATTTCACACGTCCAGTGCAGTAAGGAGT
Source organism: Ceratopteris richardii (assembly GCA_020310875.1). Classification (NCBI taxonomy): domain Eukaryota; kingdom Viridiplantae; phylum Streptophyta; class Polypodiopsida; order Polypodiales; family Pteridaceae; genus Ceratopteris; species Ceratopteris richardii. The sequence continues at coordinate 147,171,638 of CM035436.1, read as the reverse complement.
GCAGCCATCTTCACCCTGGCAGGAGGGCATATCGAGGTGGTTACTTCATATGTCTACTTGGGAGTTACTTTCACCAGTCTACCAGGACCTTTCACCATGAGGCAGGCAGCTATTGACAGACTCACCCGAGGGTATGCAACCCTAGCTATGCTAGAGCGGAGGTGTCACCAGGCACACTTCCAGGAACCCCGCACGAAGGGGTGGCTTTTCGACACACTAGTCGCCCCCACCTTGATGTATTCAGCGACAGTATGGGCACCAGGCTTGACGGTCGATCAGTGGGCACAGATTGAGAGGCCCAAGGTATGTATGATCTCACCCTTGTTCCGTAGCAAGCAGACCATACCACATGACATCATCCGAGCAGAGCTCTCGGCATCACCCATGGTCCTCGAGGCACTATTCCAGACAGTGAGTTTCATACAAAGGGTGAGGGAGTTACCACGCGACGGACTCACTCGTAGAGCTTTTGAGGCAGCTATACAGTTATCTCAGAGTGGACATGATAGAGCCTCGTACTCACAGGTCACAGCTTGGTTCGCAACACATGGGCTCGATATAGAGAGTTTGCCACCTTTTCAATACGACTCAGACTCACCTTACTATCAGCTCTCTCGCAGCGAGAGAATCTGGTGATCAGACATGACTTATGGAGGCTCTACATCAGGAGAGTATGGAGCTCACCCAGTTTAGAGGGGAGGATGTCAGACTACAGGGATCAGTTTCTCACCATTATGTCAGATGGGTTCATACAAAGACCACGCTATATGGACATCTATATGCCACAGAGTTCACGAGTAGCGATTGGACAACTCAAGGTCGCATCACACAAACTAGAGATCGAGAGTGGAAGACACAGTGGGGTCCCGAGAGCAGAGCGGATCTGCAAACTATGTAGAGAGGAGGTGGAGAGTGAGGAGCATTTCGTATGTCGATGCAAAGCATACACTCAGATTAGAGACAGATATGAGACTTTGTTCATAGGGCAGCCCACCCTACGAGAGATTGTGGACTCCCGAGATCAGAGACAGTTAGGACGTTTCTTGATAGAGATTTAGAGGCATAGAGATGCACTCTTACCACTGAGACACACAGCTACACAGGTGGAGAGGAGACAACTACAGCTCACTGATTTTTTCCAGAGGTCTGGAGTCCCCTGCTCACTGATTTTTTCCAGAGGTCTGGAGTCCCCTCCCCACCTGATTCCCAGCGAGGAGTGACACTACGGCAGGCTGAGGTGAGTCGAGCTAGACGACGACCACGAGTCACAGCGCTCAGAGGAGTTAGGCTATACCGTCGCCAGATAGAGGAGATTCGAGCCCGACATCTCGAGGCGACTGCACAGCGAATAGCCCTGATGAGAGCAGATCCTATAGCTTTCATACAGAAAGCTCTAGCACCGGCTCCACCTATGTATCACATCCTCCACCCCTCCATTACCACTGGATGGAGCTAGTAGACAGATGCATCTTCATGATTGTATTGCCCTCAGCATATAGACATGCATATACCCCCAAGGATAGGGCTCCATCAGCCTTAGTATTTTACCACACATGTTGGAGACTAGATTGTATTAGCTTTTTATGCTCTTACTTTAGTTTTGTGACAGCCGGATGACATCCATATCATGTATCTTATGTTTTGTCTCATAGGCCGACTTTGGCCTGTCATAGACGTGAAAAAACTTTCTTTCTTTCTTTCTTTCTTTCTTTCTTTCTTTCTCGCGTGTGAGGAAACAGAGATTATACTCCTGCTTTGTGGACTTCCGCAAAGCCTTCGACAAAGTCCCAAGGGAGAGACTCTTCGGATGCCTACTCGACATCAGGGCTCCAGAGGAGATGATATGGGAGATATACGCCCTATATGAGAGAGTATCAGGTAGAGAGAGATGTCTGGGCGGCCTATCAAATTCACTTGCTAGCACCATCGGGGTGAAGCAAGGGTGCCCTCTCTCGCCCACACTTTTTGGGCTATACATTGATGAGATAGTGGCCTTCATACAATAGCAGGGAGGAGATGGCATTGAGGTACACGGCACCTCGCTCCACATTCTTTTATATGCTGATGATATTGTCTTGGTTTCAGAGTCTCCGAAGGGTCTATAGCATCACTTACACGGCCTACATGATTTCTGCACACATAGAGGACTATCAGTGAACTTTGGTAAAACCACGGTTCTGATCTTTCATACATCAGCGCAGGTGAGGAGACACAGTTCTTTCATAGAAGCAGGCGAACCCATCGAGGTAGTCAACTCATATGTACACCTGGTGTGACATTCACAGCGGCCTCCGAGGCTTTCTCCATGTCTCAAGCGGCTTGACACCAAGATATGCAGCATTAGCTTTGATGGAGAGACAGTGCCACCATGCCTACTTTCAGGAACCCTGCACAAAAAGGGTGGCTCTTCGACACTTTGTTTACCCAAGCACTCATGTATGGAGCAGCCATATGGGGACAAGGGTTATCAGCATAAGCATGGCCAGCGGTGGAGAGACTGCAGGTTCTCATGATTACGAGACTCATCCGCAGCAAACCCCATGATATCGTAAGGGCAGAGCTTGCTGCACCACCGATGCTAGTAGAGGCACTTTTCCAGATAGTATGCTTACTACACATGATCTAGGGCATGGATAAAGAGCACATCACCTACAGAGCTTTCCACGCATCATGTGACATGGCGTCGGCGAGGGACACCTCCTCATGGTATGCACAGACACGAGATTGGCTGGCCCACCATGGACTTGACATAGACAAACTACCACAAGTACGGTATGACTCCCACTCCCCCACCTTCTCACTCTCCCACCAGGAGAGGAATAGGATCATCCGTGAGAAGATATAGCATACATACATAAAAAGGACATGGGTCAGCCCAAGAGATCCATTGCCACCGAAAATGCTCTACTACCGTGAGCATTTCCTACAGATCTCAAATCAGGGCTTCATTGAGAACCCACGTTACATGCAGACATACCAGCTTCGAGTTTCATCACATCAGCTCAAGATCAAAAGAGGTCTTGTCAAAGGAGTCCCCCGAGGAGAGGTGGTGCCCCGTATGCCCATCATACTCAGACCTACGAGCTCAATTCCATATTGAGGAGTCACTCGAGTCGTGCATGCCCACATGAGACCAGCGGAGGATGGGTCGCTTCATCATGACAGCATATGAGAGACGAGAGCAGATGCTATAATGCACACATCAGACATAGACAGGCACCAAGCAGAAAGACGTGCACCCAACAGACACGATTACTCAGTTCTTTCGGCGACTTGAGCCACATCAAACAGACCTGCCTTCCAGAGGCATAGGGCTCAATCTCGAGTAGGCGGCAGCATAGAGAGTGCGACGAGTACGGTTGGGCACCGACGACCACGATTGCATCAGGAGGACATCTCCTACATCAAGATAGCCCACGACCACATGATGGAGCAGAGTCTCACCACCACCACTTGGATTGCCCTCTTGCACGAGGTACTGAGTCCACCGTTGATGTACCACATACTCCACCCTCCTCCACCCATCTGTACCAGTTGGGGTATACACATTCACTCCCACATAGGCCTCCATGTATTAGGTGGCCATTATCTGCGGAGTCACAGCCACGCTGCCCCCACACACCACTACCTTATCTCCACTACTCCACCATTGCTATGTAAACCATCATCTTGCTGTTTTCAGCCTACATAGTTCTTTTCTGTAATGAATATTTCATTTGCTACAGAGAGATGACCACAATTGTACATGGTTTTGTCTCATAGGCCAAGTTTGGCCTTTTGGTAGACGTTAATATGACTCTCTCTCTCTCTCTCTCTCTCTCTCTCTCTCTCTCTCTCTCTCTCTCTCTCTCTCTCTCTCTCTCTCTCTCTCTCTCTCTCTCTCTCTCTCTCTCTCTCTCTCTCTCTCTCTCTCTCTCTCTCTCTCTCTCTCTCTCTCTCTCTCTCTCTCTCTCTCTCTCTCTCTCTCTCTCTCTCTCTCTCTCTCTCTCTCTCTCTCTCTCTCTCTCTCTCTCTCTCTCTCTCTCTCTCTCTCTCTCCCCCCCTCCCTCCCTCCCTCCCTCCCTCCCTCCCTCCTTCCCTCCCTCCCCCCCCCCCCCTCCCCCCCCTCCCTCCCCCCCCCTTTCCTTCCCCCCTTCCTTCTCTCTCTCTCTCTCTCTCTCTCTCTCTCTCTCTCTCTCTCTCTCTCTCTCTCTCTCTCTCTCTCTCTCTCTCTCTCTCTCTCTCTCTCTCTCTCTCTCTCTCTCTCTCTCTCTCTCTCTCTCTCTCTCTCTCTCTCTCTCTCTCTCTCTCTCTCTCTCTCTCTCTCTCTCTCTCTCTCTCTCTCTCTCTCTCTCTCTCTCTCTCTCTCTCTCTCTCTCCCCCCCCCCCCCTCCCTCCCTCTCCCACTCCCCCCCCCCCCTCTCCCTCCCTCCCTCCCTCCTCCCTCCTCCCCTTCCCCCTCCCCCCTCCCTCCCCCCCCCTTTCCTTCCCCCCTTCCTTCTCTCTCTCTCTCTCTCTCTCTCTCTCTCTCTCTCTCTCTCTCTCTCTCTCTCTCTCTCTCTCTCTCTCTCTCTCTCTCTCTCTCTCTCTCTCTCTCTCTCTCTCTCTCTCTCTCTCTCTCTCTCTCTCTCTCTCTCTCTCTCTCTCTCTCTCTCTCTCTCTCTCTCTCTCTCTCTCTCTCTCTCTCTCTCTCACCCCTGAATCAGCTATCTTAATAACATCTACTTCCAATACTAAGATAATTGTACTACTTTGTCGTAGAAAATTTTCTTCCTCATCATCTTCCAATGCTTCAGCCATGCTTATTGTTTCTACATACAAAGGTTCTTCCTCCATTGGAAGTGTCTTTAGGTCAAATATTGGAAGATATTCCCCTCTTTGAATCACAATGATGTCAGCTCCCCAAATCTACTTCATCTTTGCTGTCCGTAATCAAGTTCTCTCGAGAATCGTCGAGTATGCACATTAAGAAGGTTGAAGCCGCAAAACCACAAAATTAATCATAAGTGGAAGACCAGATATTGCAATCATTTGATTCCTAAGGATACCCAATGATCGTACATGGAGTTGATTAGCCATTTTCACTTGAAACGGCACGACGGCCCAATCTACTAGTTGAAGCTCCTCAAAAAGTGATTTTGGCAATATATTGACTCATGATCCATCATCAATCAACACCGGAGTTAATCACTTCTTATGAAATGTGAAAATGATGTACTTATAATCTACATCGAAAGGAGTTTTGTTCATTGTTGCAACCTACACTTGTTCCTTATTCAAAATCTTAGGTTACATGTCTCTATAAGGTTCCTACATCAATTGCTGCAACCATTCTTCGCCTGAATCCAAGGGGTAGCAAAAGGAGTTTCCCTAGCTTGAGCATCAATGAAGCCTCAATCAGAGCTTCATAGAGCAACTCTGGCAATCCCTCATGTACCAACTCATCACTTCTTTGAATTTCAAGTTGCTCTATGCTTTGTTATTGCTACAAATGTCTAGAGTCTTGGAGTTGACCTTCTCCGAACAACAAATGACCACTTTCTATGACCAAAGTTTGCAATACTTCTCTTCGGACCCAAACCGGAGCCATCCAATCAAAAGCCACTTTTGATGATTCCTCAAAATGCATGCGAGTCCTTGACGATGTCCCAATAAACCACAATAGGTACAAAAGAAGCTAGGTCCCACAAATACATGTGGTCTTTGCCATCCATTCGTTTGTGCTCCCTTAGCCAATCCTCCTTGCTAAATTCTAATATCTGGTTCGTACACCATGGGGTACCACCATGTTCGCATGTGTCTCCATTTTTGCCAACATATGCAATTGTTGAGACCCTTGTAATTTGGATTGTAATAACATTTGTTGTAATCATTCCCCATCCTTTGATACATTGGGCAATATAGTTGTCTTTGTGACTTGGTTGGTCCTTGCAGTGAACCTAATTTTTCTAGAATTGATTTGTTTATATAACTTACCTTGTTAGTAAAAGATTATGATTTAAGCTTCTTCCCCTTGGACTTTCTTGTTTGTTTTCTTTCTTTCAATTGTGTCCCAGATTTTGATTTCTTTCGGGATATTCATTCTTCTTCATTGTTGTCTGAATCAGATACTATGTCAGATTCTAGCTCCCTATAAGAGGACTATATATCTCAATCAGAATCCTCCTATGTTGATTCTTCATAATCATATCGTACTTTCTTCTTTTTCTTGATCTTATTTTTACTAATAATGGCATACGACCGAAGCTTCTATCGAATTTGCAAAGTCCTACTCCCACACAATTGCGCATGGCCGGCTATCGCACTCTTAAGTTCCCCGCACAATCCACGTAAGAAGTAGTCTCCCACCTCCTCCAAGGAAGGCCTTTCATTAACAAATAACCTGCTTAGTAAATTTCTAAATTGTTGAGTGTTATCTAATCTTCATAACTTGCATAGCACACCTTCAAGTGCCTTATCCATCTTGAATCAAGCCAAAAACCTAGTTTTTAAAAATGGACGTAATCTGAAAAAGTGATTATGTCATCTTGCATGAACCACTCCAATGGTTTACCTCATAGTAGCTACAAAGTGCTCTTTTTTGTCTGATCAAATTGCTAAAAACACTAGCTTCCCCTCTAGTGTCATATTTCTCTACATGATTGTCTTCATCTTGGTGCTTTTTGCCACTAAATTTGGATGCCTCTACTTTGGGGTTCATCATCTCAGGTGGTTGTATCATTTGCCTTGACGACACACTCCCCTTTGCTCCTAGCGTATCAACTTGTGATCCCATCAAAACTTGTTCCAGACACTTGAGCCGTCATCTCGTTCTCCAAAATTGGACCACAACATGCACATGCACTAATTGTTGAAATGGAGCACATGGACTAGCAATGCACAAGTCTCCCCTTGCCTCTCTAGGCCTGATGTAGGCTTCCTCTCTTTTCTTCACCCTATCTGTGGGCTTCTTATAGTAGTGTGTGTGTTAGCAAGGTACAGCCCTTCAATATCCAAAGATTAAAAGCACCTCGAATCCCAAAATTCATCTACATCTTTCAAAATATATGAATCAATAGTTGCTAATTCTTCTAGTTGATCGTCTTCTATAAAGTATCCCCTAGTGCCAATCTTCTCTATTGGATATACGACATTTCACTTCCAGAGACCAAGTGGCCCAATGGGATTGCCAATGTGTTGCAGATTCGGGAAGGGAAGGAATAACTCTACTCTTAAGAAAGTGAAATTAGCATGTAGGGTGTGACCGAATAGAGAATCCGAAGTAAAATCAATATTCAACATTTCCCAAAACTATCGAAAAATAACGAATTGTTCCCGAAAGGGCAACGAATACAATCTCCGCATTCAAGTATGCAATATTCTCTTAAGTAAAGAGAACACTTGTTGCACAAAGTACTTCTAGATATATGTGCCTAAAGCATTTAAAGGTTTATACTTTCATAATTGAGCAATAATAGGGATTCATACACATTACTCTTTGACAATATAGCACACACAGTTAAGCAAATATTGGCTTCATTGTATGTACATCAGTATACAAGCATATTAAAAGAATTACAAATGTTACAAAGAGTATATCAACATGGATCGGACAATGTAGCTTCTCCAACAATTAAGTTTTTTGCAACTCATGTATTGTTTTTCCTTCTCCTTCATTTGTTGCACTTTTGCGGTTGTTGTCTTTCTGTAACTGTGTTGTTGTTTCTTATGGGTATCTACCACCCGTCGATTTCTCCTCACCATTTCCCTTCTTATTCCTGAGTGACACCTTCTCATATCTCATTCGATGATTCATTTCATACGACCTTCCACAAACCAATATTTTGCATAATTTGAAAAATAGAACAAAAACATAAAAGATAAAAGTTTAAACTTCTAAGTTCTTTCCAATTCGGATTGAAAACTTGAATATTCACCAGAACTCTAGGTCATTGTAACACTCGTGTCACAACCAATATCAAGCATATATGGTAATAGAATTGCCATGATCAAGCTGTAATTGTAAGTCCGAAGTCCAATGTATTCAAAAACCAAAATGGAGAGAGAGAGAGAGAGAGTTATGTATGTATGAACATGACAATCATGCACTCATGACAAGGAATTTATCCACAAGACTGCTATTTCAGATCTCCAATTGAAATTCAGGATCAATTTCTAGAAGGATATAGTTCCACTCTCATGAAAAAAAATTATTGCATTCAGCTTGTCAAGCCACATAAAAAAGTGACTTCAACATCTACCAAAATTATCCTTCATTCATTTTTCCCATTCATTTTTTCCACTTTCCTTTCCAACAAATATTGCACCTCTACTTTAATTTCCCACCTAAGCTTCCTCTTAGAAATGCACATGAAAGTGAAGTTATAGCTTCTTGCAATTCATTAATGAGGATAATAATTATCGTTCACTTTATCAAAACTCATGTGTAAGATGTGTATTTGCTCTTATCTCTTACATTTTATATTAAAAATTTTTACACACACATTTGTCGATGTATTTCGGTAGTAATGTGTGTGAATGCACTTGTGTCTGTGTCTGTGTGTGTGTGTGTGTGTGAGAGAGAGAGAGAGAAAGAGAGAGAAGATGAAGTGGGTGACGCATATAGACTGACCTCAGCATGAGGTTCGCCAGCCTTAGGATGGAAACCTTCTCCTACAATGTGCCCGTCTTTAACTATAATACAGCCAACCATAGGATTAGGCGACGTGAAGCCCAAGGCCTTGCGGGCAAGTTCGACGCATTTACGGATGTATTCTGCATCATCTTCATTAGCGCCCTTGGGGAGACTTGATAAAAATGAAGGAGAGGAAGAAGAAGAAGAGCAGGAGGATGAAAAAGCCAGCGATCCAGCACCAGGTAGGTAGTCAGGCTTCAGCTTAGCTGCCAGAGTCCTTCCAATGCCTCCGCTCGGAAAGCGTCGGCAATGGAATGCGGGAAGACAATGCCGAGTGACATGTGACGATGGACTGAATTCAGTGCATGACTGCATGCGACCAGAAACTGTGCACACCACAGCGTCCATCGAAAGCCAGGGAGGAGGTAGTAAAATCAAGCTATTTACAATGACGCATCGATACGTAACACACACATATATATATATATATATATGTATATATATATATATATACATATATTTTCGTATGTGTTTATATATGTATTTTCGTGCCGTTTTGACCCCTGCTTATGTGAAACGATCATTCATCATAAAAGCCATTTTTTTTATTTCTCAAATCAGATTAATTATTTTTTTGCTTACAATAATATTTATTTCATCATTATTGTGTGCAAATCAGGCGTGGAGCAAACTGTGTTCTTTTCCCACAAAGCAGGGGCTGCTTATAGGGAAAAGAACAGAGTTTGCTCCGCGCCCGATTTGCACACAATAATTATAAAATAAATATTTTAAGCGGAGTTCCTATGGGTGTTAGGCCCGTTCATTTGTACGGCTCTAATTTTTATTAATTAAAATTTGAAAAAGTAAATTCATGTCGAACTTTTTTTTTTTTAACCTTGTTCTTCTCTTTTTCACAGCTATGTCTCTCAAGAGATAGAGGTTAGTACAGGCAATATATTTTCAAAATGAAATTTGCAATTCTCATTTTTTTGTGTTCCACCAACCTCGACGTGAATCTAATGTGGAAAGAAGATGATGATCGGACTCATGTCTTCAATGGGTAAGCATGGAGTCGTAAGATCATTTCTTACCAAAATATGATCTTTTGGTAACATACGATCTTTTGGAACCTTCGGCCCATGTTCGGAAGAATAGCCCTCTCACGAGTTCACACGAACTAGATGGCTTGTGGATAGAGAGTGAAAGAGATCACACACAAGATATTGGGAGAAAATCCCCCCCCCAAAAAAAAGGGGTCTTCTATTAAAATTTCAAGGGAGACTTTTGCAATAGGGGTGCACACTAGCTTCTAAGAGAGAATATGTTCATAGAGCTAACTTTGTGTGCTTGTGTTATGTAGAATTTAAACATATTACTAATACAAGGAAAAGAGCCCTTGTTATACATGATAATAAACTATATGCATTCGCACGTAAAGGAATGCACTATTGGAAATAAAGAACTTCTAATTCAGGGAGTAAGGTTGGTTTGCATCAGCTTCTTCATGCTTCAGTTTGAGTTACATGCTAGCACATGTATCACTAGGCCTCCATTAAATTGTAGCGAATGAGAATGTGGTAAAGAGAAAACTTAGCATGGCTTTGCAATCCTTTTTTCCTATGTCCCTTAACCCTTTGATGCTCCTCTTTAGCATGGCATGTGAGCTTGATGTATTGACGAGTGGTCGAGAAAAGTAGAGCATAAGTGAAGTAGAAGTAGAGGATACGGAGAAATAAGAGTGACTTACTAGTGTTACACTATTGCATGAAGAGCACTTGCCCTATGTGCATGAAGTTACTTACTTCACAATATCATGTATTGTGTGCTACTTAAATTTGAACTTACAAAGTTAGAGAGCTATAGTTTGAAAAGGAAAAGGGAGATAAAGGAGAACGAATCCATGTTTTCTTCATTTCTATTTTTAAGATTAAGTAGCTAGTGATAATTCTCCTCATCGCTCTTGATACATTTCGGTAGTAATGTGTGTGAACACAATAGGACCCCCAGGGCATTTTTTTCCCTCTTTAGGAGGTTTTTTTCCCCTCGCTTGTATATACTCCTATTAGCCTAATGGGTCACTTATCTTTGTACATTCTAGTGCTAATACATTCGGTATGGTGTGTTGTGCTCCAAGCTTCTTCTTCTTCCTTGTGTTGTTCGTGTGCTTCCGTAGACCTCAAACTCCAACAATTGGTATGAGAGCAGGTCCCTGCTTCATCTATGGCATCGTCATCACCCCTCCAGTCACAATCTCAGAATCGCACAAAATTTGGTGAGCATACTCAGGGTGATTAGAAGATCAAAACTGCTTTGGTTTATGGTGTTGAAATCACGATCTGAGCTTGTTTCGCCTCCGAGCACACTATCGTAATGCTTGTGTAGACTATTTCATCTTTTTGTGCCAAAGATATATATAGGTTTCTGTTCGCCAGTATAAGCGTCTCAAAGTCGACTACAAGTTTAACGAAACTTTTTAGGGTAGTTCTCTTTAAATTTTTCAGATTCAATCATTTTTCTGCATTAGGGTATTTTAGCTAGTGGCCATGGCTGAAAGCAGTGATGTATTTCGTATGTTGCCTATTGAGGATAAGTTGGATGTTACGAATTACCCATTGTGGGCTTATATGATGCATCATGTATTGGTCAAGCTCCGATTCCATTCTTCATATGCTCTTAAATGGTCCATAGTTTGATTCCTCTCTAGTAATTGCAGAGCATTTTCGTTCTCTCCTTTGATGTACTTCCAGTAGCCTTTTTCCATCAAGAAATTTTTCATTCTAAATTTCCAAGCATGGAGAGTCATTCCATCCCGCATTTGCTATTTTTGCACCAACTCGCAACACTACAAAAACACTAGATCTACTTGAATATTGTCACACTCTAAAGTGATAGTTCAATCTCAAAAAAACACAGTTTTTGTGTATCAACAGTACACAAAATTGTTTGAAATTCTGGATCTAGAATATTTTGATGCTTTCTACCTTCACACCAAATTTTTTAGCAATCTAAGGTCATTGGTGAGTCGTGCTTTCTTCATGCCTTCTCCCATTCTCTTCACTATTGGTGTGCTCCATGAGCTCTCTACATCCACACTGTCTTTGATACCATGTCACTAGGAAGGAGATAAGTAAGATAGCTCACTCATACAATCCCGCACTCAAAGAGGACCACACATAAATTGAGGCAAGGAAGCATGATCTTCTTCTTCTTCTTCTTCTTCTTCTTCTTCTTCTTCTTCTTCTTCTTCTTCTTCTTCTTCTATTGCATAAATGGAATATACATGAATGACTTAATACAACAATACAAGTAGTGCAATATGTAAAGAATAGTACATAAGGAAAAACCGAATGTTCATAAATGAGTGAACTAGCAAGAAAAAAATGTGCCATTACTCTCGCTAGATGAACCTAGCAAATCTCACTAAAGTGTCCTTGACATAGACCAGCATGACAACTATACATGTCAAAGAAATGAAAAATTGATATGTGTCATCCTTGATCATCACATGTTGAGCTTGATATCTCAATAGGCCCCCATATCAAAGTACCAAACATTTGAGTCTACTACAGACATACATTGCTCATGAGAAGATGGCATAGTTGCATACAATAGTAAATGCCCATTCTTCATTTCGAATAAGATTAGCAGACTCTATTTTAGGTGTAGAGGCCTCTATAACAACCATTCCAACCTCTTTCTTCTTTGCGTCTTTTGCATCTAGTTTTGGAAAAATCTTTATGACATGATCATTTCCCTTATAGTATTTGCAAAATTGTTTCTACTTTTCTATTTTCTTCTCATCTTTATCTTCCTTCCTTGATTATGCAGCATTAGCAAATTTTTGCTTACTAGTAGATGAGCTCCATTTACATTTTCTCTTCTAACTAGCTAGGAAAGCTTTATTTGCAACACACATACTGGACTTGTTATGCATGGACTTATCTTTCCGCAACAAAACTGAAACTAAATCCTCAAATGTTAGGGCATTTAGATTTCCTTTCATCATCAATTGAATGGTAGAAGCAAATATCTGATTTGAATTTGGAAGAACGTTAGGAAAATGCTGCACAAGTGAACTATCTGGAAAGAATTTATCAGCAAAAATCAATTGCTCTTTCAAATCTTTGATCTTTGTCCATAGAATCTGCTTCATTCATATGCTCACTCTCCAGATATTTTCAAAGGTAAGCATCATGAGCCTCATTTCTTGCTTGGTATAAAGTTTTAAGTGTATCCCAAGCATCATTTGTTGTTTTGAAGGGTGAATGTGAGGTATAATGGCACCTTTAATAGACAAAGCTATCAATGCATATGCCTAAGCATCATTGCCATCCTGAAAAAGTTGCGACAAGAACTGAATCATGAACAGGAATTTTAAGATCAACGTCTTCAACTCCATCTAGATCACCTTCAATAACTCTATTTGCAGGTGTATTAGGACATTTTCAACACCCTACACAATACTCCATAGCCTTTTTGCTACCAATACATGACGCATCATATATGCCCACAATGGGTAATTAGTACCATCCAACCTATCAATAGCCAACATATGGAATACATCATTGCTTTCAGCCATGGCCACAAACTAGATAAGCTAATGCAAAAAACTGATTGTATCTCAAAAAGTTGAACAGAACCACCCTATCGAGCTCTACTAAACCTACAACAGTCTTTGAGGCTTGTACTAGTGAACCCAAACATGTATATATGTTTTGCACAAAGGAAAAAAACGTGTACACATGTGCTATGATAATGTGTTCCAATACTAAAACAAGCCCATATCAAACTTTCAATGCCAAAAAGCGAAGTTGTTTTAAACTCCTAATCGTGCCGAGTATGCTCACCAATTTTTGTGTGATTCTAAGACTGTGAAATGAGGTGTATTTAAGACACCCTAGATGAAGTAGTGGTGACCTGTTGTGATACCAGTTGTTGGAGTCTGAGGTACGTGGAAGCACATGAGTAGCACAAGGAAGAAGAATAAGCTTGGAGCACAAGGCAATACTAAATATATTACCAAATTAATATACAAAGAAAGTGACATATTAGGGTTATAGGCATATATACAAGCAAGGGGGCCCATCTTGAAGATGGAAACAAGTGCCCTGATGGTCCTAAGTGTGGTCACGCATATCTATACCAAACTATATCAACAAGTTTGAAACTTAAGAAGTGAATACAACTCTAGTAATAAAGCTTTAGAGTGTTGTCCAAAAGTCTAGCATTTCTTTCAAGAATGATTCAAGAAGTTCAAAGAATTTGGATATGGATCATTTGCTCATGTTGTTGATTGTTTAGGAGTAATCTCAAGTAATCAAAGAATACAAATATTTCGAGTATTGAGTAAGAAATACTTCAAGCTCACTAGACAACAAGTAGTTCCTAAGAAATTCCAAACCATTGGTAGTGTTACTTAAACTCTAGTGATTGATATAACCCAAATGTGTATCAATCTTGAAGAGATTCTTAGCTTTAGAATCTAAATGACATTAGCATATACTTAGGCTTGTTTTGAGGGAAAGATCTCTAAAAATCCTATGGGTAAGCCAAGAAGCTTTAGAAAGTTCAAGAGATCTTCAAGATAAAGGTTAAATCTTTTATCATTTTTGCATGGTCAACAAAAATTGATCAAGGCTTGGACAAACTTTTCCAAGCAATTGCGATTGGAATTACTATAAATTTTGTCCAAGTACTAGCAATGAAGCTCATGAATGGCTCATGAGAGATACCTCTTACAACATTAGATCCTCAATTGGATTGAATTTTGGAATTAGATTTTTCCAACATCAAGGCATTAAGAGGTAAATGAGTATTGACATACCTTAGATGTTTGACCTAAAATTTATTTGCAACAACTAGCTGGTGAGCAAAGACACCTTAGTCTTGGCTCTCTCTAAATTGGCACCAACAAGGATTAAAGAAAGAATCATTCAAACTGATCATGAGAGCATTTAAAATACACAGAAGGAAGGCAAAAAACACAATAGAATGTATTTTTGTGGATTGGAGAAAGTATCCACTGGTATGGGACAGCGGAATGCTAAATCCCTTTGGGCATTTGCTTTGATGGTCAGAAAGACAAGAACTCATGATTCATAGAAAGCATCAATCAGGTTATCCTTTTCTTGGGAAAGTGCATTAAGTTAATGCACTTGAACCACTAGATGAAAGGATAAAGAAATGATGCACAGTTTTTCTCTCACACTTAAAATCACAAGTGAAGTCTCTAAAATTTCGCCAATTCAAAAGTTCTAAATCAAGTTAAGGCTCAAAGAATAAGGGACCTTTCAAATAAGGTTAAATAGACTAGATTAAGCTTTAATTTCCTTGTGTAACTTGGTAAAGTCAATCTTTTGACTCAAAGTAATGCATAAGAATGTCATTCCTAGAAACAAATTCATAAAGATATTGATTAAAGGAAGGACTAACTTAGTCTCAAGTGAAGCATTAGTATTTTGAGTAAAGATGTCATCAATATAACTTTGGTGGGTTGACAAACTGATGTTTTGTTACCACACTAGTATCTTGTGGTTGTATGATGAAGTTTAGCTTTACTCAGATATATTTTTTAGAATCTAGTTTACTTCTCTTAAAGATATAAAAATTGCTTCAATACTTTATTTAGATCAATATTTGAAAAGTAAAAGACTTGAATCACATAGAGTTTGATACATCAATAAAAAATAACTTAGCAATTTGAATTGATTGTATAGAGTTTTATTTCTTTGTTTCTACTTTCCAAATCTTTCATATCTGACTCAGATATAGTATTTGATTCCTTTAAGGAAAGACTAGAGATAACCAATTGGAAAAAGGTAACTAAATAAAACATCCCAAATAGATGTTTTGTACAAGAACCCATTCAATCTTCAAAAGATGCTAGTTATAAGTTGACTTGCTTATTTGATTTTGCTTGAGTTGCATAGTATTTAAAGTAGAATCCATTGAGAAAAGTGTCCTAAGTCAAACAAATTTCACTTAGGATTTGAATCGGTAAAGCTAAAGTGAGGTTGACCAAAAGTACATGGCATATTTTCTCCTACATTCTGCATAGGATTTTCAAGCCAAAAGAATAAAGTAGTCCTCCAGTTGGGTGAAAAATCAAGTATATGTTGCTTGGACGTGAACCATAGTACAATCATCTAAGTTAGATGTTTGGGTCAATCACACTTCTAGTTTGCTTCTAAATCAAATCCAAGAGAAACAAGAATTCTCAAAGTCTTGATAGGTATAGAAATCCCACCTCAATTACTAAGTCCATGCACTTGTGATGCCTAGAAATGGAATAATATATTGTATCCACCCATTTCACCTAATAATGTCCAGATAACACACAATATAAACAACAAATAACCCAAGGATGTTTTTTTATTCAACCTTATTATTCGTTCCCTACTTTGCACTTATATCAATTTATCAAGTTCCAAGCTAATTGGTGTTTGAATTATTTGGGCACGGATCAACTAGTAGATTCTCTTCTATTCATTTGGAGTATGAGGTGAATCCCACTATAGAGATGAAAACATGTTCTTCTAGGATAGAACATGAAGCTTGGGGGTATGCTTACAATTTACTATATATAGCTTTATTTTGAGGATGAACATATTTCCCAAGGGGGAAGAATTTCATAAAATAAAATCTATGATCTAAGTGTCCGGTCAATTTAGAGAGATCTGAAATCAGACATCGTTTGGTCACTCGTATGTATGGAAAAAATTCTCAAGACTAGAATTAAGAATATGTTCATATGCTATCTAAAATAAGTAATTAACTTAGCCTAGTGATTAAGTATCAAGTTTGGGAAGCAAGAGGTCTTGGGTTCAACCCCCATGGGAAGGATGGGGAGAGAGTTTTTCCCAAAGATCTCTAGATCCTTCTAACTCAACTTAAAGTGAGTTAACTTGAGCCTAGAGAGACGTACTTGAGTGGCAAGTACACCTACCACTAGAGGAATATAGTGCAAGGTGCTAAGGAAGTGGTGGAGATCACACCAACCCTCAACGAACTCTAGTGGAAGATGTTAAAACAGTGGTGGAGATTGCATATGCACTTATGGACTCTAGTTACATTTGTGGCCCTCACTGATTTGAGTAGATATATAGAGGCATCATGTTGGAAGGAGAGTCATCTCTCTAGCACTTGGTGGTCCTTATGATCTTAGTTTGTTAAAATTCTCAACCTACAAATGGGACTTGGAAGACTCAAAGAGGTAGGAAAGTCAAGAAACGGGAAAAGAGAGTGTATGAACTTGAGGATTAACTCAAGGACAAGCAAGATGAATCTCACCAAGAAGTAAGAGGAACTCCTCAAAAAGCAAGATCAGCTCAAATAAGAGAAAATTAAACATCAAATGTTAAGAACGTAGCAGCATAGTGCACTGACACTATCACATTCATGCTCACATCCTTATCAACCACCCTACCCATACCCTTACCCAAACCCATGGTGTCACTCTAACACAATGTTGAGTGTGCTAATGTGAGGAGATCCACCTCATAATTGTCAATCTGTGGATGACGACCCTGAGCAACTAGAATGCACAAGCGAAGGAGTGAGAAGCACACTAGCAAACACACAGATACACACATGCACACATGCACACATACAAGGCAAGACAAAGAGAGGAGCAATGGAATTTTGTATTTCTCTAATTCCAAGATACAATCAAGTTCATACAAGCTCAAACCCCAAAAAAGCTAACCTCTAGAATGAGCTCTCTAGCTCTTTTTATAGTTTTTAGACTACTTTTAGCCTAGTTCAGACCTAGTGTCTGGCCTAGCTAAAATTTAAGTTCTTAGACTGTTTTGGAGGCTCAAACAAACTCTAAAAATTATGAAAATTGATGTGTGGCTTCTTCACTCCTCAAGCTTGGAGACTCCTCAACTTTAACAAAATGGATTCAAAACTACCAAAAAGAATGATTACAATGGTGTGTAGTGAGGAAAATCATTGTTGAATACATGATTGATTTGAAGAAAATGTAGCTGGGCCTATTGGTTGCCAAGTCGGTGTTGGCTTCTCTATATGCTCAATCCTCCTTGTTCATCTCTTTGACACTCTTGCCTTTGGCTCCTTTATCGCATGCTACCTTGTTGGCTTAGTCCACCCTGACTGATAATAGTTCCCCCTCTCTTGTGTTTGTCATCCCTAGCAAACCCTTGTTGGGGAGGGTGATATGTGTAGTATTGTACAACATGTGATGCTAGATCATGTTCTTTCAGTCATGTCCACGTGCAAGATCTATCATGAGTTGCTCCTAGTCTATGGCATCTGGGGCTTTTGGATGTGACACCCTTAATTGTTCGGAGTGGATGGCTTGCTCCACAACAAAAAGTTGTAGGAGATGAGTAAGCCTTGAAATGAATACTTCCGAGTGATATTCCAAAAACCTGTCGAGAACATCTCTTTGAAAGTCTGTTTATAAGAGGCCGGTAGATACTTGGTACAAGCATGCCAAGCATATATAGTTTGGATAGATGGTGTAGTGATGATATCATATACCAAGTCGTAATTACCCTCATTGAAACCTAGTCTTGAGACATATGGAGCTTTTACCTTTTGAAAGATATGGAAGGCCACTTTCATTAACTCGAATATCTTCATTGTCTTTTGGGCCGCTACGTTAGGCATGTTCTTCAATCATGGGGACCAATGGCAGATGTTGCTATCTATTTCTACAACTCTGCCAATTTAGGTGGGTTTGTCGTAAGTGCAATTGGTTCAAGCATTAGAGTCTACTATTTTCATAACGGATATATCTCTTCTGATAATTTTTCATAAGATTCAAGGAGATTGGCATGTTCTTCAAATATGGTGCAGATGTTCTCACAAGGTATTTCTTGGAATCTGGATGGGCTGATTTGTGCACCTCGGGTGTTTTGAGGATTGGAGGAATACTCCACCCACTGGATATTCCCAATGGGAAGTGGGAGAGTATCTCCATGGATTTCATAGTAGGATTACCTGAGACACAGAGAGGGCACGACTCAGTCTCGATAATTATGGATACGCTAACCAAAATAGCTAAGTTTATTCTAACACGTAGTACAGTGAAGAAACTTGAGTTGGCTAGACTATTTGTAGAAAACCTATACCGGTTATATGGTCTTCCTTTAGACATAGTTTCTGATCACGATAGGAAGTTCACTAACCACTTTTGGAGAGTGGTCTTCAAGAGGTTGGAAACAAAACTTAGTGTGAGTACGACTATGGTCGGATGGGAAAACCAAGAGGATTAACCAAATCCTAGAGGATATGCTTCAAGCATATGTGAATGAAAGGAAAACTAATTGGGAAGAGTACTTACCTATAGTAGAGTTTGCATATAATAGTGCCAAGCACTCTTCCACTGGGCATAGTCCATTTATGCTTATGCATAGGTTTCAACCAAGATCTCCTGATGCAGTAAGAATGTGTTGGAAATTAGGTAGGACCATATCTAAATTCCATAGATCCCATAGGTCCAGGATCTACAACATAGATTCCAGCTTCTTCCAAAATTGACAAACATGAACATACAACACTTAATCATACAATGATGAGAGAAAGATAGAGAGAGATTAGACAACATGTTCAAACTGTTGTGTAAGTCACTGCTTACTCACACCATCATGTATACAATTGTCAATTTACAATGTGGGAGTCAAAACCTCAACCGCTCTATGTGAACAAAAATAGATGGAAGAGTGTATGTATAGAATTTACAAGAATATTCAGACGTAGGGACAAAAATCTGAATATGTATGAGATGTATGACCTGATAGGCCATAGAAGAGTGTATATGAGTCACAGAAAGAGGAAAGATAAGTTTGAAACTGATATTCAACAAACCCTAATTTGAATTTAGGCTATGGAAGACCCTAAATCAGATGTGTGTGTGAAAGATCACATACTTACAGAATTAGCATAGAATCCTAACATGTAATTGCTAATAGAAGTCCTCATACTCATGTGGAAACACCTTCTCTAACACCTCATCTGATGCATGTAGCATGCATGTACTGATTCTCCTTTATGTCTATTGTGTCAAAGTCATTAGAGTGGGGGTGAACCCACCCTTGGTCAAGATCAAGATGACCTCTCATATGAGTTCCATGTGGCAGTCATGTGAGAGTCATCTGAATGCCTATTATATAGAGGAAAGAGGGATATATATATATATATATATATATATATATATATATATATATATATATATATATATATATATATATATATATATATATATGATGAGAGATATGTGGCCGGGCAGTGATTTTTTATCAAACATCTCCATGTGCCATCAAGTGAGCTTTCAACTTGTTTGGCAACCTTGAGGTGTGTGCAAAGAGATTCCCAAAATTAGGAGGGCTCATCACAACAATAGCATAAAATGTACAACCAAGAGTCTGGTTGAGATTCTCAATTCTTCCTTATTTTACTTTACCAAAGCGAGGTGCTCAGTATAACAAGGATCAGGTGGATCAAATGCAGTTTGTAATGCCAAACCAAAGATTTTCATATCCAATACTACTCTGCCATTCTTTTGATACTTGGGAATCCATGAATAGATAGGACCTTAACATGGCTTCATCTATGCTTCCCTCCTCCACGATGCAATCGAACCGTACAAATATAGGCATTGTTTCATACTTTTGGCAAGTCTTATGTAAGTCCACTATTCAAATGCCTCTGGTAGAAATTTTATCTTGAGTACTAGCTTTTAAGCAAGCTTTGTTAATTTAAGTTCATACGAAAGTCTTGAATTATGGTAGATAGATACAAGAAAATCTATGATGCCAATGAATCAAGTAGAAATGGTTGAAGATAAGTTAGTGGATTATGAAGGCCCATTGATTAGGATGTAGTACAAAACAAAAACCATTTCTAGATTTTTGATTGATGGTGGTTATGGGGTCAATATTGAGACTTTCTAATTTTCCAACAAATGGGATGTACTAATATTCAACCTACCCCTTTTTTATATACACATGGCTTTTCAATCTTGGTTTCAACCTATAGGTCTTATCAAGGATATCCCTATTCAGATTCAAGATGTGACATTTCATATTACTATTGTTTTCATTGAATTACTAGGGAAAGAAGATTATTATAACTTGTTGTTGGGCCTCCTTGACTCAAACATATGAAGGTGCAGCAAGATTGGAGATCGCAAGCAATAACTTTCTGAAAATTTCATAAGAAATAGTACATCACATTGGATGATAAACATAAATGTTCTAAGGACCAATTACCAACTATTACAAAACCTCTACACATGTTGGAAGGTTTTGCTTATGATGAAGAAGCTCAATTTTTGGAAGCTAACAAAGATCTTTGGTCTGTAGTCATTATCAATATTTTAGAGGTCCTAGCTCAATATCAAAATTTCGATCCTTTTGCCATTTCTCTCCAACCAGTGGGCATGTGCATAGGATGAAATTTCCTTACCTATATGATGCATTAGTGAAAAATCGTGATCATGTACAATATGGTCAAGTGAAGGTCATTAATTTAGGATCTGATATTAAATCGTATGTGGTGAAAATTTGTGTTCTTTTGCCAGTAGCATTCCATAGCAATTTGTTGGCACTTGTACAAGAATTCAAGGATTTCTTTGCCGAGGATTAATCCAACATGAGTCACCTTCATCCTCAATTGAATCAAATAAGATCCATTTAAATCCTAATGCATTGCCAATTATTCAACAATGTTATATTTGAATTTTTCCAAACAAGTAAAGAAAGATCTTGATTGTTTGCTTCAGGTTGGTTTTATTGTTCCAATTGAGTATCTCGAATGGGTTTCCCTATTGTCATAGTTCCAAAAAACAATAAGAAATTTTGGATTTGTGTAGACCATAGAAAAGTCAATGCGATTAGTGTGACATACCCCTTTGTTTTGCCATTTTTGGATCCTATGCTAGATGAAATAGATAGCACTAAGCTTTATTCATTTCTAGATAGATTTAGTGGATATAATCAAGTTCATATGGAAGAAGATGATGTGCTTAAAAGTTTTATTACAAGTTGGGGTGTTTTTGCATGTATCACCATGTGCTTTGGACTTCAGAATGCACCTAGAACTTTTTAGCAATGTATGCATCAATTTTTTTCTCCATATTTGACTAGTTTTATGTGTGCCCTTTGGGTTATTTTTCTATCTCTAACAAATGGGTCAATCATTTGCATTCTTTGCAACTTTTTTTTGCTAAGTGCAAAGAAGTTCACCATTGTTTGAATTTTAAAAAAATCAACTTTCGGAGTTAAGTATGCTAAACTTTTGGGCCATATCATTTCTCAAGAATGAATTGTTGTTGATCTAGATAAAGTGGAGGCCGTATTGTAGGCCTCACCTCTATGAACTGCTAAAGAACTGTTGTGCTTCTTGGGCCAGATTCGGTGGATGGGTGCCATTTACATTTTTTAACACATATTGTGATTCATCTTAATGGGTTAGCTCATGCCAAGTCTCATGCTTTCCAGTGGGATGTGGCATGTGATCTTTCTTTCCATCATTTAAAAGTTCTTCTTACCGAAGCACCTACTCTACAAGCTCTGGATTGGTCTCATCATTTCCATGTTTTTGGTGATGTGTCCATATTGATTATTGGTAGTGTGCTTATCCAAAATGCAGGTTG
The DNA here is from genome assembly GCA_020310875.1 of Ceratopteris richardii. NCBI lineage: Eukaryota > Viridiplantae > Streptophyta > Polypodiopsida > Polypodiales > Pteridaceae > Ceratopteris > Ceratopteris richardii. Next base: position 147,149,424 of record CM035436.1, on the reverse strand, counting down.
TACATGGTATTGCTCAATCTATTATGCTAGGTGTTGACTTACAAAATGGAAGAAAAAATATTATGTTATTGAAGGAGAATGTTTTGGGTTGATGTATTCTATTAAGAAGTTCTACCACTATTTGGTTGGTCATTAGTTTACTTTTTCATGTGGATCATTCTACATCGCTCTATGTTTAAGTAGTAGTAGAATTCGGTAGGATGCCTTGCACGATGGGTGTTGTTGTTGCAGGAGTTTGATTATGATGTGGTACATCAACCATGATCTTTGTATGTAATTGCAGACTTTTTATCACTTCTTGATTCTAGAGAACCATCCAATGAGGTGGATTATTCTTTTATGGATAGTAATCTGTTTCACATGGTGGAGGAAGGAGAGCTATAATTAGCACATCTAACATGGTATGGTGAAATGATTTCTTTTTTGACCATGGGAGCACCCTCATCTCATTTATAATCTACAACTCAAAAAAGCCTTGCTTTTTGGAGTCTATGCTTCTAAGTCATTTTGGATCAACTTTATTTTGAGTATATCACAAGCATATGACTGCATTGTGTCCCCCTATCATGAAGTGGCTATACTGATCATGGAAGGTCACTCCAAACTTTTCGGTGGTCATTGTGGTACTGACCTCACAACTTGGAAAATTTTTCAAAGTGGTCTTTGGTGACCCACATTACATAAAGATGTCAGAACATTTGTCCATACATGTGATCCTTGTCGGTGGACTAGCAAACTACATTATGTGCATTGCTTTCCTTTGCAACCGGTTTTTCATTTGGAACCCTTTCAAATATGGGGCCTTGATTTCATTGTTTTGATTCGGCCACCAACATCACATTTTGGAAAAAGAAAAAGCCTACACAAATTATGGTACTCGATGAGTAGAAGCTTGGGCATTGGAGCATGCCACAACAGGTAGTGCAACTTTGGTCTTACTGATTGAATTGTTTCTTCAATATGGACTTCCTTTTGATTTCTTTTTATTATGGTACTCATTTTCTTAATTGTCTTATCAAGCATGTCACAAATTATTGATGTATTAAGCATAAGTATAATTATCTTTATTAGCCTCGGGAAAATGGGTTAGCAAAAAGCACCAACAAAGTGTTGCTAATGATGTTGTAGAAGATGTAACTCAGTCGCAGGCATCTATGCAGCCAAGAGGAGACAGAAAGCATATTATGATGCCCATATCAAAGACAAGGGAATCAAGGAAGGTGATTTAGTCTTGGTATATACCTTAAAACAACATGCAAAAAAGTTGCAAAAGAGAGGATATGGACTGCTAGTGATCAATCACATTTCAACTAGTGGAGCTGTTAACTTAGCCACCCTAGATGGAGAGATTTTTCCCAATTACATAAGTGGATGTCATGTGAAGAAATACTTAGAACCCTTGATCGAAGAGATACTGGCTAGACTTGTAGCAACAAAACATGGAAAGGAAGAGGATGAGAGAATAAGAGAAGAAGTGAGACTTGAAGCGTTGGAACGAATACGAAAGTGAAAAGAATGGATGCGTGAGAGAGATGAGAGATATCGACAAGGACTGGAACCAATCCCCATGGCCAACTATCGAGCATCAGAGAGCAAAACCCTAGGATGCCAAATCAAGCAACCCTACTTAAACCTAAGGGTGGGAACCAAGGAATATCACCTAGTGGATGCGTTGATTGATACATGAGCAGCATTAAGTTGCATACATTGTTCATTAGCCCAAACATTAAAAGCACAACTTAGACCAACTAATGCATATATGATGGGGATAGGAGGGAACACCATTGAATGTTTAGGTGAAGTTACCCTATCTTTACATTTAGGTAACAATTCAATGCAACAGAAGCTTCTAGTTTGCAACGATGATAACTTGTTAGAAGGATTAGTGCTAAGTCAAGACCGGATATATGAATTCAAGGTGATAGTTTAGTTAGATTTAGGCTATGTATCAACCAAGATTGGGCAGAGAGAAATCTTTAGCCTATTAGATGAGAAACCTCTGAAGATTGTCAGCCAAAGAGATAATGATCATGAATATATGCATGCTTGTGAACCTATATCGATGTCTAGCCATATCCATCTCACTTTTATTTTTTACCTTAACCATGAAACCCACAACCATCTCACACTTGATACTCAACTAAATCTTTCTTCTCAATCTAGCCAACTTGAGAGACAAAGTGAGGTTTCTATTACTGGTGAGAGATGGAGAGCCCCACAACCCAAAACAGAATTGCCACATAGTTATCCATCAGCAAGAAAAGGAATGAAGCAAATATGAATTCGCAAGGATCAGGTGGACAACCACAAGCATCATATTATAATGAATCGAAAGGAGGTTAACAAAAGACAACAAAGTTCAAAACAACCTACCAAAAATTGCACCAAACAAATAGTGCAAGTCTGGATACCAAAGAAGTTGTTGGTGGATCAATCTTCAAGGAATCAAATATGGATACCCAAGATAGCATTCAAGGTCACTAAGGAGCAACCATAGATACTACATTGAGGTAAAAATCAATCGAGGAAACCCTTCAAGAGCCAAAGAAACCACAAGAAGAGAAGACCACCCTGCAACCGAACAACAGCTCCACCAATGATATGATACATATGGAGAGTGAAAGAGAAGAGAATCCAAGCAACTAGGCACAAGTCACTTCAAGAACAATGCTCAAAGCACCAAGACTACAAAGATGTGGATCCCAAAGTCCGAATTAAAGATGCCATTAACGCAGGTGAAGAATTCCTCTCATACTCATGCTGAGTTGAATGCAACTTGAGGATGCATGATAGGGCCACATTACAAAGCTGTGCATTCAACACACAAGTTTCTTTGTATCAATAGTGGTGCACACTTCCCTTCATGGGAATAGGAAATCACTTTTACTATATAATAATAAAAATGAACAAAAATAAGCATTGCTTCGGTTATGATACTGACTTTTCTATTTTCCTTTCAGCAAAAAAGAAAAAATTCACATAAAACTAGGTAATATTTTCCTTGTACACTCTGTGAGTGGGGACATGCGCACGGAGTGGATGACTTCACTACAATAATAAATGAAATTAATCACAAGTTTAATATTAATCAAATTAATCATTCAAATGCAGATGGCTTCCTCCGATTTTGAAGCTACTCAAGAAGTGAAAGTACTCGAGTTTCCCCTAGAATATGCAACTAATGCACACAAAAATTGGTTCCATGATGATGAGCCAACAAGCAAACATTTGTTCCTCATTACTATCAAAATCATGGATAATCAATTTGTGTGATGACTCGGGACTTTAGAGTATTCCAACATGAAATTCCAAGGACAATAGAAGTATGGACACAAGCTAGAATCAAAGCTTACTTAAAGCTTTCCATTTACATACCCGACTTCCAAAGGGATACTCTGCAAGTGATGAATACTCTGCATCTAGCACTCGACAAGCCATCTGTCCTTGAGAGTATTGTATTCGATAGAAATGGAGAATGGCAGACCATCTGCTTTACTCATGAGGTGATCAAGGCAACATTCGGCTAGACAAAGGATGGTATAACTGATCTGAATGACAAATGCCATGAGGCCAAGCAAAGGACGTTCATAGATATCAAAAGAATCGACATAGAAGAGGAAGCGAGACTGGTACACCAATATTTTTATTTTCCCAATATGCATAGATACATAGCTCCATAGAAGGTGGTAGTGCAATTGTTGTCTCATGCAATCAAGCAAGTTGGCAATCAGATCAATTTGACCCCATATGTCCAAGAGTGGCTATTCGAAGCTAAAATGCAATGGGGAAATAAGAAGTTTTTAAATTGCAGCTCTGCTTTGACCTTATTTGATCTATCAAGCTTTAGGCATGAAGGAGTTTTTACGACTAATGCCTTCCATGATCAAAATGTCAAAGTATGTAAAGCCTGCAATAGTACCCGAGAAAAAGAAAGGCATTGCTACCATGGAAAAGGCTAGTACAAGCTCTAGGACTACAATGAGAGGTGCAAAACATTCTTGAGAAGAGGAGGTAACCGACACCCCACAATTAAAAAGAGTGCATTGACTCCCAAAGGTATCCTTAGCAAAACCTCCACTCATTACTCAATGGGATCTCTTTGCGGCCCTCGAAGCAATGCATGCATACACTAAAGGGTAGGTGAACCTTTCTGCACAAGGTCACCAGTATCATCAATCAAAAAAACTACATACGTCTCAACAAGTAGGCAAGAGCATATCGAAATTGGATCAATATAAAGAAATGGGTTTAAATAACTCGAGCTCAGACGACGAGTCATCCCAAGTTCAAGGTATGCTAAAATATTGACATACACACGGATGAGCATGATGATGAGGAATGGGATGAGTTGAACCAAGATCAAAATCAACCTAAGGTAAAAAATATACAGGTGGAACAAGATCAAATGGTGCAACAGGAACACATTGAGAATCTGCATATTATTCAGTTAAATGACCAAACAAAAATCATGCTCAAAGAGGTTTCACCCATTCAATCCAAGACCATAGTACATCCAAAATAAGAGAGAAATCTTGAAGGAAGTGCATGAAGAGCAAGGATCTACAATACCCATCAGAGTGATTGCAGAACCATCACCATTGGATGTGGTAGTTGATTCTCACAGTGCAATATAAGGAACCAGATCCACGAGATGCAACAATAGCAATTGAAGGGGTTGAGCCACGAGTGCAACTCCATATCATGCAGCCAAGTCAAGATATACTACATGTCGCTCAAGGTAAAGATGTTTGAATGGGTGAAGAACCCATTATATCAAAGACATCGCTTAATGTCGATGTGAATCAGTTGAAGCCATTAGTCAAAAGTATGATTGACATGTCCATGACTGCTCAAACCATACTGATGGAGGAAGATAAAGAAAAAGAATAACTATTTGAAGCCAAAAGTAGATTCCAGATCAACTAGAGGAGTCCTCTAGATGCATGTCCAAAGAGATTTGTAACATTACCCTTTTAAATAAGTAGGAATTTAGGTTTTTTCAATAAAGTGTGGCTTTATTGTGTGAAAGGACCATTTTTAGAGCGCATGTATATAAGTCATTTTGTGAATCTTTGTAGAGACTTTTGCCATTGTGAGAATAGAGAGCACAAGAATTTTGAATTTGTCTCTTCTTCCTCTTGTATCTCCTTGCTTCTGAGCTTGGATGTGCGTTTCTAGCTTGAATTGAGTGCATGGAAGTGTTATCTATCCATTTCATTGCTTTTCTGAAGAGTGAGAATGTGTGTGTGAAGCTTGAGAAGGTGTGTGGCATGATTAGGTGAGTTTGTAGCTCTGTTTTTTGCCCATAACTTGAGGCAAGTTCATCATAATAAGACAAGAGTAGTGCCATTGGATGTGTCTCTCGAGAGCTTCAAAATGACCCTGCTATTGAATATATTTCAAGTTCCAAGTTGAGAGAAAAGATTGCAGGTGTAGGTGATGTATGTGATAGATTGCACTCATTTGTATGCAATGTTACCTGCTCCACTTCGTTGACCATTACTAAAGTACATGCCTTCATACACTTGGTTAGGTTTTGATACTTCTTGGACTGATAATTTAAATATGTGGCCATCCCCACTATATGCACTTGTTGATGATAGAGATATAGTCTCTTTCGTCACAAGTCCTTAAGTCATTACTTAGGTACACAGTTTTCTTGCATGGAGATCTTACAGATGAGATCTATATGGAGCAACCAGAGCGTTATGTAGTTCTTGGCAAAGAAAGTCTAGTTTGTAAGCTCAAGAAGAGCTTATATTGACTTAAATAGTCCCTTAGACAATGGTACCAAAAGTTTGATGCTTTTATGAAGTCTCAAGGCTATTCTCAAAGCAATGAGGATCATTATCTCTACAAAAAGAGATGTTTAGAGGGCAGCTTGATATGCTTGATACTTTATGTCGACGATATGTTGATTGTTGGGAATTCCTCTTATGACTTGTCAATTCTCAAAAAGAAGTTGAGTCAGACATTTGATATGAAGGATTTGGGGGATACCAAACATATTCTTGGCATGCACATTACTTGTGATAGGAGTAAAAGATGCATATACTTGTCTCAAAGTGAGTACATATCCAAGCAGGGTGGAAACGCATTGAGTACACCATTATCCACATATGTGAAATTGAGCAAGGATGATTGCCCCAAATCTCATGAGGAAAAGGAATTCATGACCAAAATTCCTTATGAGTCTATTTTTGGTAGTCTCATGTATGCTATGGTAGCTACGAGACCAGGCATTGCATTTACAGTAGGACTTGTGAGAAGATATATGTCTAATCTTGGCAAGCAACATTGGGAAGTGGTCAAGAAGATTTTGAGATATCTGAGTGGTACTAAGAACAAGTGTCTATGCTTAGGTAGAGGGAAAGCATCCATTATTGGTTACACAGATTCTAACTATGTTGGTTGTGTAGACAATTGTAAGTCTAGATCAAGGTACATTTTTCATTTTGATAGAGGTGCTATCTCTTGGAGATCTCATCTTCAAGAATTTATAACTGTTTCCGCCATAGAAGCTGAGTATTTTGCAGCAAGTTGTCACGAGGAAGGAGATAAGGAAGAGAGCTCACACACACACTCTCACTCTTGTTAAATGCTTAAAACGTGAGTCTAACTGTCAGAAATGCATCTAAGCACCTAAGTGGGTTCTTGGGAGTGGTAGGGGTCTGTTAGACAGAGGCCCTTTACTTAGTTCCCAAATACAACCACTTTAGATACAAAGAGATACTGAAACTCTAGTAAGATTCCGTTATACTCAGACAATCACTGTTCACGTCTTAGCTCGGCCATCATGTAATGAATACACTAAAATACTACAGTGATAAACTTATTGAAGATATCAGAGACAAGGGTAAGGGTTTAATCTTTACCAGATAGGTACCGCAATCCGCTCATCGTCCGAAACACAGAGAACTAAATCGTTCAATTACATCGCACTAAAGACCCATTCCCTTACTACAACTTAACCCTTACCGTATGATGACAGGTTTCAACACTGAAGACAACACTATACTTTGCAGTGTTAGCGCACTATCACAATTCTACAGACCTCACCCAACAACTTGGCAGGACATTCCAAGAACTAGTACTAACCCAATACACGCTCTTAACACACGATTGCAACAAGGATTTGCAGACGATTCACTTCAGACAACAGTTTGATGAGTTACTGAATGATGAATAACACTCACAACCACAACAAAGATCAAGAGATAACAGACACAAACAACAGATACAGACAAGGAGATAACGGATTACTCAGAAAAACTCAGAAGTTTTACAAACAAAGTTACAGTAATGCTCAGACAATCACCCAGACGAACAGTTTGGTGATTCCACGACTCGTCGTCCCTGAGCATCTCTTTACATTGCTTTATATAAGAAATTACAACTGTTGTGTAACCATTTTTCACGCGTGCGAACACAAGATTCAGTTTTACATTTGCTAATCCGGCAGCCGACTAACACTGGCACGCATGGTGGACTCGAACCCGCAGGTTATACAAAATTATTGCTCGTCTACTATTCCTTCTAAGTACATATTTCTAGCTAATCTAAAGGTGTGGGCGATCTTTTTCTTTAGAGTTTCTAACATCTGTTTAAGGGTTTCCGGCTCTACTAGCTGTGCATCTACTCTAACATAACTTAATGCTATCGCTTCGGTGAGCAAAATCTTTGTCTGTGTTTGCAGAAAGGCTTCCTGCAGGTAGAACTCATTGGACAGGGCTGCATCTCTTGAAACCCTCATTTTTGCAACTTGCTTCTGCATATTGATTACCCATTCTTTCTGATTGCTTAATTGATTTTCTCTTCTGTCAATTTCTTGGTTTTGATACTGTATCGTTGTGGAGTAGGCATCTCTTTCTCGTCGAAGCTGTGCGATTTCTTTTTGTGCTTGAGCTTCTTTTGCCAAATAGTGTTTCATCATTCTGTTGACATCTGTTAGAGCCTCATTTGTTCTATGGAGTTCTTCTTCTGTCAATTTAGCCTCCCTCTGCTGTTCTTGGCTTTTCTTTACTTCTTCATCTAAATGCGTTCTGGTTTCTTCTAGTAGATTGCCTAACGGCATTGTTGCATCTTCTTTATCCTTGAGTAGTTGGTTCAATTTACTTATTTCTGCATCGGCAACAAGCAGTAATTCCTCCTTTTCTTTTGCTGCTGCCAGGGCTTCATCTCGCTGAGTTGTAATTCGTTCCTGTTCTTGAATTCTGGTCTGTAGTTGCTGTAATCGTTCATGAAGTGCGTGATTTTCAGTCTTTACCACCTGTAGTTCCTCCTGGAGGGGAGTGATATCTGCCTCCATTACTTCCAATTTGTGTTGAAAATCTTGTCGAACATTGTCTGTGATTTGCTTCAATTGTTGCGGCAGTTGTCTTGATAAATCTATTAGCAGCTGACCCATAGATTCCAACTGGGAAAATACTGGAATGGAGGGTGGTGGAAGAGGGGGACGAGGTTAGGAAGACGATGCAGTAAGCAGTTGCTGTGAGTTCGGTGGAGAGTAGTTGGGGGATGAGGCTGAAGAAGCTGCAAGTTCGATTGGTGCATTGGATGGGATAGGAAGGATGGGGTTGAGTGGAGGTTCAGGTGGTGGGGTGGGAATGGCAGAGTTAGATTTTGTTACCTCATTTGTGGTTTGTTGTTCAGTTTCTGCGGCTGTGGACTCAACTGCCTTAAGCAGCTCTTCGAAAACTTGTTTTGCAATTTGTTGTTCATCCTCTTGCTGTTCCTGCTCAATTTATTGTTGGGATGCTTCTTCGGTAGAGCTTGTTTCTGTTTCAATCTTCTCCTCCTGTTCTTGTTGCTCAGATGGTGATGATTGTGCAGAGGAATCATGCTTCATTGATGTGGCGGTGTCGTGAAAGGTGTCTTCTTCTTGCTTTTCTTCTTCTTTATCATCTCCGGCTGAATTCTGTGCTTCACTTTCAGATGAGCTGATTCTGATTCTTTTTCGGCGGAAGAGCTAGTTGAGTTCCTCTTCATCTTCTTCATCATCGTCCTCTAGCAGTTGTACCGATTCTTCATGTCTCAGAACAGGCCCCCGGGGTGGTGGTTGGGCTACAAGGATTGCCGGAAAGAGGAATGACAGGATGTGTGGCAATCTAGATCTAGGCGTGCTTCCCTTGTTTACTTGTTTGATTATTGCTACGCACTCTTTGTGGATACGATGGAAGAAGTATGATGCGAAGTTGATTGGCTCACGGGCAACTAAGTCTATGGCAGAGTAAAATGGCCGGGATATGCCGTAAGTGCGCTTCTGTAGGTTTAGGATTGCTACTAAGAATTGGAGGGCGGATCTTTTTGGTTTCGGTCAACATAGGATTGCGTATTCATTGGATGAATATCTGGGGAACAACTCTATCATTCTGGCAACTGGTAGACTCGGGCCATTTTCGTGACCTTGCGATGGGAGTCGAAACGACTCAGCGAAGGTTTGGAAGGTGATTACTGTTCGGGAGAGTAAAGATGTGAAAGCCCAACTTCGCTCGTTGGCGGGTGCTTGAGCGATGGCGGAGATGATCTGGGCAAAGGAGGGGTGGGATTCCACTGAATGCCAAGGCAGTTCAGCGAAATTTGCAAGCCCACGGTTGCGCAGGAACTCTCCTACGTCGGCAAGGAGTCCATCACGGAAAGCGGCATAGTTAGCCAAAGCTTCCATGGCGCAACAAAGATAGCAAGCTCAAAACGCAGGCACACAGGGTTTTCACGATCATACAAAGCACGCAAACACAATAGCGATTTTTTCGGCGAAACAGAAAAGTTTAAGTAGATGCGTCGCAGTGGAGAGCAATGAGGGATGACTAATCATCGCGCGGTATTTGAAATGATAATTCTTAACTTCGGTGTGCATGCATGGGTAGCTGGCAAGGGCAGGGCGGCTGTAGACATAATTAGGTATCAAAATGCGAATATTTACAGATTTATTTATTTAAGCACGCAAAAAGAAAAGAAAAGAAAAGAAAAGAAAAGTGAAGGGAACGCCAAAAGACGTAGCTAACCACAAAACATTTCAGTGCGGGTTAGACGTGTGTTGATATGGCCGTAGCTTCGAACCGTTAATGACTTTCGGAAGAGGGATTCCGGTTAACGTAGTCAGTCAAAAAGTTGCTGGGCCCACTTGCTCAAAAATTCGGTAGGGACCAGACCATTGCAATTTAAATTTGCCCGCAGAGCGATTCGACTTTGCATTGTACAAGAGTACAAGTTGTCCTATCGAAAAAATTGGGGTCTTTAGATATCGGTCATGTGTGCGAGCTTGTCTTAGCTATACTGCCTGCATAGTCAAAAAATTGTGCCATCGTTGCTCGTCTAATTCTCTGAGTGTATCTAACCGAAAGGACAGTGATTCTTCCGGTAGTAGTTTCTGATTGATGGCTACTCGTAAACTTGGTATAACTATCTCCATTGGTGCTATTGCTTCTAATCCATAAGCCAGTTTGAAGGGGGTTAATCTTGTTGTTACCTTGTATGTAGTCCGATATGCCCATAATACTGCAGGTAGCAATTGATCCCATCTTTCTGGTGCTTCTAAAATGAGTTTTCGGAGCATATTCAGCAAAGATTTGTTTGTACTCACAGCCAGGCCATTTGCACGAGGATAATATGGTGAACTAAATTTATGTGTGACCTGAAACGAATGTGTGAGTACTTTCATTAAATTGTTGACAAAATGAGTGCCTTGATCTGTAACAAGTTCTAGCGGTAAACCAAATCTTGGAAAAACATCTGTCAGTAGACACTTTGCTACCACAATAGCTGTAGCAGACCGTAAAGCCCAGGCTTCTGCCCATCTGGTAGCATAATCAGTACATGTCAAAATATAATCATTATTACTGAAGATTGCTGGTGGTGTAATAGGTCCAATGAAATCTAGACCCCATTTCTGAAAAGGTTCCAATTGCAGGACAGGTTGCAGAGGGAAAAAATGCCGTGGTAACGGCTGTCCAGATCTTTGACAATTATCACAATTTTTTATAAACTGCATTACATCCCTGTACATAGTTGGCCACCAAAGTCCACTCTGCAGAATTTTCCGGTGTGTTAAATCCGCAGCAAAATGGCCACCGGAAGGAATTGAGTGAGCCAAAGTAATAACTGAGCTAACTTCATGTGGTGGAATACATCAAAGTAAAATTCTAGTATGATCCACATAGTATAATTCCCCAGCAATCAATCGAAATCGGCGGCTGAAGTCTGCAATTTTTCTGCGTATTGCCGTGGAAGTCTGAGAAGGGAGGCATCCATTAATAAGAAAAGTCAATAATTGATCATAATATGTAGATGGCATAGGAGGGTATGCAATTTCATCATTAGTTGGTTCAGAGACATAGATTGCTGGTGTGGTGTCATCTACACTGACTGGAGCTTCACCGGAATCTAAGCGGGAGAGAAAATCTGCTAAGGCATGTGAACTGCCTGGCCGATGAATGACTTCGTAGTCAAATTCTTGTAAAAGTAGAACCCATCGTGCTAATCGACCTCCTAGATGCTGTTGCCGAACCAGGTAAACAAGTGCAACGTGATCTACATGAAAAGTAAATCTATGGCCCAACAAATAATGTCTGAATTTCTTGACAGAATATACTAAACCTAGACATTCTCTTTCTGTTACAGAGTAATTCTTTTCAGCAGGGGCTAATCTTCAACTTGCATAGTACACTGGTCTGAACCACTTATCATTTTGTTGCATTAAAACGCTCCCTATTGCTATATCTGAAGCATCAACAAATACATGAAATGGGCGATCCCAGTCAGGAGGCTGTAAGATGGGAACTTGTGTTAATAAACGCTTTAAGCGATCAAATGCTATCTGACATTCCTGATTCCACTCAAACTGTCAAGGAGTCTTGGTGATTAATTTGTTCAGTGGTATTGCCAAGTGAGCAAGCCATCGTAGGTGCCATCCATGCCATCTTACTTGGCCCATGAAGCGCATTACTTCCTTCGGTGTAGTGGGCACTGGAGCTTCTAACACAGCTGAAATTTTATCTGGATCCACCTGTATGCCCTGTGCAGATACAATATGACCGAGTAACTTGCCACATGAAACTGCAAACACAGATTTGTTTGGGTTCAAACAGAGTCTGTATTCTCTTCATTTTTCAAAGCAGCACCGTAAATGGAACAGGTGTGCTATCATCTTTTTGAAAATTGAAAAATCATCAAGATATACTTGCATAAAAGAAGTAAGGTAAGGAGAAAATATTTCCTGCATGCACCTTTGGAATGTACTTGGGGCATTTCTTAATCCAAACCACATAACAGTACATGCGAAAACACCCAGTTGGTAATGAAGGTGGTCTTCGGTATATCTTGTTCAGCCATTCTAACTTGATTATACCCACTGTACCCATCTAAGAATGAATACATTTCATGTCCTGCTACTCTATCAAGCATTGTGTCAAGAAAAGGGAGCGAAAATGGATCAGGCACTGTAGCTACGTTCAGTTTCCGGTAATCTACACATATTCATAATTGCTTATTCTTCTTAGGGACAATAACGATTGGTGAGATCCATTCAGCATGCTCTACTGGTACAATGAATCCAACCTTCAATAACCTATCCAGTTCTGCCTTTACCTGTGATGCATAGTTTGGATTCATCCGATAGCTGGGTTTCTTGATCGGTCTTGCTTCTGGCTTCAGCATGACCCTGTGTTGGTAGATGCGCGGGTCCAAACCCTTCATATCTTTGTAATCCCATGCAAATACATCAGAAAATTCGTGAAGTAGTTTGATTAGATCTGCTTGAAATAATTCCGGTAAGTTCTGCTTTATCCTAATAGGTCGTGCATTTTCTTCATCACCTAAATTGTAAGTGGCCAGTTGATCTTCTGGAACATAAAATTGTCGAGGCTTTTCTGTATTCTCAGCTGGGTTAAAGAGTTGTTATAGATCAGCGTCATCTATGGTAACCTTATCTTTTTCCATATCTTTTTCTGTTACAGTCATCATCGTCCAAACTGAAGGATTCCAGTTTTCTATAACAAATTGTAGATCAACAGTTCCTAGGGAGATCAAGTCAATGTTATTTTTCAGAAACTCTTCTTCTTCATCATCTGACAAACCATCTAGCATATGAACTGGTTCCGCAAAGTACGGTCTAGCATGCAACTCGCAAGGTTGTATAGCATCTAATTTTACAACGTATTTACGATTTTTATCCTTGAAAGTGAGCTCCTGTGCAGACCAATCCTGTATCACCTTAACATGCTTCAGCCAGGGTCGGCCGAAAAAAAGGTTGTAATCAAGAGTGGATTTCGGTAAATCTAGTATGACAAAGGTCATTTTAAACGTTGTACCTTGTAAAGTGATTGGTACATTTCGTACAAGTCCTATGGGATGGAATCTTGATTGATCAGCCATTCTGACAAAAAACTGAACTGGTTCGATTTCGGTCCACCCTAACTTTTTACATAGTGCAACAGTAGCAATGTTGACACTAGATCCTCCATCAATTAGCACATGTGTGATTTTATGATTTTTATACCATACCGTAATTAAAGGAACTGAATGATCGACCGTAGAATCAGGTTCTGGTTGCATTGTTGCTATCGCTGGAATGTAGGAAGGCACAGGACTGAACTATTGTTGGAATTGTTGTCTGACTCCTAGTACTAGTGCCAGCAATTGCCAAAGGGGAAGAGTAATGGATGCTTTAGATAAAATCTCCCAAGTTTTTTGTGATTGAGTTGTATTTTCTGCTGCCTCGGAAGATGATGCACCGGCTGAAGATGATGTATCAGCTGAAGATGATGTGCCTGCTACGGAGTTAGAATCTTATTTCTGTGTCCCTTCATCGGTTAATGGTATCTGGGTTACCGGAATAGGATCTGGAAGCACTGGGGGTTCTACAGTGGTCCATTGACTAGCCTTATCATACATCCTTTGTTGTTCTCTGATACCTGGTTCAAATATTTCGGCTGCTGGTTGTAACGGCCTTCCAAATCTGGTCTGAACTACTGCAGCGTGTGTTTCTACTGGTGTGATTTGCACCATATTAGTCATCGGGTTTTGTCGTTCTTTCTTCCTCTGATCATACTCAGCTGCATCATTACAAAATCTTCTAATGTGGCCAAATTCACCACAGAAATGACAGCGCGGTGGTGGCAAATTGGGATTTTCCGGTGGCGGTTCGGTCTGCCAGTGGTTTGCATTATAGTTATTATTTCTCTGTCCTCTGTAATTTCGATATCCTTGTTGCTGGTTGTTTCTCATTTGCGGAGGCACATAGTGATTGGCTGGTTGCCCTGGTTCCTGTATAATTGCATTGACAGTCGCTGTTCCCTGCACTTTGGCGTTATATGCGCAGTTTTTGGTGGTGTGTCCAGTAGTGTTGCAGATAGCACAAAACAATTGATTAAGTGCACAAGTGGCACTAGTATGGCCTGAATTCTTGCATGTAGTGCAGTACATCTGTCTGGTCGTATCTTCGGTGGTATTTCTATTTGCTTTTAGCCACTCCAAATCTTCTGTAAATCCTCCAACCTTGTTTTCCAGTTGTAGGGCCATTGCAATCACTGCATCTAACGTCATAGCTCCGACACATCGTATGATCATAATCTATTTGAGTTGTGGAGTCAAACCATTGATGAACCATTGTGTGTTAACGTCATCTGGCAGGATGGCATGTGCTGGTGGCAATTATCTTAAATGGGTTCTGAATAGAGTGGCATATTCCTGCACTGTTTGATTTATCTTCTGTCTATTGTTTTGCAGGTAGTCGAAAATTTCGGCTGGATTCTTCTTTAGCCTAAATCTTTGCAGAAATGCATCCCTCATCTTTGCAGAAATGCATCCCTCACTGCTTCATAGGTGCCAAAATGGTTAATATCATATTCTGTAAGCCATTTGGCTGCTTCGTTAACCAATGTAGACTGAAAGACAATAGCCTTATACGCCGGGTCAGGTGGATGGTTGAGCACTGCGTAACTTATCTCAAATGTGCGTACATGAGCATCTGGGTCATCTCCTGGGAATCCACCGAATTCAGTGTACGTTACTCCTGTTGGAGGTGGCCTGGGTGGACATAACTATTGTTGTTGTTGCTGCTGCTGCTGTTGTTGTCCGTTCATCGTGCTGATGGTTGTGTGGCGACTATCTCCTATGTACTCAGGCTGAATATCCGAATTGTCGGAGTCTGTGTCAGCCTGCGCACTTTCCGGTTCGATGATCTTTTTTAGTATATTTCGAATCTCGGTTTCGAACAAGTTTCCTTCCTTCTTGATGTCCAATGTAGGAAGGCTTACTCCTAATAGCGGTGACTGGGCTGAAGATTCACCAAGAAATGGTAACTCGTCACCGAAAAACCGTAAATTCTCAGTAACTTGTACCGAAATGTCACCGGAGGGTGTTGATTTTTCACCAAAACAAAGTACTCCTTCTTCTTCACTGGTTTCTTTGGCTAAGGCGTTCCTATTCGTCAACAAATTTGAATCTTTACTCAATGTTGTTAAGTTAACTTCAGGCTGCGTTCTGGTGGATTCTGGAGTTACTATATTTTCGACAAAGTGTGCCGAAATAGTACCGGAATCTATCAGAGGTGTAGTACGTTCCACCGGAATATGACCGGAATCACTGCTAACGTTCTTTACTTTCTTGTCAACTGGTTTGGTTCTCGCGCTTGTACCTCCTGGAGGCGTCTTTAGCAGGTTAGGTACCCCAGGCTATCTGTTCTTTGGATACGTTTTACCGGATCGAGTAACCGGCATGTATCATTTTTTGTACTAATCGCATACTATTACTGTCGAAAAAATTTTACAGTCACGTTTCCACAACAGGTTTGCAACAATTTGATTTGTAGCCACCTTCCCACAGATAAATGGCAATCTTGATAACACTTTCGACAGATAAACGGCAATCTTGATGCCACCTTTCCACAGACGGCGCCAATGTTAAATGCTTAAAACGCGAGTCTAACTGTCAGAAACGCATCTAAGCACCTAAGTGGGTTCTTGGGAGTGGTAGGGGTCTGTTAGATAGAGGCCCTTTACTTAGTTCCCAAATACAACCACTTCAGATACAGAGAGATACTAAACTCTAGTAAGATTCCGTTATACTCAGACAATCACTGTTCACATCTTAGCTCGGCCATCATGTAATGAATACACTAAAATACTATAGTGATAAAGTTCTGAAGATATCAGAGACAAGGGTAAGGGTTTAATCTTCACCAGATAGGTACCGCAATCTGCTCATCGTCCAAAACACAGAGAACTAAATCGTTCAATTACACCGCACTAAAGACCGATTATGCAACTCAAGATCCCTTACTGCAACTTAACCCTTACCGTATGATGACATATTTCAACACTGAAGACAACACTATACTTTGCAGTGTTAGCGCACTATCACAATTCTACAGACCTCACCCAACAACTTGGCAGGACATTCCAAGAACTAGTACTAACCCAATACGTGCTCTTAACACACGATTGCAACAAGGATTTGCAGACGATTCACTTCAGACAACAGTTCGATGAGTTACTGTATGATGAATAACACTCACAACCACAACAAAGATCAAGAGATAACAGACAAAGACAACAGATACAGACAAGGAGATAACGGATTACTCAGAAAAACTCAGAAGTTTTACAAACAAAGTTACAGTAACGCTTAGACAATCACCCAGACGAACAGTCTGGTGATTCCACGACTCGTCGTCCCTGAGCATCTCTTTACATTGCTTTATATAAGAAATTACAACTATTGTGTAACCACTTTTTGCACGTGCGAACACAAGATTCTGTTTTACATTTGCCAATCCGGCGGCCGACTAACACTCTCAAGGATAAGCACACACACACAAATTGAGGCAAGGAAGAAAATCTTCTTCTTCTTCTTCTATTACATAAAAAGGAATGTACAAGAATGACCTGAAAACATGAATACAAAAAGTGCAATATATAGAGATCAGTACATAAGGAAAAACCTAATGTCCGCGAATGAGTGAGCTGGCAAGGAACAAATGTGCCATCACTCTCAGTAGATAAATCTAATAAAGCTCAATGAAGTATCCCTGACATAGACCGGCGTGACCACTATACATGTTAGAGAAACGAAAAATTGGTATGTGTCATCCTAGATCATCACATGTTAAGCTTGATATCTCAACACTCCCCCTCAAGCTCAACGCCATATCCTATAATCCAAGCATCTCCCGAAACTTCTTCAGCTTCTCAGCTCCAAGTGCTTTGGTGAAAATATCAACAACCTGCTCATCTGTTCTCACATAAACAAGATCAATATCACTTGCTAATACCTTCTCTCTGATGAAGCGATAATGTACCTCGATATGCTTTGTTCTAGCATCGAAAACAGGATTCCATGCTAATTGTATGCTACTAAGATGATCACAATAAATAGTGATAGGCTTTTGCACTTCCACACCTAAATCCGCAAGTAGCATCTCCAGCCATGATGCCTCACATGCTGCCATTGCAACACCTCTATACTCATCCTCTGTACTTGACAAAGCAACAATGGGTTGCTTCTTGCTGCTCCATGTAACAGCTGCACTCCCAAGTGAGAATAGAAAACCACTAGTAGATCTTCTATCTGGAATGCTACCAGCCCAATCGGCATCGGTGTATCCATAAACCTGCAAATCTAGACCAGCCTCATAAAACAATGCATAATCCAAAGTAGCAGTCACATAATGTAGAGTGCGCCTCAGAGCATCCAAATGTGGCTTCTTGGGAACCTACATAAACTGACTTTCAAGTCCAACAGTATAACTTAGATCAGGCCTTGTAATTGTGAGATATATAAGACTTCCCACAATTTTCCTGCACATAGTACCATTTTCCAATGCTTCACCAAGTGTCCAACTTCAAATTATCATCTAATGGCATAGAAATTATCTTACAATCATCCATACCATACTTTTGTAGCATATTCAAGGCATATTGCCTTTGCGACATCCATATACCTGTTTTTGTATGTATAAACTCGATGCCCAAGAAATAGCGAAGCACATCAATATCTTTCATGTCAAATTCCTGCATAAGAAGTTTCTTTACCTCTTTGATGCTTCCTTCATTATCACCACCTACAATAAGGTCATCAACATAAATATCCACAATAGTGATGCCATCATCAGCCTTCCTTGCATATAGTGAGTGATCTACATCACACATAGAAAACCCAATGCTGGTTAAGTAATCTGCAATCCTTGCATGCCATGCACGAGGGGCTTGCTTCAGCCCATAGAAAGCCTTTTGCAACCTGCAAACATATTTTGGATGCTTTGAATCTTCATATCCTTGTGGCTGGTCCATGTATACTTCTTCCTGTAACTCACCATGTAGGAAAGCATTCTTCACATCCATCTGAATCAATGCCATATGTCTGTGCATATCCTTTAGCTACCAATCATGCTTTATACCTGCTTATGCTACCATCAGCATTATGCTTTACCTTGTAAACCCATTTGTAGCCTATGGGTTTCTTTCCTTGTGGCAATGGAACCATCTTCCATGTATCATTTCCATAAAGTGTAGCCATCTCCTCATCCATAGCTTTTTCCCAATCTGCATTACCAATTGCATCTTCAAAACAAGAAGGTTCAACATCTTGTATTACCTTTGTCATGTAGGCACAATGACGAGCCATATATCTGTCATATGTCAATCGTTGCACTGAATTCCGCATCCTCCCAGATCTTCTTGGTCTTGGGTCACTTCTCCTTGTATCATCTGCATGTGCCCTTCTTACTCCTGGAGTCTTCACAGAGGGCAATCCAAGTTCCTCATCAAGACTCTTTTCTGAACCGCTTGAATCTCCATCAACGTCTTCAAAACCTGCACATGTTTTACTACCAGCAGAAAGCTTTTCTTTACCTTTTTTGGATGTATTTGATGAATTTTCTGGACTGAAATTTCCACGCAATCTTCCACTCCATGGATTTGAATTGGAACTATTGCTTGGTGATGCATCTGGTCCACTCAAAACTTGAGATTCTGCACTTGATTTTTTAGCATTTTCTTTGTCATTTGGTTCAAGATTCAGTCCTTCTTTGGCATCTGCATAGAAGCTTGACATTTCATCAAATACCACATCTCTGCTCACCTTTACCTGTCGTGCGAGTGGGTTATAACATTTATATCCCTTTTGCTCAAGGGAGTATCCAATGAAGACACACTTTTCTGCTTTTGGATCAAGCTTGGTCCTCAATTCATCTGGGACATGTACATATGCAATAAAGCCAAAAAATTTCAGATGTGATAAGTTTGGCTTTTTACTTGTGAACTTCTCTTCAGGTGTAACATGATGTACAGCAGGAGTCGGAGTTTTGTTCATGATGTATATAGTAGTATGCACAGCCTCTGCCCAATAACAATGAGCATATTCTTCTCAGCCATCAAGGCTCTTGCTATTTTTGCAATATGTCTATTTCTGTGTTCAGCAACATCATTTTGTTGTGGTGTGTACGTGCATGAAAATTGACGCCGAATTCCATGGTTTTTTAGAAAATTACTGAACTCATTTGACATGTATTCACCTCCTCCATCAAATCTTAATGTTTGAATGTACTTCCCTATCTGCTTTTCCACCATAACTTTAAAATTCTGGAAGTGCGTGAACACCTCACTCTTCTCTTTCATGAAATATACCCATACTCTGCATGTATGGTCATCAATGAAAGTAACATAAAACCTACAACCGCCCATAGATGTGGTCTTTGCTGGACCCCAAACATCTGTATGTACTAATTCTAGTACATTCTCACTAACATGCTTGTGATGTGGAAATGATGCTCTTGATTGTTTACCAAATTGACATGCTGCACATACCTTTTGCATTTCTACAACTTTGAAATTTGGTAGTCGATGGACAATCTCCTTTGACTGCACCAATTTCAGCCTTTGCAGATTTGCGTGTCCAATTCGTTTGTGCTAGATCTCTATATCAGCAATAACTCCTGCACCTTTTGCAAACATGGCTTCATTCATTTCAGGAATCTTCACATTTAAGGTGAACATCCTACCCACTTTGTTTCATTTGGCAACCAATCGTCCATCCTGCTTGTACTCCTCTACATATAATCCATCAGCATTGAACCTGACTTGTAATCACTAGTCAACCATTTGTCCAACAGAAACCAAATTCTTTGTTATATTTGGAACATGAAGCACATTAGCAAAATGTTTTACCTTTCCATCCTCCATAGATAGTGCTATGTTTCCTATATGCTCAATACTATGTGATGTGTCATTATCTCTTTCAACATATCCAGGAACTGGCAAATATATATATATATATCAAAGTACTAAACCATTCCGCATGACTGGTCATGTGATTTGAAGCACCTGAAACAACATACCAGACATTATCATTCGATTTTGAAACACCAGCAGACATCATATTCATCATGTGATGTTGAACCATAAGCAGCTTCTCAGAATCATCTGCACTTGTGGATGCATAGTTGTTTTGTTGTCTTCTGTTATTTTGATTCTTCAACCTGCAATCACGTTCAAAGTGTCCATGTTTACCACAATTCCAGCATCCTTTACTATCATTACCTGAATCATTTCTTTGGAAATTTTTGCGACCTCTTTGGCTCCCCCTGCCTCGAAACTGTCCTCTTCCTCCTGCATGATTCTGTTGTTGACCTTGGTCTTGGTTACTATTTCCTCTTCCACTTCCGAAACCTCTACCTCTTCCTCTTCCTCTACCAGAGTAGAACACCTGCTCATAACTGGGCTTTCCTTGGGAGTTTGAATCCTCACCAAGATTCTTTTGCTCAATAATCAGCATAGATACCAGATCAACAAAATTTGGAATATTTTCCCTGGTCTGTATAGAAGTTCTGAACTGCTTATATGCAACTCCTAAACCACGAAGGCACACTTCCACCTTATCATCATCATCTACATTCACGCCAATAGATGCAAGTGACTCACATATGCTTTTGATTTTCAGAGTGTAGTCACTTACCGACATGCTCTTTTTCTCCAATGTATGCAGCTTGTTCTTGAGTTGCAATTTCCGTGCCTTTGTATTGGTCTCGTACTCTTTCGGAGTCTTGGCATCTTGTATGTGCCCAATCATGCTATCTTGTATGCTAACAGATAGCCAGTACATTACCTTTCGTGCTCCTTGATTCCATTCCTCATATGCTCTTATTTGTTCTGCAGTCTGATTCCTCTCTGGTAACTGCAGAGCATTTTCGTTCTCTCCTTTGATGTACTTCCAATAGCCTTTTCCCATCAGGAAATTCATCATTCTGAATCTCCAAGCATGGAACTTGTTCTTATTCAGCTTATCACTCATAAGCTGACTCATTCCATCCGTGTTTTCCATTTCTGCAGTAATTCACAACACTGCAAAACACTACAAGCAGCACTTCTGCTTGAACACTGTTGCACTACGATGTGACAGTTCGATCTCAAAAAAACACAGTTTTCGTGTATCAACAGTACACGGAATCGCTTGAAATTCTGGATCTAGAATATATGAGTGTTGCCAAACACAATACAAGTTACAGTTTTTGAAACTGATCTAGTTTTTTTGTGGGCACACGCTGATTTTCGTAGCAAACGGAGGTCATTTGTGAATCATGTTTTCTCCACGCCTTGCTGTGGACTCTTCACTGTCACCTTCTCCACGAGCTCTCTATAGCCACACTGGCTCTGATACCATGTCAGGAGGAAGGAGATAAGGAAGAGAGCTCACACACACACTCTCACTCTCAAGGATAAGCACACACACAGATCGAGGCAAGGAAGAAAATCTTCTTCTTCTTCTTCTTCTTCTATTACATAAAAAGGAATGTACAAGAATGACCTAAAAACAAGAATACAACAAGTGCAATACATAAAGATCAGTACATAAGGAAAAACCTAATGTCCGCGAATGAGTGAGCTAGCAAGGAACAAATGTGCCATCACTCTTGATAGATAAATCTAATAAAGCTCAATGAAGCATCCCTGACATAGACCGGCGTGACCACTATACATGTCAGAGAAATGAAAAACTGGTACGTGTCATCTTGGATCATCACATGTTGAGCTTGATATCTCAACACAAGTGAGGCATGTAAATAAGCATTGTGGATTTCTCATCTTGCTTGTTATATGGGTTTACCTCAACATGTACCTCGTTTGCTCAATGATAGTGAGAGTGCCATTGCTTTGGCTAAGAATCCAGTCTATCATGCAAAGACCAATCACATTGAGGTGAGGTATCACTTCATTAGAGATTGCTTAACCATTGAGCACATTATCCTTGAGAAGGTTTACACTCAAGATAATGCTGCAAATGCTTTGACTAAAGCTCTACCACAGGATAGCTTTTGACACTGTTGTCACTTGATGGAGGTTACCTGATTCATGATCTTACATAGTCACTCGTATACTGTGTAACATGCCCATCAGATGGGAGGCATAGTTTGTATACTTACACTCAGGTATTCTTTACCATTCTTCATTTTCTCTCCCATAGTTACTTTTGCCATATTGGCCTTTAATGGGAGATTTTTATCGTTAATGTCCATGTGAAAGGCCACATGGCCACTAGACATTCTTGTATAAGTTCTTTAATAAAACATATAGTGGTCTGATCAGTCACAAACTATAAGTTTGATCACATTTGTAACACCTATGAAGTTTGTGTTTCTGCTCCCTATGTAATGTGTTTGTATACTTATGCTCGAGTATTCTTTATCATTCTTCATTTTTTCTCCCATAGTTACTTTGGCCATATCGGCCTTTAGTGGTAGATTATTACTGCTAGTGTCCATGTGAAAGGCCAAATGGCCACCAGACATTCTTGTATATCTTCTTTAATAAAACATATGGTGGACTGGTCAGCCACAGACTGTAAGTTTGACCGCATTTGATTGTAAGTTCGACTGCATTTGTAACACCTAAGAAGACTGTGTTTGTGCTCCTATGTAATGTGCTTTTTTGCATATTCTACAGCCTCTGTACAGATTATCGTGCGCGGTGCTAGGAGCTCAATTTTCTACTCTGAGGATATTGTCCTAGAGCTCTCAACAAGGAGAGTGCACTGTGGTGCATCGCCATTGAAATACTTCACAATACTGAATGTATTACCAAGAGAATGTACAAAGATAAGTGACCCATTAGGGTTATAGACATATATACAAGCCAAGGGAAAAACCTCTTAAAGAGGTAAAAAAGTGCCCCAACGGTCCTAGTGTGTTAAGACACATCACTACCAAACTATATCAACACCTTTGAGGGCCCAAAACATGTTCAAGATAATGTGAACCTTAGTGTTTCCCCTTCCTCAAACACCACAAGAGTGTAGCTTAATGACGAGGGATTGCCGGTTAAGCAAGCTCCAAGGAGAACGGTACTGGGATGAGTGACCTCCCAAGAAGTATCGAGAACCTTCATCTTTCTTGATCGTTGAGGTCCCCCTCACGTGTAGCTAACAGAACCAATGATGACTTTGGTAGCTCAAATGATGAGGTATTCCAAGACTGATGCATTGTTCTTAAGCCTTGGATGTCATACACAATACTCCATACATGGCGTGTAGAATACGAAGAAAGCACACAGTACAAAAAAGAGCACAAACACAAATTTCTTAGGTGTCACAAATGCAATCAAACTTACTATCTGTGGCTGACTAGGAAACTATATGCTTTATTGAAGAACATATAAAAAAGTTTCCAATGGCCATTTGACCTTTCACATGGACACTAATGGTAATAGTAGACTCAGATGTTTGGTACTTTGATAGTGGGGCAACCAAACATATTACCTTGCAACACATTTCTTCAGTTCACTTGAGCCTACCCCTATAAGGAATACTCTCACATGCACTAAGAAATCCTCTTATCATCTAATAGTAGTTGGTAAGTTCATTCTAAATACTACTTATGGTAGTTCTTTCACAGTGTCAGATGCTTTGTATATGCCAGGATAAAGTAAAATATTTTGTCAATTTTAGCATTTTCCAAGATTGGTTTGGTTGCAAATTTATTGATGGAAGGTGTATAGTTCATGGTCTCTCAAATGGCGATATTTTTATTGATTCTAGAATTTCACGGCATGGGTTGTATAAGCTCATAGACTATGTGATGTGAATGGTTTCGCATAGTTCAAGATCCTCAGATTATGTTAGAAGCAAAGTTTTGGCATGCAGGCTTTGGTCATTTGAATTTTGGTAGTTTGCTATGCCTAAATAAATATAAAATGATGTCCTTTTTTCCCAAACTCGAGGCACCTTGTAAACATCTTTGTGAAGATTGTGCTTTTGGCAAAATACAACATTCCTCCTTCCCAAAAATGGTTAAGTTCAAGCTGCTCATAAATTGTCACTTGTCCATACTGATGTTTGTGGTCCTATGGAACACCTTCTTTTGGGAACTACCTTTACTTCGTGAGATTTATTGATGCCTTCTCCAAGCATACATGGTTGTATCCATTGCAAGAAATGTGTGAAATGTTTATGTGCTTGTGTACTTGAGCCGCAATGACTCAAGGACTTGTACCAATGAGACTATACCTCGATTGCCATACAAGTGCATATAGTGGAGTCCTTTGCATACATTTAATTATCAATCCGAAGGAGTGACTTACCAAGTGTATGAAGACATGTGCACACGTGATAGAAAATGAAGTGAGTTAGCTATTCAAGCATGAGAAAAGACTAATACTACCCACACCTACTGAAAAACTGAAAGTGTTGCCGCAAGCCTCTTTTCAGCAGTTTTGGTTTTTTGAGGTTTTCTCCCAGCCCAGAACTCCGAACATAGGCAATTGGGTACTCGTTTCGAAGCTCTCGACGAGACGAATCCAACGGTGGTGGTTTCACTCAATTCTGACCACTCTGCTGCAAGTTATGGCAGAAACAGTGAATTACGGGAACTACTAACACCCGCGTTTTTGCTTCTCCTAGCTTACGCACGCACTACAGCCACTCAAAACAAGGGGAAAGGGGTAGACAACAGTCCTACACTTGCATTTCAAGCATCACACACACATACATGAGCAAAATGAAGATCAAAATCAGCAAGGAAGAGGCAAACTCGAAATTTCAGAAGTGCTCTTCTTCACAATGACAAGAAGTGTCCTTTACAATGAGTCACTTTTGACTTATATACTAGTGCCCTAAGTTTGGTCCTTTCACACAAGAGACCGGCACTTTATTCACTAAAATGCTAACTTCCTACTAATGTACATGGGTAATTCACTAATCTTCTGAGGGGATGCATCTAGAGGACTCCTCTAGTGCATTTACAACGGAAAATATATACAAAAGTGGTTATGTTACAAAGAATTATGTGTCCAAATCGGAAAAATTTCGGGGCCCGTCTTTTTTCTCTGCTTTGTGCGCTCTTTAGCTCTGCAACACTCTCCCCCTCTTCGTCTCTGTCGTCCCTTGACAGACTTTGCTTCGCGAACGCGTCCCTTGGGCTGTGTTGCCTGATTCTTGATCTTGCTTTTCTCCGCACGCTCCCCTTGGTCAGTATTGTCTGCAGTTAAACAGACATGCAGATTCGATGGCCTTCTTGATTCAAGCTCTACTACTCGAGAGCCTGATGTAGTTGTCTTGCCTGTTGACTCGGGTTGCCACGCACGCCACCAGTGACTAGGAATGTGCTGTTCTTAGTCACCCTCTTCAACTTTTCAGCCTCTACCCCTTTCTAACTTTTGGTCCTACTCTGATGTTTGAAAAGTCCATAACTCGGGACCCTGGGGTTTAGCTTTGTAGCCTGGTGCGTGCCCCTGCGGGGCTCTGTGCAGAGATGGGTGTTGCGCCCCTGCGGGGCTTCCTGCAGATATATGTTCTTTTTCTCTTCTTAATGAATAGGTTTGGACTTTGATTTTCTTCTTCTTTTCTTCTTGCTTGATTGTCCCTCTACACGTCCCTCCTCCTGAACTCTGTCGTCCTCGACAGGCTTTCTGAGGCGACGCGTGTATGTTTGAATTGCGGTTTGCTCTCGTTGGTTCAGCAGATTTGCATGACATATCATGAACTCCTTCCATTGCTTTGACTTCACTCCGTCTTCTGGCGCCTGTCGATGATCAGCAAAAAAGCTTGTTTCATAGGCCACCAGCCTTGCATTTAAATTGGAAGTCATTTTTACAAAAATCTCCGAATCTATTTCAAAGAAGCCGGTGAAGAATGCTTCTTCGAAAGTCTGCATATATGTTGATGGCAAAAACATAAGGCGTGAGTAGTATGCCATGATGGTTAGTCGGCTCGGGATGGTTGATAAATCAAAAATGAGAGCTTCCGATCCTTGTGTAATGCCAATGAAATTCAAAAATGTATACTTCGCGTGCTGGAAGACCTTCAACACGGTAATAAGCATGCTGAATATTTTATTTGTCATCTTGACTACTAAGTCCGGCACTGTGGCATATTTGGCAATCCAGAATTCCATTGTCTTTACCATATATTCTTCAGTGGGTAGATAATTATGTGGCGGACTAGGTAGTAACGGGTAATTTAGCCACTGATTATTGATGGAGCGTTGACGCTGTGCTTCCCAAAATTGCGTCCAACAGCGTCTGCGGGGTACAGGACAAAATGATGGATTTACCTGAAGCGCATATGGTGATGCTTCCCACTGTACCCGCAAAGTCGGATTCTTCTCCAAAATTTTCCTTCGCCATATGGGATCCGCCTTCTCAAATTCCTCTTGAGTATATTGGAAAGTGTCATGCTGGAATTGAAGGTTGTGGTCCGGATCTTTATTAGTGGTAGTCTTTATATACATGCGCGTCTGTTCTTTAAGTAGACCATATGGTACATTGAAGGGCTTCAAAATTTGATCTAGCTGTTTATTATCTATTCGAGCTTCCTTCATTATTTGTATTATTTGATCTTCAAAATCAGCAGTGAGCTGGGACACCAGTAGTGCCCTTTCTGGTCTGCTCAATTCTGCAATGTCACGTGTGTTAGGTTCTAGTGGAACCTCCTTTTCCGCCCTTAGTGGTGAATGATACAAGGGAGGAGAGAGAGGACGTACCTCTTCCTCCGCAGTAGCCGTGGTTTCTGGAGGAACTACTGGTGTCCCTTGTTTCTCTTTTAGCTCAATCTGCTCCTGCAGCCGTTTAATGATGTCATCTTTATTCTTGAGCTCCTCTTCAGCCTTTGTAAGTTTTTCTTGATGTTTGATTAATTCCTGTGCCACAATATGCATGTGATCTGTGTCTTCCTTGCACTGTCGGAAATAATCCTTCTCGGCTTTTTTCCATTTCTTTCGTAGAGCTGCAGTATCATTCATATATTTCTGTTCCCATTCTGCCACTGTCTCTTGCTCCTGTTTGAGCTGATCTGTCATCTTGGTCAACTTATCTTCCATGTCTTTGATGTCCTCATTTGATTTGTCATTATCTTGCGGTGGTTGATCACTGAGGAGAGCTGTCATCAGCTCTTTGTTTCTGTCCCTGAGCTGGTCTGCTTCTTCCATGCTCACCTTGAGCTGCGACTCGAGTACTTTGCTACGAGTCTGTATTCTTGTTTTCTCTTTTTCCGTTACTTCCAGTTTCTTCGTCAGCTCCAACACTTGTTCTTTCAGGTGGGCATTCTCCTTTTCTATTGTTTTGCATTGTGTTTTGGTTGTTTTGATCTTCTCCTTTTTCTTCAACACCTGAGCTTCTACTTTAGATAAGGTCTTTGCCAAATGCATACCTTCTTTCTGAAGCTTTTGTTTGTCGAGCATGGCCTGGTCGTAATCTTCGTCAGCATCAAGCATCAGTTGTTGAGTGTCGAGTGCAGTGCGAATCATATCCTGCACCACTGGCTTGAGCTGAGCTATATCCACATTCAACCATGTCTTTGTTATGTCCGGTGTTTCTCCTGTTTGTACATCTTGGCCCTGTGCTACATGGATCAATTCTTTGTGTGGTTGTCGGACCTGTAGTTGTATATTAACTTCTGCTTCTTTCTCGACCGTTTTACGAACTTTCGTGGCACTCCCTTGAAATGTTACATCTAGAGGGGACGGTTCTGCCACAACCCTTAGTGGTGTGAAGGGTTCTTCGTCTTCTTTCTCTTCTTCTTGAGGCTTGTCGTCTGATATCATCGCATGCATCTCATTATCCTTGGGGTCCTCCTCTATGTGGGTGATGGAGGCATCCTTCGTTGCCATAGTGTTTTGCCCTTCTTCTTCTGTCTTCTCGGTGGTTGGATTCTGGCCTGCCAGCGACGATTGACCTTTTTGTTTGTTGTCCACTTGGGCTTCGTCATAATTGACTTCGTTTAATTCGGCCCACTGGCCATCATCTTTTGATTCGCTCTTAATATCTACATCCAGTAACGATGTAGTTTGCTTTTCTTGGGCGTCGGATCCTGAACTTGAGTTGTCTAGCCCAATCTCTCGATACCTGTGTACCTTAGTAAGTTTTCTTTTGGGTTTTTGAACTGTTGCAGTCTGTTGATAATGATGACCTTGCATTGGGAGATTGATTTGCCCTTCTGTATACTTGTGAGTCTCCTCCAGTGCTTGAGTTAAATCTTCTTCCGTAATTTTCCTGGGTCCTTGGGTGGTGGTGGTAGGCAGCACATGTACTCTCTTTGGTTGTGGTGCTTCTTCTTCTTTCTGCGGAACTTCTCTAGGCCACTTTGTACCTCTCATGGTTCCTCTCATCCGCGGTTGCGAACTTGTTTCGGTTTCTTCTGCTTGCTTACTCCCTTTTTTTTGTTTTGGTACTGTAGCACTCTTGACATACTGAGCCAGTTCCATTGAAGATGGCATCTCCCGCAAGTACTCTCGCATGCCCAATGCATGGTAAATCATGATTGTGAGGGCAGTGGTTCCGTTGAGGAATTTCTTATTTTCCCATTTCTTCTTTGCTTCGAACAATCTTTCTTGTACATAGGGGGTGAGATTTACCTGATTTCCAATTTGTTTTATGGCATGAGACAATAGTTGTACAATGATTTTTTGAGGGGCCGTGTATCGGTTCATGCTCGGAAAGCAGAAATGTTGATGAATCAACCTGACTTCCTCTTCAATATCCACTCTGTTAATGTCGACAAAGGTTCTAGTATTTGCTCCACGAATTTCTTCTTTAGCCGTATTGACACCATCTTTCTCCCATTCAAAAGCTTCTTTGATTAAGTCGTGGGAGAACTGAATGACTACCCATTCGCCATTCTTATCTATCACATTAGCTTCTGGCACCAATGGATCATGTAGTGCCGGTCTCAAAGTGTTCATAACTTGTGTGCATCGTTGGAAGTCCGGCTTGTAGATAGGTAGCTCGAAATACTTGTGAATTCCTGCTTTCTTCAGGATATCAATTGTAGATGGCATTCCATGTAAAATCTTGAAGTCCTGGGACATGATCGGAAAGTGGTGATCCGTGTCCATGATCTTTATGTTGGCCAAAAAGAGATACTCTTCCACAGGCTGTTCATCTCTGAACCAGTGTCCTTTAGCTTTCGTAAGACATTGGGGAGGAAATTCCTGGACCTCCTCTTGGATTGTAGCTTCAGAGTCTTCAGAAGCCATCTGCACTTAATATAGAGCGTGAATTAGTTTCCATAATTTTCAGAAATCCTCCGCCATGTGTTGATTCATAATTTGATATTGCTCCGAGTGCATGGTGCCGTCCCTTTCCCGTGGGTGTGAGAAGGGTAATACCTGAATTTTTCATGTATTTTTATATTTTTTTGCTGAAAGGAAAACATAAAAGTCAGTCCAAAGCCGAAGCGTAGTTTATGTACATAGTATGTCCATTCCTAACAGTTTAAAGCTAAGAGCTAGTCTCACTTGGAGATCGTGCACCACTACTTTAATAATGTACATTCTGTGCCGAATGCTTGGCCTTGTAATGTGGCCCTATCATGCATACTTTGGGTGCATCAGACACAACATGAGTGCAATTGGGTGCTCTTTCTCCTCGATCAGTCGCTCCTTGTGGTTGCTTTGGTTTCCACACCCATTTTGAGAACACTGAGATAGGTCTCTGGGTTTTCTCAACTCGTACAGCTCCTCGTGTTCCATTTGCCTTATCCTTTGTCCGATTGAAGTTGGCATTGCTTGGCGATCTTCTCTGATGATTCCTATGTTTTGTTGACTTTTGACTTGTCTGTTGTGATATTTCGTCTCTTGTCCTTACATTCTGTATAGCTGCTTGCATGGCCCTTTTGGGAATCCATATCTGATGTCGAGATTTCTGGGCTTCAAGCAGGGGTTTGGCAATCCATACTTGTACTGGTTCTCTTCGTTTATAACTCTTTGTAGCAGGTTTGGTGATGTCCGTTTCCTTTTTCAAAACGCTTGTAGACCTTTTCTGACTCGGTATCTGATCCTTTCGTACCCATATATATTTGGATGGTGGTCTGTTCAAGTATCTGCTTGTTGGTTTCCAATAGTGCGATCTTTGGAGGCCTTGAGGTTGTTTGGGAGAGAGCGTCTCCTCAATCGTTGGCTGATCCTCATTTACTTCGGGTAGCCTCGACGCTACAGGGGATGTCGGAATGATTAAAGTTTCAGTTTCTATGCATTTGCTTTCTGAGGGTTGAGCACAGTCGCTACTATCTTTCGTCGCTTCTTGAACTTCCTCTGATCCTGGTATTGACATGGTTTGGTTACATGGTTTCTCTTCAAGCAAGCTGAAAACCTCTTTATGCCCTATCGTGGCTGAAATATATCCTTGAGCCAGATGGATACATGCTTCTGTTTCAATGATCCAGTCTTGTCCTAGAATGAAGTCTTCCATTAAATCGTTATCCTCACATACTAGGACTCTTTGTTCCATGGAGGAATTTCCTATGTGGAGGGATACATTGGTTGTTCCAATACAATCTAGGGTGTGACCTCCAATTCCTATTAGTTGGGCTTTTGTGGGATTCAATTCTAATTGCAATTCATTTGCTATTCTCTTTCGCATGCAGCTAAGGCCTGCTCCTGAGTCGATCAATGCGTCTATCAATTGATACTCCGTCTTACCAATCCCTAGGTTTAGGTAAGGTTGTGTTTTACATATACCCGTTGTGTCACCATTTTTGACCTGGTAGTTTGCCATAGGGATGGGCACTTCTCCTTGGAGATAACGTTCATCTCTTTGCCTGATCCACTCCTTGCGTTTTCTAATGCGTTCTAGGGCTTCCTGTCTCGCTTCTTCTCGTATTCGTTCTTCCTCCTTTTTCCTACTTTGAGCACCTAATAGTCTCGCTAACATTTCATCAGTCAGAGGCTCCATGAATCTTTTCACTCTGCATCCACTGATGTAATTGGGAAGAATGTCTCCGTCTAGTGTGGCGAGATTGACTGCACCACTAGTGGAGATTCGATTTATGATCAGGGGACCATATCCGCGTTTTTGGAGCTTCTTTGCATGCTGTTTTAGGGTGTATACTAGGACTAAGTCGCCTTCTTTTAGTCCCTTATCTTTAATATGTGAGTCGTAGTATGCCTTTTGTCTCCGCTTAGCGGCATAAATGCCTGCTACAGCTTGCAATCTAGTCTCATGCAGCTTTTCAATTTGATCTAATTGCTGAGACAATTCATGACCGCTCCACTCATATTGCTGGGCTACTTTTAATGTAGGCACTAAGAAGTCAATTGGCAAAATTGCATTCTGCCCATACACTAGGTTGAAAGGTGTAGTTCCAATGGCCGTTTTATATGCCACTCGGAAGGCGCAAATTGCGTGATGCAATTGTTTGTCCCAATCTGACCTTCCATTATTGACAATCTTTGTCAAGACAGTACAAAGTACTTTGTTGGAACTTTCAGCCTGTCCGTTGGCTTGAGGATGGTATGGGGCGGATTTTTTGTGGATCACTAGAAATTCATTCATTAGAGATTCAATGACTTCGTTTAGGAAATGAGTTCCTCGATCACTCACTATCTCGATCGATAGTCCAAATCGTGTGAAAATGTGCTCAAAAAGAAATTTTGCTGTAGTTTGAGCATCATTTTTTCGAGTGGCTTTTGCTTCTACCCACTTTGTCAAGTAGTCGGTGGCTACTATGATGTATTCCGCATGTGATCCTTTTGCAGGTGGGTTGATAGGTCCTATGAAGTCAATTCCCCACTTGGTGAATGCTCTCGCACAAACCATGGGTCTTAAAGGCATGTCATCTCTTCTAATGGGATATTTTGCTCTCTGGCACGTTTCACAGCTTCTCACATATGTCTCCGCGTCCATATGAAGAGTTGGCCACCACAAGCCTGCAAAGAGAATCATCTTGACCGTTCTATCTGCTGAAAAATGTCCTCCCGCAGCTCCTGCGTGTGCCATTTCTAATATGGGAAGATACTCTCCTTCATGCACGCACATTCTGAGTTGATTGTCTCTTCCTCGTCTAAACAGTTGTTTCCCCATTATCACATAATCCTTGCTCATTTCTTCTAGGGATCGCTTTCTTGCTAGGCTAGCTCCTATTTCGTGCTCTTTCGTTTTGAGGAATTGCACTAATGATTTACTCCAATTAGGCGCTATGGTAGAAAAAGGTAAGGACACATGATCCTCGGGGCTAGTTTCCTGGCATTCCACACAAGTACTTACATATTCGTGAACGTCCTTGGACATATCAGGCCAATATACGCCTAACCTTTTTAATTCTCGTATTGTTCCGTGCATCCCTTGGTGGGTTTTCCACTTGTTTATGTGTGCCTGGTTAATCAATTGTTTTTGTTCATCCTCTTCGACACATCTCAATAACACTCCGTTAGGTTCCTTATAATATACGCTTCCAACAACAATGTGTAAATTCCTTGTTTGAAGAATTTCTTTTTTGCTATTTCTATTGATTGGGTGTTGAGGGCCATGCGTAAGTATAGGGGTCAGTGTTTCTGCCCATTTCGGACATACTTCTAGATTAAACAGATAAGCATCTGGTAAATCGTCTGGTATTCCGCTAGGTGGCTCTCCGTGTCTTAACCTAGAAAGGTGGTCTGCTCTCACATGTGTGTTTCCTTTTTTGACTATTACCTCAAAGTCAAATTCCATTAGTAACAAGAACCATCGTACCAATCTCCCTGTGTTGCAAGGCTTATTGACTAGATACAACAAGGCTTGATGGTCAATGAAGAATTTGAACTTGTTGGCTAAGAGGTAATGTCTAAACTTCTTCACTGCGTAGACCATTCCTAAGCCCTCTCTTTCCGTAGTCGTGTAATTTCTCTCTGCTTGGTTTAATTGTCTACTCGCGTAAGCGATTGGATGATCAAGCTTTCCTTCATCGGCCGGTTGAGCCAGGATACATCCAATTGCATAGTTAGAAGCATCAACATGAATATGAAAAGGCTTGTTCCAGTTGGGTGATTTTAGAATTGGGGCTGTACTCAGCCTCTTTTTAAGCTCGTTGAAGGCCTTCTCACACTCGTCTGTCCAAGTGAACTGAGTCAATAGACCGTATAAGGGCTTAGCTATTATGGCATACATGTGAATAAACCTACGGTAATATCCACAGTGTCCCATAAAGGCTTGTACTTCTTTCGCATTCTTGGGTCTTGGTAAGTCCAATATGACTTTAATTTTATCCTCATCTGTAGATATCCCATTTCTTGAGACTATGTGTCCTAGTATTTTTCCTTGTCTTACCATGAAGACACATTTTTCTGGGTTCAAGCAAACTCTATACTATCTACATTTATTGAATATTTTCCGCAGTTCCGGTATGTGGTCTGGTCGTTGATTTGAGTATGTACACAGATCATCTACGTATACTTCCATGCTTTTTCTCAGAAATTCTTTGAAAACATGACACATCAATCGTTGGAAAGTGGCTGGCGCATTAGTGAGCCCGAAAGGCATCACTCTAAATGCATAAATTCCCCATTCAGTCGCGAATGCGGTTTTATGCTGGTCCTCAGTTGCAATAGCTACTTGGTTATAACCAGAGAATCCATCCAAGAAGCTATAGACCTCCTTGCCAGCAACTCTTTCCAAAAGATGGTCTGTGATGGGTAAAGGGAAACTGTCGCGTATAGTTGCTGCATTTACTTTTTTTAAGTTGATACACACCCTTAGCTTTCCGTTTTTCTTGGGCACTACAACTAGTGGCGACACCCATTCTGTGTGTTCAATCTCATAAATGAATCCTGCCGCTAGTAATTTGTCAATTTCTTCCTTTATTTTTGCTGCATAAACTTCGTTATACGTGTAAGGGCGTTGTTTGGAAGGTTTTGCATCTGTTGTCATAGGAATTCGATGAGCGCATATGCTGGGTTCTACACCCTTAAGGTCTTTGTACGTCCAAGCAAATACATCTCGATATTCTCGGATGAGGTGTATGAGATCCTCTTCTTCCTCATCAGATACGTCTTTACCAATATACGTGCACCTCTCTTCTCCGTCTTCCATCGTTACGACAACCTTCTTGGTTTGTTCCTTGTTATCATAGGCTTCTCCATCCCGTGCTTCTCGTTTAGGCATTTGAGTTGCTATTTTCCTTTCTTCCACTTCGTATCTTTTAAAATGTTCTGGAACTTCGAAGTGGTCTGGTTCAGGTTCCACTTTACTTGTGTCCTCTCTATGCTCGTGTATTCTTGGGATGGTGTCAATTGCTAAGACTTTTGTCGGTCTTTCTTTTGATTCCTTTTGCATGGTTTCTAAATATTGTTCTTCAGAGTCGAACTCTGGTTCCATTTCTATGCTTTCGTACTCTTCTCTTCCCTCTTCCTCTACAATTTCTCCTGCTTCTACTTCTTGGAGAACAACCATGTAGAGGTTCACATCATATCCTTCCTCGTCTATACAGTCGTTCATCGTCAAGACTTCTTCATTCACGCAAACGTCTAAAGTGGCTAGGATTTCCATCCAGCCATGTGGTTCAAAGAGTTCATCTGAAAAAATTTGAGGCATATAATCGGGGTCTTCTATCGATCGATAATTAGGGTGCCCTATTGGCCACATTTGTTTTTTACACTCCTCCTTCTTGGCTTCTTTGCACATCCACAACTGGGCATCCTCATGCATCCAAGATTGGTCACTTGACCCAGCGCTGTGAATGGATAGGTCATCTTCCTCTTTGTGGACTGGATTCCATTGTAATGGAGGGACATCCCGATAAGCGAATGTGTGCAGGTTTATCTTGGTAGTGTTTCCTTGATGTTGGAGATATAATGAATCTTTGCCCCAATCTTGTACTACTCGCATCTGTCGCATGAATGGTCGTCCTAATATCATCTCGTAATTGTTTGCCTTTTCGAACTTGCATATGGCCAATGTGTGTTCAAACTCTACTCCACACGTTGTTAACCTAATTCCTTCCAGTATTCCTAGGGGTTTCTCTACATGTCCATCTGCTAATTGTAGCTTCATGCGAGTGGGTCGTAAGGCTGGTTTACCCCACTTTTCCCAAATTTCCTTCGTTGCAATTCCTACTCCGGCTCCAGTGTCTAAGATGGCCTTGGTCATGTACCCATTGTAGGTGACAGGTAAGCACGTATTACCTTCATCTCCTTCACTAAATTCTCCTACTTTATCAACTGGAACTCGTATTTTGGAGTGGTTTTCTTTTTCCTTTCCTTTCATTTCTCCCTTCTCTACTGGTGGCTCTATCTGATTTGCTAGTTGTCTCCATAGATGTGGTCTAAGTTGAAGCAACTCTTCCACCGTCAATTTGCATTGCACCTTCGTTTTCTTAAGTTCTGTTAGATTGTGTGAACTCTCTTCTGAGTTTCCTTTTTCTTTCCCATGCACTGTGGGTGCTCGTATTATTATAGACTCTCTTTCATATTCTCCCATGTAGTTAGGCAACGTTGAAATGCTCATGGTTTCCTCTCTTCCTTTATCAAATCTTGACACTTCCTCATATGCTTCCTCTAGGTTATGATCATGGTGACTATCCGCTCCAATTATTTCCTCAAAAGGAGGTGGACTGATTCCATCCTTTTTCCATTGTTCTTCTCTAATTCTTTTCCACAAGTCTTTGGACCAATCTTCCTCCAGGTCAGGTATTATGGATACCTGTTCTTCTTGAGATTTCATTCGTTCATTTCGATCATCTTCCCGACTAGGTTCCTTATCCTTAGGTTGTATGCACTCTTCATATAGTTCCTGTGCGATCCTTGTTTCAGGCAAAATTGGGATAGTTTTTTCTAGAGTCGCCTGTGCTACTTCTATGAGCTTTTTGCATATCGCCAGTCTTTCTTTCTCTAATTCCCCTTGAGGATAGAGTCTTTCATGTTGCTCTAGGTTCGGTCCCAATTTGATTCTAGCTTGGTATGCTTTTAGCCACATGTCCAATTCCTCGGGCTTTGGGTCAGCTAGAATTGATCCTGGCTTCTTTGCCTCTGAGCTAATTGGTGGTGTTTCTGGGGTCTCCTTATGCGTTTGTTGTTCGTTATGTTTTCTAGAACCCTTCGCTTGTTTTTTGCTGTCTTGGCCCTTGTTTCTTGCCCATTTCTCTTTGAGATTTTCTCGTCTTTCTTTCCATTTTTGTACTTTGGTGTTTTGGGTATTCTCACATGAGTTCTCTGAATCCTCGACTATCTGAATGTTAGCGTCCCCTGTTTTGTTGTTCTCTAGTTTCTCTTCAGGTTGTTTTCCTGTTTGTTGTTTTGCTTGAGCCCTAGTAATAGCTTTCAGCGGTACAGTGTATTCCTTATCACTTCCAGATTCTTCTATGACCTCTATTACATTGATTGGTGCAGGACCTTGAGTTTTTGTGGGGTTTTTAGGGCAATCTCTAAAAAGATGTTCTTTCCCACAATCACTACAATATCCTTCCCAAATCCTGGGTGGTGGAGGGTTGTAAGGTCGAGGACACTCCCGAATGAAGTGATCCCCTCCGCATCTATAACACGGTCCTCTCTGCACTGGTGGTCTAATGGGAGGTCTCAATGGTTGTTGTGCTTTGGGCACTGTGTACATTAAAGTTGCAGTTTCCGTCCCATCAGTCTGATCAAATCCTTCATATCCATAATAGGCCACGTCATATGCTGGTTCATATTCCATCATGTTGGCTTCATATGGATAGTACTCTCCTGGTGGAGGTTCATACCCTTGGTTGGTTGATTCTACATTGGTCGCTATTGAAGCTGGTATTATGGCTCTTTCCAAGTTTTCTTCTGGTTGCGTATACTTCACAGGTACAACTTGTTGAGGTTGTGACAGTTGGGGTCCCAATACTGGTTGTGGTGGTGGATACGGTGCTTGCTCGTATTGTCTATGTGCTCCTACCGGATACGGGTTGTATCTAGGCATCTCCCTACCAAGCTCTCTAGGTGGGTATCCATAAGGTCGGTATTGTGGTGGATTGACAGGTCGTGATTGCCTATTAAAGGGACAATTCTCAGTTGTATGATTGGTATATTTTTGCTCGATGTGGCAGTATGAAGAAGTCCCTTGTTGTTGCTGTCTGTTGTGTGGATACATTGGTTGTGCACCGGCTCCTCCTCTGGTACACAAGTGTGTGAGATGTTCTCCTCCACATAAGTTACACCTCCTCAACATAGGCACTCTTTGAGCTGGATATTGGTAAGCTCTCTGTCCTTGGACTCCTAGTTTCTTAGCTAATAGTTCTGCTAGTTCTTCCACATTACTAGAATTGGACGTCACCGTGCTTCTTGAATCTTCTGATTTTGTGAGGTCGGTAGTACCTTTAAGGTCCTCTGCAAGGTTATCTTCCAAGTCGATGCACTCTTGAAGACACTCACTCAACGTTTGTAACCTCTTCACATACACTAGGGTTCTTAGGGTCCCGTTAGAGAGTCCATCTAAAAACAATGAAATCATCTTTTGTTGAGTCGGTCTCTCAGCCACTGGGCATCTATCCACATATTGATTGAATCTTCGGGCAGCAGTCTTCACAGTTTCATTAGGGTTTTGCTTAAAGCTATGAATTAAAGATGCAGAATTATGTTTAATCCCTCTCTTTGTAAATTCTCCAATGAATTCTTGAAAGAATTGTTCCATGTTTCCAAATCGATTGGGATCTATAGGTTGGAACCAAGTTAGAGCTGTTCCTGTGAGGGTGAGTCCAAAAGACTCGTACTGCACAAAGAAGTCCTCTACTTGTTCTGCTCTCAGAACTTGTTTAAATTCGGCAATATGATCATACGGCTCTCCTGATCCATCATAATGGTTCCTCATAAACTTAGCTACTTGGATTGGTCTCAATCTCCTCATTGGTTCAGGCAGTCTGGGTATTATAGGGAAGACCGGGGCAACTGGTCGTAATGGAGGCATTCCTGGCTGTCCTCCCACTGGTGCTCGTGGTCTGACCGGTGGTCGATAATGGTTCCCCATCCCTGTGTAGGTCTGATTATGTGTGTGCTCACCTGAAGTTGCAAACTGTACATGAGTACGGTTGGGCACACTTCTTTGACTGGTCTGTCCTGATGTGGTATGTTCCGTCTCTTGTTGATTTCCAAAAGGATTTTGCGAGGTAGTTGCCTGCTCTCTTTGAGGAAATACAGGCGCACCCATATATCTCAGCCGAGCCCTGTCTAGGACACCTACAGGCCAATATCTTCTTTGATTCTTATCCAAGTAAGTGAGTCTAGTTTCGTCATCTGGGTCTTTCAACTCATAGAATGTCATGGGGCTCTCTCCTATTCCTTGAACAGGTACGTCAGTTTGAAGCAATAAGTCTGCTCCGTGAATCATGTAGACTTCCAATAAGTAGTCGTCTTGAGGTATCAAGTCTCCTCTCAAGACCCGTGATACTTGTGACCTGCCTCTGGGGGTGGTCACTAACTCTTCAGAGTTGTCGGGATCCATAAACTCTCCTCTTTCATTGATCCTCTCCGGAAATTCAGTTACTATGTAGATGTGACCCATTTTGTCAATGTAAGCACCTCCCTCGTATTTGACAGCTGGTAGTGGTATGATGGTGACATTTTGTGCTGTTGCCATCCTGGCGACAGACCTGTTTAAGCCATCCAGGTAGATCGGAATCTCCTGGGCATTAGTGGACACATATTGTAAGGAGGTACGGTAGTCTCCTTCAACAGTAGTCATGAAGTTTCCTGTTGGTGTAGGTCCTTGCATGTCTTCTGAAGCCATAAGTAACTCCTCTTCTGAGTCACTGGAAGTTTCTAAGTAGACTGAGTGATGACTAGCCTGGGCTGTGCTCCCTACTGAGGATATGACGCTCCTTCTACTACCTAGAACTCTTCCTGACCTCAGGTTCATTCACTCTCTGAGGCCTCTCTTTATGCTGCCTAGATTCACTTTGGAAAGCTCTATCAGTGATTCAGTTTGCTTGCCAAAAGAAGAGTTCAATTCTGGGCGATACCACACTTGGCGATACTGCTCTCGGCGATACGATACCAGAGCTCCAAACGATACGATACCAGACACCCAGACGATACGATATCAGTCTGGTGTCGCGATACTGGGTTTTAGTGTCAGACGATACGATACCAGATATAGTGTCGCGATACTCCACTGGGAAATACCACGATACGATACCGGCAAAGTAGACGTTACGATACTGGGGATAAGAGGCGATACGACCTCAATGTGGTATCGCGATACGATCCTTGACAGGAGACGTTACGATACCACCGTAGTAAGTGCGATCGCGATACCAACCTTGGCGACACGATACCACAATGGTGTCGCGATACCAAGATAGGCACCTGACGATACGACACTTGGGAGGGCACGATCGCGATACTGAAGCAGTGTCGCGATACCAGGGTAGTGTCGCGATACCACTGTATCAAACGATACGATACCACTCGGTAAGGTGAGGTCGCGATACTAGAACTTCGGCGATACGACACCACAATGGTGTCGCGATACCAAGTATTAATATCGGACGATACGATACCAGAGATCGAGTGCGATCGCGATACCGACTCAGTGTCGCGATACCAGAATGGTGTCGCGATACCACAGCAGGTATCAAGCGATACGATACTTATGGCGAGTGTCGCGATACAAGGGAATTTTGGTATCGCGATACCAAAACTCAACCGATCGCGATACTCAAGCCAAAAGCAAGATTTTTTCCAAACTTTTTTACCCCCTTGCTCTCCTCACTCTCCTCTTCCTTCCTAGACCTCTGTATCACTCAATAAGATGACAAAGATTTCAGTTTTCCCCCCCCGCGATACTGCGCAGACTTTTAATCACTTGTTTGATCATTTTTACAGTGTTTTTGACAGATAATTTGAGAGAGTGTTTACCTTGGTACTGTCTTGATTGCAATGTGAGCTCAAAATCTAGCTTTAACAGTCTGAATGCCACGATACCAAGTCCACGATACTGGTCGCTGCTTGCAAATGATACCAGAACACTGTGAAGTGTCAAATGAGCCAAATTTTTTGGTTTTTATACCTTTTTTTGACTGAACTTAAAATTTTGAAATTTTTTGGGGATTTTCTGAGAATTTTGGTCTACTCCTACTTCTCTTCTCCTCACTTTTCCTCTCCTTCTAACCTAACCCTAACTCTTCCTTCTCTTCCCTCCTCCTACACTTAAACCTAAAACTTATCACACACACCTCAAGGATGAGAAGTGACAAGTGCTGAAAAGGAATACTACTCGTCAATGGGCAAATTCACCTCTACAAGTACGATTCGATCACACTTGCTCTCTAACTATCACGAAGGCAACTTGGTGGAGTGCCTCCCCGGCAACGGCGCCAAAAACGTGTGTACTTGAGCCGCAATGACTCAAGGACTTGTACCAATGAGACTATACCTCGATTGCCATACAAGTGCATATAGTGGAGTCCTTTGCATACATTTAATTATCAATCCGAAGGAGTGACTTACCAAGTGTATGAAGACATGTGCACACGTGATAGAAAATGAAGTGAGTTAGCTATTCAAGCATGAGAAAAGACTAATACTACCCACACCTACTGAAAAACTGAAAGTGTTGCCGCAAGCCTCTTTTCAGCAGTTTTGGTTTTTTGAGGTTTTCTCCCAGCCCAGAACTCCGAACATAGGCAATAGGGTACTCGTTTCGAAGCTCTCGACGAGACGAATCCAACGGTGGTGGTTTCACTCAATTCTGACCACTCTGCTGCAAGTTATGGCAGAAACAGTGAATTACGGGAACTACTAACATCCGCGTTTTTGCTTCTCCTAGCTTACGCACGCACTACAGCCACTCAAAACAAGGGGAAAGGGGTAGACAACAGTCCTACACTTGCATTTCAAGCATCACACACACATACATGAGCAAAATGAAGATCAAAATCAGCAAGGAAGAGGCAAACTCGAAATTTCAGAAGTGCTCTTCTTCACAATGACAAGAAGTGTCCTTTACAATGAGTCACTTTTGACTTATATACTAGTGCCCTAAGTTTGGTCCTTTCACACAAGAGACCGGCACTTTATTCACTAAAATGCTAACTTCCTACTAATGTACATGGGTAATTCACTAATCTTCTGAGGGGATGCATCTAGAGGACTCCTCTAGTGCATTTACAACGGAAAATATATACAAAAGTGGTTATGTTACAAAAAATTGTGTGTCCAAATCGGAAAAATTTCGGGGCCCGTCTTTTTTCTCTGCTTTGTGCGCTCTTTAGCTCTGCAACAGTGCTTCAAACAATTTTTGGTTTTGGTTGCAATTTTATAAGCATTTAAATTGGGCACCCTCCATTCTGATCAAGTGGGGGAATAGTTATTATTTTAATGCATTTATGGCTAACCATGGAATGAAACATGAGTGTACAATGTCATATACATCTCAACAAAATGGAGTTATTGAAAGAAAGAACAATTCTCTCATGGAGATTGCAAGGTGTATGGTAAAAAATAAATCTTTACCACATAGCTTCTAGCTTGAAATTGTTATATGTGCAGCATATGTAGTTAACAATTTTCCCACCAAAACACTATTGACATATTTAGATAGTGATGTGTGTGAACACACTA
Organism: Ceratopteris richardii; assembly: GCA_020310875.1. Taxonomy (NCBI): domain Eukaryota; kingdom Viridiplantae; phylum Streptophyta; class Polypodiopsida; order Polypodiales; family Pteridaceae; genus Ceratopteris; species Ceratopteris richardii. The sequence goes on along the minus strand of CM035436.1, from coordinate 147,107,678 downwards.
GGACTATCGAGGAACGTTTTTCCCACTTTAGGAGGTTTTCTTCCCCCAGCTTGCATATATGCCTATAACCCTAATGTTTCACTTATCTTTGTATGTTCTCTTGGTGATACATTCAATATTGTGTGTTGTGCTCCAAGATTCTTCTTCGTTCTTGTGCTATTTGCATGCTCTCACAGACCTCAAACTCCAACAATTGGTATTAGAGTAGGTCACTACTTCATCTAGGGCATCGTTGACACCTCTCCAATCAATTCCCAAAATCACATGAAATTTTGTAAGCATACTCAGGGCAATTAGGAGTTCAAAACAACTTCGTTGTGTGGTGTCAAAATTGCAATCTGAGCCCGTTTCAGCTTTCGAATGTACTATCGTAGTGCTTGTGTAGGCAATTTCATCTTTTTGTGCCAAAGATATATACAAGTTTTGGTTCCTCACTATAAGCACCTCCAAGTCTGCTACAAGTTTAGCAGAACTTGACAGGGTAGTCCTGTCCAACATTTTGAAATACAAGGTATTTTGTTCAGTGGTCATGGCTGAAAGCAGTGATGTATTTCATATGTTGGCTTATTGAGGATAATTTGGATGGTATCAATGACACATTATGGGCTTATATGATGCGTCATGTATATGATGCATCAGGTTCCTATTGGTGTTGTGGCTCCTATTGCACCTACTGTAGAGCAACTTTGTTGGGATGGCAGAGATGCTCATGCACATGCATTGATAGCCTTGTCTATCAAACGTGCCATTATTCCTCACATTTGCGCTTGCAGAACAACAAAGGATGCATGGGATACACTAACCTCTTTACACCATGCAAGGAATGAGGTCTGTGTTGCTTACCTCCCCATATTTATAAAAATGTAAATCAGAGGTTTCGATACCTGCATTAATATGAAGTTCATAACCATGAATGCATACATACACCATAACAAACATTATCTTATCTATATCTCAAGGGTCATTTTAATTTGATATATCCACTAAAACCATTTTTAATTTGATATAACCACTAAAACCATTGTAATTTTTCCCTAGTGACCAAATCCAATAAACTTTATTTGGATTTTGAGGGTTGCAAAAGCAAGCAACAAACACAAGGAAGAAGAAGAAGAAGCATGGAGAACAACAAAATTTTGATTGTATTACCAACTGAACGTACAAAGATAAGTGAACCTTTAGAGTTATAGACATATATACAAGCCATGTGAAAAAACCTCATAAAGAGGGAAAAACGTGCCCCAATAGTCCTAAGTGTGCTCACACATATCACTATTGAAATATAGCAACAAATACCCCTCGGGAGTGATGCGATGAGCAAGGAGCTGGCAATTCATGTATAAAGAAGTTTCAAGTTATGTGGAATGAAAACAATCCACAAAAGGAAGTAAGCCCAAAGATTTGGAAAAATCTTCAACTTCTCCCTAGGTAGAGTCTTTATAAAAAGATATGCAAGATAATCATATGTGGTCATATATGCCAAACTCATCTCTCTAGCAAAGAGTCTCTCGTTGGGATAATGAAGGTGCATCTCATAGTGCTTTATGCAAGCATGGAACACAAGGTTCCTTACAACTATCAATGCACTTTGACTATCAATAGATATGGTGGTGATAGAAGATTGACCAACACCCAAATTAGCCAAAAGGCATCTAAGCCACAAACACTCAATAGTAGTTATGAAAGTTTCCCCATAGTCAACCTGTTAGCTCATAAAATGGTTGGTTTTGATGCACTAATGTGGTTCTATTTGGCAAGAAAATACGTTTGATTTCAGGTATTTGAAGAGTGGAATTGACGATTGATGAGAAGTATTTGGAGTGTGTAGAGCCCCTCCTACGGACATGAGGCCTGGGGGATATTTGGTGTGGTTTGCTACACCGGTGTATTGGACAGAGGATGAGGACGTAGAAATCTGGAAAGAAATGGAGAAATTGACCCGTTCAATCTGTTGGAAGCTTGTGGCAAAGTTTGTTGATGAGTCCATAGGCATTGATGGACCACGGCTAATTTTCGTGCAATTTCAAGAGGGGAAGTTTTTAAAACACTCTATCTCTCCCCACTTCATCTTATAAAAAAGGAGAGGTGGTGACCATTTTTTTGGGGGGGAACACTCAGGATAAGGCCATCCTTCGACCATAATTGGGGGATGGATGAACTCTCATCGGAGAATACTGTGGGAGCTATGCAGAAAAAGAGCGAGGGCAGAAGATAGAGAGCATTTAGTGGCTGGGGAGTGAGGATACTTAACGTAGCAGTATATGTCTCTTCTGCTCGTGGCTCTTTGAGGTGCCAAAACCAAGCGGGTAAGCTGAGGAAGAAGTCACAAGTATCGAGTGATCAAGACAGGTTTGATGGGCTACGGGTCCTCGAAAAAGGTTGGGGATAGAATGGACATGTTTTGTGGGCTAGAAGTTTGTTGGCCGGGCTCTGCGAAGATCGAACACTCTGCAGCCATAGACGGTGCTACTTGGGGTAAGGCTCTCGAAGATTCAGATGTTTGTATGTGATGTGCGGTTTGTAAGCCGAAAATGAACTGATAATATGTGGGCCGATTTGGATATTTCAATTCTCTGCATTGAACATGTAGCAGCTGGTATAAAATTTAGTGGGGTTTCACCAATCATTTGAATATATTGATATATATGTTGGCATATGCTTCAAATGCGTGATTGCGCCTCACAAGTTTAGCAGGTTTGGCACTTGAACAGAGAGAGATATAAGAAAAGAACGGGGACGTAATAGCTGACATGTTTACCCTCTCTCTGAAGCACTCACATGTGAAGTTGCCAGAGCTCGTGGTCAATCGTTATTCTTTGCAGCGTCATACACGAAGCGCAACAAGTGTGCTCCATCGTGCAAACCTACTGAGCATGATGAAACAATTGTAGGCTTTTTCGATCATGGGCGAACTTTCTGATTTTCGTTTGTATTCCTGGATAAGTTCCCATATAGGATGGATGATGCCGATTGTTGCATGCTGTACTAACTAGATGCATGATTTTGAGGGATCCTTTTTCTGTGGATGCTAGATGAGTGGTTTGCTTGGAATATGTGATCGTACAATTGAGGTCTTTCATAATGGTTTTTGTTCCATCTTTTGATCACGTATTTGAGTAGAAAAAAATTTGTTTAGGACAAATAGTACCGATTTCAGGTGCCCCAATCATATGTAATGTGCTGCAGATTCTATTTATGTGGATGTCAGATGAGTTACTTATATAGATAAAATCATCTATCAATATTGAGAATTATCTCTTGACCGTCTGAGCATGCGTTGCCATTGATGTCTGTAACTTGACGTCGATGCTCATAAATCCATTGCTTGCATGTATTATGTGGAAAGAGCAGGTGGAAAAAGCTAGAGAAAAATTAGGCGAATGGATGACCCTATTCATATTGAGTTCTTTTTGTCACGGATTGGCTAGGATAGAAGAGAATGTGTTTGCAGAATGAGCTTGTTTGATTTTGAGGAGGTTGCTTTGTTCCATGTGGAGCCTTATGCATCTATGAATTTGGGTCGCTGTTTGTGAGAAAGTAACCTGTTAAATATGGGCTGTTTTGACTCAAACTTATGGACTTGATCGAGTGTCAGTGCTGTCAAAGTTCAAGAAGACTTTGATGTCTGCCCGATTGCACATTTTAAATTGTGTCTATATGTTGGGAATGACTTGGATTAGTGGTGAATCTTTTGGCTTTTAACCTGTAGCTTATGCATCTTAGCCATAGGATGCCCCCTCAGAAAAAAAAGGACACCTATGTTCACTTAATGGTTTGTGTTGGCAGAGATATTGTACTTCAGCCACTTGAGTTTATCCTTTGGATGAATCATGTAAGGAGGCTCAGTGTACAACAACTTTGCCGACACCATGCACAACCATCGTGCTGATCGTGGAGATGCTTCTACTGTGACTCTTTCCTGTCTAAGTTACTTGATTCATATTTTGGAGGGTAAATTGGCCTGACCCATCATAGTGGGCCACAGGATCTGTACAGTAAACTTTTAGAGTAAAATTTGCTATATTTGTTGCTGTAACTTGTCTATGTCAGTAAGTGCCAATGAGGCACTACAACACCCAGTCGATTGTGCCTATGAATCAGCATATATCGTCACAATATGCATGAACATCTACCACTCTGCTTTCGAGTGTATTGGTGCACTGCATGCACAATGTAAAGTTTCACAGATTGTTCATATGCATACAATTAATTTCAGAGTGAACATAAATGCTAGTGATGTCAATTGTCGGTTTAACAAAAAAAAAGGTACGTTTGATGATTCGGTCATTTGACTTCAAGTCTTGAGAGGTTGTTGGTCTGCTTTGCAGGCTCTAGGTAATCCAAGTGGACCGATTGCGAGGGGTTAAGCAAAATAAAGGCTTCCACAATCATCTTTTCCTTGGGCTTAGGAACCAAACATTTTGGTGCGTTTGCCGAGAAGCATATGAGCTAGTGCATAGACATAAGAAGAATCCATTGTGAGACAATTGTGGGCTCTAGGTAATCCAAGTGGGCCGATTCCGAGGGATTTGAACAAAATAAAGGCTTTCACAAACATCTTTTCCTTGTACTCAGGGGCAAACATTTTGGTGCGTTTGCCGGGAATTTAGCTTGGTACGTCTCTATAAGAGAGTGCCATAGGTTCGCCTAGCGCCACAGGTTGGTCGAGCTTGCGGACCCCAAGATCTAGTACATGAGCGAGGGGAGCTCATCGTCAGGAGCAACACAAACTCAAAGAGAGGAACGCGCTCAGAGAAGAGCCCTTGAAAGAGAAAGGAGAAGGTGGGAACCGCCAGGTGAGTGGACCTCGATTGGCTCGAAGAAATCAATAAAAAACGTGTACTCCCGTAGGAGAGTCGCGAATCAAGTGCGGAAGTTTGAAGGAGGGATCCTAAAGCCACGTGTACTAAATTTCTGGGATCGAAGTGATATTGACATCACACCTCTGTTTGAAATGGCTCAACGGATTTCGGTTCATTTGGGGGACTTCACCAAGTTTTCAGGTACTTGGGACGAAGATCCGGATAGTTTTATCCAATTGTTTGAGGTTACTTGTGAGGCCAATGATGTAGTTGACCAGGATCAAAGGTTGAGAATTTTTCCGGCTATTCTCCGTGATGAGGCAGCCAATTGGTATGGGAATCTGACACCACAAGAGCGTGGAACTTATCAAATGCTCAAGGAAGCCTTCTTGGCAAAGTTTCGACGACAAGGCTTCCAAGATAGATTGGCCCAACAAATGGATTATTTGCGACAGGGAGTCAATGAGAGCATCGATAACTACATTCAGAGAATGGAAACGTTGGTAAGAAAGATGGGCGCGAATGCCCCGAATGATGAGACATTGAAACGAAGATTCATTTCGGGATTGAGAGATCCTACGGCACAGCAGCATATCAGCCTGACAAGACCTGCAACTTTAATGGATGCTAAGGAACAAGCGAGGCTTTGGGAGGAAGTACAATTATGCCAACAAAGGAAGATGGAGCTCTTATACGAGCCAATGGGAGGCCCAGGAACCATACCGATGAAAGATCCGGGCCAAGGAAGTCCCGCATTGACGACTCCAGCTTTTGTAGCTGCCACTAGCACGCCAGGTGAGGTAAAGCCTGTGCTAACCGAAGAACGAATATTGGAGTTGGTCACGCAAGCTATAAAAGCTGCCACAATGACCCAGGAAACATATACAGTAAAACCAGAGGTGACTACAAACCCCAATCAAGTGTTTCGATCAAACACATGGTGTGGAAAGTGCCATGGTTACGGCCATTTGGCTTCAGAATGCAGAGGACCGATGTTACAACAAGAGAGCCTATGAAGAGAGGACCATGAAATCGGGAGATACAAGAGAGAGACCTTATACGGGATTGCCCGCTCAAAGTGTCCCACCTACATCTCGTTGGGAAAACAGACCGACTTATGGATATGGTGCTCAGGGTCAAGGAGGAGACTATCCAAGAGGAGCCGCACGTGATCAAAGAAGAGATGGTCCAATCCAGTGTTGGAGGTGTCATGGCTTTGGCCATACTCAATCTAGATGTCCAAACGAAAAGAAACCAATTGATTATACCCCACTATGTAGGTACTGTAGTGGAGAGGGCCACTTTGATGAGGATTGTCCAAAACGAAGAGCTGCCGTCGGCAAGGAAAAAGGACCAGTAGGGTCCTCGAATTATGTTGATAGTCAGATGCATTCCACATCGAGAGCTCAAGAGCACGTTCCTACAATCGGAGTAGTGTTCAAGACACCGAACCCTCAAGAAGGTTCTAGCTCGTCAATGCACTTTGTGGATGCTTACGAGGCCAAGAAACCACATAAAGAGCCAATTGTGGCGGTAGTCACAAGAACTCAAGAGTATTCAAAGAAACATCGAGAAGGCGAAAGCGAAAAAGCTAGCCAGGAGAAGATAACCGAACAAGGAGAGGTAGAGAACCAAGTTGGAGGATTTGCTGAGCAGCAAGAGTTTGAGGATGGGGGAAAAATTGAGATCCTTCCACCCATGACTAAGGAGTTTGTGCCAGGCATAGCACCATTCCCTGAAAGATTGAAGACTCCTAAGAGTAGAAAGGAAAGACAAAGTTCGGAGGAAGTGGACATCGTAAAGCTGTTCGCTGACACGGAAGTCACGTTAGACATTGGCACATTGCTAAAATGTTCACCTCCCTATAGGAAACAATTCTACAACGAATATATTAAAAAGCCGAGGAAAGCTCGAGAGAAAAAGAGACAAGATAAAGATGTCCAAGGAATCATTCAAAGTATTACGACGCAAATCGATTCGAATGCTCCAGCTGTGACGGTCGAGATTAAAGGATATGCAGTCCCCGGTGCTCAGTTAGATAGTGGAGCCGCAGTCAACCTTATGACTGAGTTCATGATGAAAGCTTTGGGCCTCAACCACATGGAAGAAACGCCGATGTCCTTGAGAATGGCGGATCAAACACAAGTGAAGCCTGCAGGTCTTTTGAAGAATGTAAGCACAGTTGTGGGTGGTCTAGAGTTTAAAGTTGATTATCTGATAGTAAGACCAAGGACCTCAGAGGCTACCTTCTCGATCTTACTTGGACGGCCATGGCTGGTGCAAGTCGAATGTGTGCACGATTGGCGCACAGGATTTATCACAATTGGACCAAAGGCTGATCGAATACAACTTCAAGTGTCTCCAAACTTGACTGGCAAGAGATCGACAACAGCTGAGGAAAGGGAGCAGAAAGCAAAGGAAAAAGTAAGACAAGAAATGGCACGTGTAAGATTTGCCCTGCGCACGGAGACTTCCAAGGACCTTTCACAGGATGGATTTAACCTGCAATTGGCCAATCTACAACATGCGAAAGTGGGCAAGTACATAGATCCACTATGCTACAAGGATGACTCAGACCAGGAATTGCTGGGATGATTGACACATACAAGTGAATTTGAGTGCTACATGTTGAGTATAGATGCAAAGAAAAGCAAAGCTACTCAATCCCTGGAGAAGGGAACTTCAAAAGAAGAGTTGAAACTGGAGTTAACTCCGACAATGGAAGTGCAACAGTTGAGAGAAAGGGTTAGAATGCTAGAAGAAGAGCTTCTAAGGAGAAGTCGACAATCAGACAGAGAAGCGGAAAGTAAAACTAAAGTGTCGGAAGCCATTGCAAAAGCTGAACTAAAGAAATTGGGTGCGGTTGAAAAAGAACAAAACAATGATTTACTGGCCGACCATGCACGCGTGATTGGAGAGCACGTTCCAATCACAGTGTCATCAAGGAATAAGGAATATTCGCGAGAAGCTCAGTTGAAAAAATGGGAAGTTTTTCCAAAAAAGTTCTTGAGCGTGGGGTCAGAGCTACCAGATGGAGTACGAGATTGTATTAAAATAACACTCAAAATTTTCGGCAAGACCTTTGCATGGTCATACAGTGATTTGAGAGGAATTGATCCCCGAATCTGCCAACATTATATAGACTTGGAAGAAGGCACATGATCAATATGTCAACGACTTAGGCGGACAAATCCAGTCTACTCGGAATTGATCAAGTTAGAATTGACTAAATTATTGGAAGCAGGATTCATATATCCCATCGCATCCAGCGAGTGGGTATCACCAATTGTAGTTGTTCCGAAGAAAAATAAGAAAATCCGTATTTGCATAGATTATCGAAAGCTGAACGAGCACACGAAGAAGGATCATTTCCCTTTGCCCTTTACTGATCAAATCTTGGACAAAGTAGCCGGCCATAAATTGTACTCATTTTTGGATGGTTTCAGTGGGTACAACCAGATCCAAATCCATTAAGAGGATCAATCAAAAACTACTTTCACCACGGAATGGGGCACATACGCATATCGTGTGATGCCATTTGGATTATGCAATGCACCGGCCACATTCCAGAGGGCAATGATAGCTGCATATCAAGACTACTTGCAGGATTGGATGGAGATATTTCTCGATGACTTTGCGATCAGAGGCAATGATGAAAACATGATGGAGAGGATCGAAGCTATTTTAAGAAGAAGCATTGAAAAAGGCATCGCATTAAATCCTGAAAAGTGTACATTTGGAGTACGAAGAGGATTGCTTTTGGGACATGTTATTTCCGAAAAAGGGATTGCGGTTGACGAGGATAAAGTGGAAAAGATCGAGCAACTTCCACCGCCTCAAAACTTGCGGCAACTTAGAGGATTCTTGGGCCATGCGAATTATTATCGACGTTTTATATTAAATTTTGCATCAATAGCGGCACCATTGACGAATCTTTTGAGGAAGGACCAACAATACCAATGGACTGGAGAGTGTCAAGTTGCATTCGACTCGATCAAAGAGAGATTGATAAATGCACCGATTTTGGTAGCACCCGACTGGACGAAAGAATTCCATGTGCATACCGATGCTTCTCATACTGCGGTTGGAGCAGTACTATGCCAAGCCGATGAAAAGAAGTTGGACCACCCTATTTATTACGCAAGTCGCAATTTGAATAGCACTGAGAGGAACTACACGACCACAGAGAAGGAATGTCTCTCGATGATCTTTGCGGTGAACAAGTATCGGCATTACTTGATGGGAAAACATTTCACGTTTTATGTGGATCATGAAGCCATAAAGTACATCATTAATAAACCCGAGCTATCAGGGCGACTGATGAGGTGGATGCTACTTCTCCAAGAATTTCAGTTCACAGTGGTAACCAGACCAGGCAAAACGCACATATTGGCTGACCATTTATCTCGAATTGTTAATGAGGAGCCAATCTCTGGTGTGCCCGATGATGCTCCTGATGGGCATCTATTCCAGGTTGATGCTAAAGTACCTTGGTATGTCGACTTGGTGAACTTCTTATGCACCACTAAATATCCGCCAGGAGCAAGCAAGAGAGAGAAGCAAAAACTGTTAGCATTGGCGAAGCACCATAGCATCATTGGGGGGCAACTCTATCGATATTTTGTTCATGAGAGCATTTATTGGAGGTGTCTCGAGGAAGAAGAAGCAAACCTAGTGTTGAGGGCTTTGCATGACGAACCTTGCGGTGGGCATTTTGCTGGTGAATTGACGGCAAGAAAGATTTTATTGGCTGGGTATTGGTGGCCAACACTGTTCAAAGACTCGCACACATACTGTAAGAAATGCGACAAATGCCAATGAATTGGCAAACCCACATTAGCACATGCAGCTCCTCTCACGCCGGTGCTCGCTCTTAAGCCCTTTGAGAAGTGGGGAGAGATAGAGTGTTTTAAAAACTTCCCCTCTTGAAATTGAACGAAAATTAGCCGTGGTCCATCAATGCCTATGGACTCATCAACAAACTTTGCCACAAGCTTCCAACAGATTGAACGGGTCAATTTCTCCATTTCTTTCCAGATTTCTACGTCCTCATCCTCTGTCCAATACACCGGTGTAGCAAACCACACCAAATATCCCCCATGCCTCATGTCCGTAGGAGGGGCTCTACACACTCCAAATACTTCTCATCAATCGTCAATTCCACTCTTCAAATACCTAAAATCAAACGTATTTTCCTGCCAAATAGAACCACATTAGTGCATCAAAACTAACCATTTTATGAGCTAACATACTCCCCTCTTCTTATTTGCGAAGTCGTCCTCGACGAGCCATTCTCGCTGCAATCTAATCAAAACAACCATGAAAGTATCAGTGTATAACGAGCTTGCATACCTTTCCATCGAGCCATTATTCCAAGTGGACCTGCACTCATTGAAGCTGTTAGTGCTAAAAAAAATCACTCATGAATACATACAAATCAATCACTTCCAAAATGATCCAAGAACATGCACATATATGCAATTCCATTTCAACCATGCATCAATTTGCTCATACATTCCATTATGAAAATAGTCTCAACCAAAATAACACATGCATACCTTTCCATGTTTTACACATACAACTGTCATTGCGAAAAACAGAAACGGAAATACCGAAAACAACAACAACAACTGAAATGAATTCAGCAGGAGATGCAACATACCCAAAATGCATACCCCATTATTGCACCTACTATTCGCTATGTACAATTATTCCATGACTAGACACTCGCGAAGAATCCCCATCGTCGTCCTACAAAAGTCATCAAGATTCGAGTGCAAGTGAAGACATACATCAGAACCCTAGAGTGTCCCACATACTAGAAAAACCCTCAGATAGAGCACACAAGTTATAAAGCAAGATTGTTGCATTACCTCGCTAAAGCCTCATCCATAAGTACATATAGAATATCTGTGCCTTCAAGAATGTTGATTCAAAGTGAGCTGATCTGTCGCAAGCCGACACATACCAATCACACAAGAAAATAACGTTCCCTTCCAGGCGATCATCGCCCTCTCCTCTTTCTCTCTCCCCCTCAGGAGTGGGGAATAATTTCATAGGTAAATTTTATTTATATTCACACGTTGGCCTGCATTGACACTGGATGCGATTCGTGGACCTGACCACCCGATCAGGTTGATTCCACCCATCTACCAATGCAATGTAACGCACAACACACAAACACACAATGATAACACATAACATATATCAGCTAGCCCATAACGAAGCTAGGTACGGCTCGTGGTCGTGACTACCCAGCCACGATGGCTCCACCTACCTACCAACCCGTTATGGCGCGTAGCTAAGACACAAACATATACCTCCCAAGCCTATGGCGAAACTAGCTGCGGCTCGTGGTTCTAACCACCCGGCCAGGATAAATCCACCCACCTACTAGCCCACCATAGCGCATTGGTACGATCACAGCAACACTTTTTTTTTTTTTGTTAATTAATTCACCCAAGTCCTGAGAATTAGGGAGAGGAAGAAAGGGATTTTCCCACTTTTCCCACACATGCATGCAAACATATACACTCTAGCCTTTGACAGATCAACCACCTCTTCACTCCATTCTCTCAATTATAGACACTACATATGTATTCATCGATTTGACTTTTCACTTGGTAACTACAGCCGGCTATGCCTTAGTCCCTCGTATACCTATCCTTAGGTGTCCTAGAATGTGAGTCTCTGGGATGTCTCATGTAGTCTCACATCGTACTCGTATCCCGACAACTTCCCTAAGGTGAGTCAGGCTCAACTTCAGGAGCTCCGTCATCACTCCCTATCGTTAGCACATCTGCCCAAGCCCACGTGATATCATTTTCCTCGTTAGGCATTTCCCTAGAAGGATCGAAATAGTAATATCGATCTCCCACCCATCCTACATGTCGAGTTAGGTATTCCTCAAAACACTCAATGTAAAATGCAACACCCAAACCTTGGTTTATAAAGCATACCAGCCAATGCGCTTCCTCTACATCATATTCCGTCTCAAAGTCGTCGGCATCTATATCCATGCGGGCGAATGTTTGGTCCGAGAAATATATCCTTAGCTCGTACAAATACAGTTGCGTTATTTGATATGCCATTTTGTTACTTAGCTCCTAACAGTCTCTGCGCAACACAAGAAAAATAATTAGAAGTCCAAAATTCTTGAGCTAGCAAGGAAGAATATTTATGATACACAAATCATAGCTTACATATGCGCATATATACATATATAACTATACATGGATGTACAAGGAGTCGACTACGTCCCTCCGTTTGGATCTCGTCTGGCCTCTCCCGTCCTAATGTCACTTGAAATATGGTTTAACTCGAAGCGCGTTAACCTTCACGGGAGCACATTCTTCTCCTAAATCTTGAATTTGCATGGAACCATTAGAGTTGAGTTCCACCACCTTAAACGGTCCTGCCCATCTTGTCTGTAACTTCCCCGGGAATTTATAATATTTACTATCATAAACTAGCACCAAATCCCCTTCTTGAATCACATAGGTCTTCAGATTCTTATCATGCCCCTCCTTACGTCTCTTTTGAATAGCTTCCAAACTTTGTTGTGCGATGAGTCTCCTTTCTTCCAGCTTGACCAGTTGTATGTACCTTTCCTTCAGTGACTCTTCCTCTCCCATCCTAGCCTCAATGGCCACTCTTAATGTCGGCACTTCTTTTTCGATGGGAAAGATGGCTTCCTTTCCATATACTAGGGAGAACGGAGTGCTCTTGGTCGTCACTCGGTAGGATGTTCGATATGCCCACAAGGCTTCCAAAAGTCTCTCATCCCAGTCTCTCCTATGCACAGCTACTGTCTTTGTTAGAATCTGTTCCAGCACCTTGTTGGTGACCTCCACTTGTCCATTTGCCCTCGGATAATATGGAGTGCTTTTTCTATGTTCGATCTTATATAATTCCATTAATTCTTCGATCAGTTCGTTGACAAAATGGGTTCCTCTATCGCTTACTATTTCCAACGGGCATCCAAATCGAGTGATAATTTGTTCATACAAAAATTTAGCTACATCAACAGCTCGGTCAATTTTCAGAGCTTTGGCTTCTACCCACTTGGTAACATAGTCAGTACAGACCAAGATATACCTATTGGATCTACCAAGAAAATTGCTGAACTCATTTGACATGTATTCACCTCCTCCATCAGATCTTAATGTTTGAATGTACTTCCCTATCTGCTTTTCCACCATAACTTTAAAATTCTGGAAGTGCGTGAACACCTCACTCTTCTCTTTCATGAAATATACCCATACTTTGCATGTATGGTCATCAATGAAAGTAACATAAAACCTGCAACCGCCCATAGATGTGGTCTTTGCTGGACCCCAAACATCTGTATGTACTAATTCTAGTACATTCTCACTAACATGCTTGTGATGTGGAAATGATGCTCTTGATTGTTTACCAAATTGACATGCTGCACATACCTTTTGCATTTCTACAACTTTGAAATTTGGTAGTCGATGGACAATCTCCTTTGACTGCACCAATTTCACCTTTGCAGATTTGCGTGTCCAATTCGTTTGTGCTAGATCTCTATATCAGCAATAACTCCTGCACCTTTTGCAAACATGGCTTCATTCATTTCAGGAATCTTCACATTTAAGGTGAACATCCTACCCACTTTGTTTCATTTGGCAACCAATCATCCATCCTGCTTGTACTCCTCTACATATAATCCATCAGCATTGAACCTGACTTGTAATCACTAGTCAACCATTTGTCCAACAGAAACCAAATTCTTTGTTATATTTGGAACACGAAGCACATTAGCAAGATGTTTTACCTTTCCATCCTCCATAGATAGTGCTATGTTTCCTATATGCTCAATACTATGTGATGTGTCATTATCTCTTTCAACATATCCAGGAACTGGCAAATATATATATATATCAAAGTACTAAACCATTCCGCATGACTGGTCATGTGATTTGAAGCACCTGAAACAACATACCAGACATTATCATTCGATTTTGAAACACCAGCAGACATCATATTCATCATGTGATGTTGAACCATAAGCAGCTTCTCAGAATCATCTACACTTGTGGATGCATAGTTGTTTTGTTGTCTTCTGTTATTTTGATTCTTCAACCTGCAATCACGTTCAAAGTGTCCATGTTTACCACAATTCCAGCATCCTTTACTATCATTACCTGAATCATTTCTTTGGAAATTTTTGCGACCTCTTTGGCTCCCCCTGCCTCGAAACTGTCCTCTTCCTCCTGCATGATTCTGTTGTTGACCTTGGTCTTGGTTACTATTTCCTCTTCCACTTCCGAAACCTCTACCTCTTCCTCTTCCTCTACCAGAGTAGAACACCTGCTCATAACTGGGCTTTCCCTGGGAGTTTGAATCCTCACCAAGATTCTTTTGTTCAATAATCAGCATAGATACCAGATCAACAAAATTTGGAATATTTTCCCTGGTCTGTATAGAAGTTCTGAACTGCTTATATGCAACTCCTAAACCACGAAGGCACACTTCCACCTTATCATCATCATCTACATTCATGCCAATAGATGCAAGTGACTCACATATGCTTTTGATTTTCAGAGTGTAGTCACTTACCGACATGCTCTTTTTCTCCAATGTATGCAGCTTGTTCTTGAGTTGCAATTTCCGTGCCTTTGTATTGGTCTCGTACAATGTGACCAAACTGTTCCAAGCCTCTTTCGGAGTCTTGGCATCTTGTATGTGCCCAATCATGCTATCTTGTATGCTAACAGATAGCCAGTACATTACCTTTCGTGCTCCTTGATTCCATTCCTCATATGCTCTTATTTGTTCTGCAGTCTGATTCCTCTCTGGTAACTGCGGAGCATTTTCGTTCTCTCCTTTGATGTACTTCCAGTAGCCTTTTCCCATCAGGAAATTCATCATTCTGAATCTCCAAGCATGGAACTTGTTCTTATTCAGCTTATCACTCATAAGCTGACTCATTCCATCCGTGTTTTCCATTTCTGCAGCAATTCACAACACTGCAAAACACTACAAGCAGCACTTCTGCTTGAACACTGTTGCACTACGATGTGACAGTTCGATCTCAAAAAAACACAGTTTTCGTGTATCAACAGTACACGGAATCGCTTGAAATTCTGGATCTAGAATATATGAGTGTTGCCAAACACAATACAAGTTACAGTTTTTGAAACTGATCTAGTTTTTTTGTGGGCACACGCTGATTTTCGTAGCAAACGGAGGTCGTTTGTGAATCACGTTTTCTCCACGCCTTGCTGTGTACTTGTTGGGGATTCTTGGACAAGAAGGAGTTTGAGGGTTTGTAGGAGAAAAAGGAGATGATGAAAATGGAATAATAGTGAGAACTTCTGCAAAGGAATACTCCTGGAAACCTTGAATATTGATTATCTTGCAACAATTACAATGACTGAATACAGTCCAATCAATGACTAAATACAACTTCAGAGAATGTCAATTACAGAAGACCAATTATCTCAAGTCCTCTGGCAGCGGCGTCTCCTGCACCAATCCTTCACTTGCTTCACGCTTCCCTTGTGCACACCTTGCACTAAGCTTCCACCAAGCTAAGGAATTGGTATCTCGGCCGCGCACACACAATAGAGCTTGGGACTCTTGGAATCCAACCCCGCCTTCTCTGCACACCTTCCTCTTGACACCTCTTGCACTCTTCAGTGTCGTCGCACACTCGTGGCTCTTCCTTTCCTTTCTTGCTTTTTTCTGAAGCTCTCTCTTGCTCCTTACTCTTAATGTGTCCCCAAGAATAACCTTTTCCTTCCTCTTGAATCCGCCGGTCCCGTGACTTCTAACTGCCATGGGCTCTTGGGCTTCCTTGATGTCCCAAGATTCTCCTTTTAGTTGGCGGCCAACGAATTGCTCCTTTGTCCTGTAGTGACTTTAGTGTAAAACCAAAAATTTTAATGGGGGTCATACTTTCACTTGTGCGTCCACTTTTCCGCTTCACATGCCTTCACATTCCCTTTTTAATTCTTCCTTTGTGTACTAAAGGGGGTTCACCTAAACCTTCCCAAATACTTTAAAACACATTCTGATCCTTAGGGAAATTAGAGAAAATACGCAACCCGCTTTCTCCAATTTACCCTTTGCGGACAATTAATTGTCACTTAGGCACTTTGACTTTGCACTTGTTGACTTGACCTTGACCTTGTTGACTTTGACCCGTTGGCTTTGACCAACATGACTTTTATGGGCTTCTTTATGGGCTCAACAGATGCCCACCACCTAAAGGACTCTCCGACGCAGAGAGACAACACACTGGATACAAGAACTGCTTAAGAACCAAAATGAACATGTATATGAACAGAGAGGAATTAAAGCCGAAAAATAGAGAAAGAGTACTTTTATTGATTACTAAAGAAAGTGAGAACAATATCCAATGATTATTGAATTCTGATTGGCATAAGCAGAAGGATGATACAATTATTGGGAAGCTAGAACTAAGGCTGAAGCCATGTAATTTATTGAAGAGTGGCCAGCACATTATTAAACCGCTAGTGAGATTATTGAGGAGGTGGCTGAGGTGAAGATGGGAGGGGAACAAAAGCTTGCTCTATAAGGTGTTGGACAAAACTAAGGCAATTGCGAAGATTGTCCCTTTCACGCTTTATACGCCGACACGCCGCATTATCACATAAACCTAATTGGAAATGAGTTTGAAGATCCTCTAAAGTCTTGAGCGCCGAGTCCGCAATGTCTCGATACCTATCTCGCTCCTCCTTGAGTAAGCGGGCTGATTCAGTGAGAGATTGCCACTGGGAGGTGGCCATGTGATTTATGTTGTCTATAGTCGAAATATATTGTTGATGAATGCTTGCTGCAGCTGAAATTGAATCCAGGGACAACTTCGAAGCGTCAGCACTTCCCTGAGCAATGTGACTTGCTTCGCGAAGTAATAGGAAAAAAGAGGGTTCAGACTGGGTATCAGATGGATGAACAGGCGCTATGGGCGGAGTTGGAGAATTGGTTGGAATGGTATAGGGACCGGGTGTGGAATGAATATTGGAATGATGGGGTTGGGTGGGTGGTGCATTACTTGGAGTTGGAAATTGGGAAACAGGGGGACGGGGGGAGTACAGGTGGGGTTTTGCAGGTTCAGCTGGGTTTGAATGAGTGGGCGGAATGAGGGGGATGAAGAAGAGCCATGTGGGGGAACAGGAGCAGGAGGATGAATGGTGGCCGTGGCAGGAGATGTGGTGAGGATAGGGGAAGGAGACGGTGGATTAAGTGGAGGGATAAGAATTTGGCAATCAGAATTGACTCTACCCTTCAAGACCTGCAAATTTCACGGTTACGCTGGCAGATCAGAGCAAAGTAAGGCCTTTGGGGGCAATCCCAAGAGTTCCACTTGAAGTACAAGGTAATCTATTCATTCTGGATTTTGTGGTTTTAAGATTGCCCCAGGTTGAAGGAGGATTTCCTCTCTTAATTGGAAGACCTTGGCTGAGGCATGTCAGTGTCATTCATGATTGGGGTAAGGACACTATGTGGGTACAAAAGAAAGGGCAGGAGCTGACACAAATTCATTTAGAAGAAGGCCCAGACAATCAAGGAAACACTAGTATGATGCAAACAGTGAGCATCTGCATGGAAACAGAAGTGGAGGATCAACCCCAAATAGATTTTGAGGAAGAAGAGGATATTCTAAGTTGGCTCCAAGCAGGCAACTCGTCCTCTTGTTTTGGAATTTTCCTTGATAATCCTGGCACGACTGAAGATTATGATGAAGACAAGGAAAAGGTCCAGGTTGATGGATTGGGAGAGCCCATCACTGACCACAGAAGGGGCAGGAAGATACCCCTCAAACACAAATTAGAGGAGGATGTGTCAACCACAGATAACGAAGTTTCTAAAGCTAAAAACAAGGTAAAAAATTCTGAGGTTGAATGTTCTTTCCCAATTCAAGAAATCCCTGCAGGATGGATGCAGGACAAGGAGGAACACATCGAAGTCCAAAATACACCTGCTTATGAAGCAATGCACGAAAAGCTAGTAGAAGAAGACAAGGAAGCAGATGCACAGGGAGATAATATGGTAACAAGAAATCCGGTCCAAGAAATACACTTAGGCACTCAAAACAATACTCAACCAGTTCTGGTGGCCACTTGGTTGTGGAGCCACCCAGAGCTCCTGGAAAAGGTAAAATCATTCTTGACCCAGTATGCAGATGTTTTTGCCTGGCATTATAAAGACTTAGAAGGAGTGCCTGCATCTTATGGAGAGCACAGAATCCCTCTGGTTGATGGAGCGAGACCCATCAGAGGAAGGAGCTATAGACTCAATCCAAAGTATGCCGAAGCCGTCTATGTGGAAATCCAAAAGATGGAGGATGCACGAATCATCATTCCTGTGGAGCACTCAGAGTGGCTCTCACCTATGGTTATAGTACCGAAGAAGAATACAAATAAAATCAGAATTTGTGTTGACTTTAGAGCTCTCAACAAGGTGACCATTCCAGATGGGTTCCCTATGCCTTTTGCAGAACAGGTCATTGAAGAAGTGGCTGGGCATGCATTATATAGTTTTATGGATGGATTCAGTGGCTATAATCAAATATCAATACATCCAGAGGATCATGAAAAGACTGCTTTTATCACACCTTGGGGAACATATGTGTATGTAAAAATGCCATTTGGGCTCAGAAATGCTCCAGCCACCTTTAACAGAACGGTCAATCTCATTTTTGGCCCCCTATTGCTGGAATCACTTAGAATCTTCATGGATGACTTCTCTTCGTTTTCAGGATCTCACAAGGAAAATCATCTAGATTGTTTAGACCAGCACTTGAGGCAGCTGCAGAATATTTTCCAAAGATGCAGAGAAACTAAGTTAAAGCTCAATCTAAATAAATGTCATTTCCTTGTGACAGAAGGAACCCTTTTAGGACATGTGGTGTCGGCTAAAGGTATGGCCCCATATCCTGACAAAATTCTTTCTATATTAAAGTTACCTAAACCTAAATCTCCTAAAGAGATCCAGAGTTTCTTGGGGCATACCGGTTATCATAGAAGGTTTATAAAAATGTATGCAGAGATAGCTAGACCTCTGACTAGACTTACAGGTAAGGAAGTACCTTTTAAATGGGAAGAAGAGGAGGAAAAAGCATATCAGACATTACGGTCAAGGTTGGTGTGTGCTCCTATCTTGGTCACACCGGAGTGGTCAAAAATCTTTCATATACATGTCGATGCCAGTGCATATGCAGTGGGGGCAGTTCTGACCCAACCCAGTGAAGAATTTAAAATGGACAGGCCAATTCAATATGCCAATAGAATCTTGACCAAGGCTGAAAGGAATTACAGTACTACTGAAAGGGAAGCACTAGCAATGGTCTTTGCCGTCCAAAAATTCCGCCATTACTTACTGGGGGTAAAATTTATTATTATATCAGATCACCAACCACTAAAATACCTACTCAACAAACCCCAGGCCACCGGGAGAATATGGAGGTGGCTATTGTTGTTCCAAGAGTTTGATTTTTCTGTAGTCCATAAACCAGGAAAAGACAATGTTATGGCGGATCACTTATCCAGAATAAATATGATGAATCAATCTAGTGGAATCAATGATGACTTTCTAGATGCTCATCTGTTTGCTGTAAAAGCTCAAAGCTGGTATTACGACATTAAAAATTTCATTAAAACAGGATTGTATCCAGAAAAGGCTAGTGCTGTACAAAAGAAGAGCCTGCTAATCAAGAGTAGACCATATACCTTCATCGAAGATAAATTATACAGACAGGGCAAAGATGACCGGTTCAGGAAGTGTTTGGAAGAAGAAGAAGTGAGGGAAGTCCTTCACTCTGCACATGAAGGTACAGGTGGTGGGCACCTCCCAGGACATATTATGAGTCAGAGGATACTAGATGCGGGTCTATGGTGGCCTACACTATTTAGGGATGCAGATGAATGGGGAAAAGCATGTGACATTTGCCAGTGGTGTGGACCTAAGCCAACAAAGCAGAGACATAACCCCTTGGTTACTTCCACATCCTGGCAACCATTTGAGAAGTGGGGGTTAGATTTTGTAGGGCCAATCTACCCTCCCGCGTTTCCAAAAAGAGAAAAATATCTCCTGATAGCTACTGATTATGCCACAAAGTGGGCTGAAGCTATTGCCTCCTCCGATTGCACTGCCCAAACTGTTGCTGATTTCATTTATAGTAACATCATTTGCAGGTTTGGTTGTCCACTTGAAATTTGTACTGATCAAGGTACCCATTTTGTCAATAAAGTCCTGCAAGAAATTTTCAACAGGTATAGAATTCTTCATAGGACCTCTTGTGCTTACTATCCACGAGCAAATGGACAGGCTGAGTCCACAAATAAGGTTTTAATTGCAATGTTAAGAAAGGAGTGTATGTTGCAACCCACTTCATGGGGCATTGCGTACCTAGGTACACTCTGGGCATACAGGTTAGCCTACAAAGAGGCCATTGGATATTCCCCATTCCAATTAGTCTATGGCATATTACCTATCGAGCCCATCGAATTTTTACATGGATCCCCTAAGATAGCATTCATGCAGGGAAAGAAGGATTGTGATATCTCTCAGAGGCTAGGAGCACTACATAAGGTGGAGGAGATTCGTCTACTAGCGACCAAACAATTGCTAGAGACTCAGATAAAACGGAAGGAGGCACATGATCGACATCTGTGGAAAAACAACATTGAAGTTGGCATGTTAGTTCTTCTCCATAAACCTAACCCTCATACGACTGCAAAAGGAAAATGGATCCCTCATTGGGAAGGACCTTTTCGAGTTCTGAAAATGTTGCAATGGGGTGCTGTGTAATTGGAAACACTGGCTGGCGACACCCTACCCTTGGTAAACATCTCTAGACTCAAGGGTTACCAACAAAAGTCATAAACATTGCATTTTCAATTCTTTTGTTTCATAAGTGTTTTGGAGTGCTTTAATAAATAAAATTACCAACAAAATGCTCACGCATTTTTGTTTTGGAGGCGCCATTTTTTTTTTATTGATCATTTCATTACTAAAATTAAGAAACTTCATTGTTAAATAAATTGGGCGCCATTTTTTTTTTTTTGGATGGCCTTTAAATCTGCAAACTACTTTCAATAATACCCCTATCTTTGTTCACTTCTTGAGCGGATGTTAATTAAAGATTGCTTCTCCACTCTTTTGGAAACTCTTTTATGCTGATCCATTCCCTTCTGAGAGGTCATTCTTCGTTTCCCCTTGCTATATAATGTGACTTCTCCTTCATCATCGCTCCCCGCGTATCTGCAATCCTGCATCCTCATCATTGCTGGGATTCATCATTGCTGGAAGAGTTAAGCTGTCTGCGAAAGTGCTCTCTGATCAATCGATGAGCGTGCACCCCGGCTCAGCCTTGGTCCAGGAATCCGTTGTGGAATCAGGAAGAAGAAACCTACCCCCTTACCAGAAAGCTTTCCAAGCCCTCCTACCCCCTCGACTACCTCCCCCTTCCTGCCATCCAATCCTCCCTCGCGCACCCCCAGCCTCCACGGTCTTTCCCCCATCCCCCGCAGCTCCACAAACCCCCTCCTCCACCCCTCTCCTCCACTCAAACCCCCCTCCAGCCCGGCGGGCCTCCCTACCCATCCGCCACCCTCTCCTCCCTCGAACGCCCAACCACCCACCACCCCTCCCTCTTCCACCATACTCCCCATCAACCACCTCCGCACCCACCTCCGCGCCCCCGCAATTCCCCCGCCCTCCACTTCCCCTCCCTCTTCCACCATCGTCCCCATCCGCCACCCCCCTCATCCGCCTTCACACGACCTCACCCACCCCCCTCCAACCACCAGCCCTCCGCCCCTCCCACCTGCCTCCCTCCGCCCTCCTCCAACCACCCGCAAACACCCTCCCTACTTCCACCTCACCCGCCAACCAAAACCCCTCCAGCCACCCGCAGGCACCCCGCACCCGCCTACGCCTTCCGCCTCTCCCCACCTATTCCGTCCTCACCCGCCCACCACATCTCCCCATCCCCCCGCCTCCGCCTTCCGCCTACATCCCTCCGCCTCCGCCCTCCGCCCCTCTCCGCGCCTACCTACTCTCCCCGCCCCGCCTACATCCTCTCTCCGCCCCGCCGCCTCCACCTTCCGCCTCCCTCCGCCCCTCTCCGCGCCCGGTACCGCCATCCCCCCGCCTCTCTCCGCCACCCGCCATCAGTCCTCCGCCGGTGGCCCACCGCTCCGCCTCCCTCGCTCCACGGTCCTCCGCCCTCCGCCGGTCCCCGCCTCCGCCGAAGCCTCCGCCACCCGCCATCAGTCCTCCGCCGGTGGCCCACCGCTCCGCCTCCCTCGCTCCACGGTCTTCCGCCTCCGCAGAAGCCTCCGCCACCCGCCATCAGTCCTCCGCTCCGCCTCCCTCGCTCCACGGTCCTCCGCCCTCCACGGTCCCCGCCTCCGCAGTGCCGTCATCCCGCCGCCCGCTGGAGCCGCACCGCCGCCGCCGCAGCTGCCCGCCATCCGAATTTGGCATGATAATTATTAAAATTATCATATAACACAAATTTGGCACGCCCGGTGGGACCTCCAAGGAGCTTTGAGCATAGGAGAAGATATATTGCCATTGGAGAGCAATATTCCAGTGTCGACAACACTACTCCAGTGGGCCAAAAGGTACATACTTTTATCAAGTGTCTCATTTTAAGTGGACTATGAGCAGCTCATGACCGCGACCCGGTCACAAACATTGAGGGTCAAGTGCAAGCAGACAAGAAAAAAGACGGTCAGAGGATCATCAAGTCCACTTTCATCAACTTCATCGGTAGGAAGCATGGCAGGACAGGTAGATCTAGAAACTTTACTCTCCAGATTAAACATAAAATTTCCCTCTTTCAGAGGTTTAGCTCATGAGGATCCAGATGAGCACATTCGAAGATTTCAGGCATTGTGCAAGACTAGAGGTCTAATGGGTAGGGAAGATGCCTTCTTGATACTCTTCCCTGCCACATTGGAGGGATTGGCCGACAAGTGGTTTAGCCAGTTTGCGGAAAACCACTTTACCTCTTGGGATTTGATGAAAGAAGCCTTTAAGAATCAGTTCCAACATGGTAATACTGCGGAAATTATTATAGAAGAGCTAGAAAATCTAAGGTTGGGTCCAGGAGAAAAGTTCCCAGAATTTGTGACCAGGGCCAAAGCATTGATGGCTAAACTACCAGATCCACCGCATGACTTCTTTGTCAAGAAATGGCTAGCCAAACCCCTACCTGTGGTCACCCAATGCAAAATAAAAGAGTTAGTGCTACCTACTGCCTCTGTTGAGGAGTTCATCAATACGGCCACATGCTTGGAACAGATAAGGCACCAGTATGGTGCAACTCCTTCCCAA
The DNA here is from genome assembly GCA_020310875.1 of Ceratopteris richardii. Lineage (NCBI taxonomy): Eukaryota > Viridiplantae > Streptophyta > Polypodiopsida > Polypodiales > Pteridaceae > Ceratopteris > Ceratopteris richardii. Next base: position 147,084,540 of record CM035436.1, on the reverse strand, counting down.
CCATCATATGGTACAGAACTGGAGGACCCAGTGATCCAGTTAAGAAGGGAACTGAGAGGGCTTGAAAAGGAATAAGCCCTACACAGAGGAGGAGACTACTGTAGCTCAGCTGAGAAAAGAGATTGAAGCCCTCAAGCTCCAAAAGGAAGAGGAAGCCCAAGCAGAAGAACTAGCTCAGCTGAGACAGGAGTTGCAAGAACTCAAAGGAGGCGGCATTAAGAACGGACTCTGGTGCTCCATGTGCAGCAAGCAAGGGCACATAGTAAGTGAATGTCCTTTGCTAAATGTGACTTGTCAATTATGCAGGAAGATTGGGCATGAGGCCCATGAATGCCAAGTAAGGGGAATGCCGACAACGACATACTGGACACAAGGAGGACTTTTGCCACTAGCAAATGTAATGGCAGCAGCAGCAAACCAAGGTATCAACTATAATCCTAGACCGAGAACTAACTTTGCAAATGGGCCTAGAAGGCAATTATTTGCTTCAGATGTGGAGAATGCGGGCACTACCAATCTAGGTGCACTCTCCCAGAAAATGCACCTCCTTGCAGGAACTGTCCAGAAGCCAGGGACCATTATACCAACGGATGTCCAAAGAATCAAGCTTCTACTTCCGGACCCCATCTCCAATTGATCTCTGTATACAAGGAGGAAAAATTACCTCAGGACAATGAACCCTCACCATCTACCAGAGTGGTACAATTAGAAGAACTCGAATCTTTTGCAGGACAGACAAGAAGCAAGGGAACGGCTGATAGATCCAAGCCAGGAGGGGAGCAGAATATATGTTAAAGGTACGAGAGCGGCGAGGGATAGCTTCACGGAGTCGACGGGAGCGCACGCTCAAGGAACTATATAGGAGGGCGGCGTAAGGGTAGGGGCGGCTAGTTAGGAAGCAGTACAGTGGATTTGCAATACGAATATCTGAAAGGGGAAGCACAGCGGTGGGGCTTCTAAGTAAAAAGAAGAAGATAAATGAAGTCAGAATGGCTTGCATGCGGATGGAAAAACGGGCTTGGTTCTCAAATCGCCCTTTACAAAAAGCAATTGTGTCCGCGGGTGACACTCCAGAATATAAGAGTGGAGGACTTATGAAGTCGATGAGGGAGGATCCTATACGGTTGGCAATGTCCGGGATGGTAAGAGTGCCGGTACGAAATTGGGGGAACAGCCGAAGAGCTTCGTAGACGTCATTAAGGTTGGAAGGGTCCTGCAACAGAACGTCCACCAAGCCTAAAAGACCTGCATACCGAAGATTTTTGACCGAGAAAAGATTACGGAGGTCAATGGGGGGAAGGGATAAGTGAATACGGATTTGGAGATTTAAGTCAGGCGGGAGAAAAAGGCGCATGTAATCGCCTGAAGGCGAAGTAGGTTGCGAGATCGTGGAAGCAGAAGGAGAAGGGGAGGGGGAGGGGGGGCGAGGTAGGGATGGGGGAGAGTAAGCGTCGGTAGAATCAGAGCGAATTGAATAAGTAGGAATATTGATAAGGGGAGGATGAATGGCAGAAACCGAGGCATCTGCTATGGGAGAAATGGAGACGGGTGATGGCAGAATCGGGGGCATGTTCGGGACCGGGTAAACGAGGGTGGGAATGGTTTGGGTGCGCGATTGTGGAGCAGACTCTGACGGAGGGTAATTAGGATTGGTTGTTGGGAGCGCCGAAGGTGTGAAGTTCGAATGATCATCCTGCGGAGGAGGATCAGCCATAGAGGAAGTTGGGAGAAAGCTGAACACGACCTGGAGTAGCTGGAATGATTTTCTGTTGGAGGTGATGGTGTGGGATTTGATTGTGGACTTTGGTTGAGAAAGATGGTGGTGGGGGAGGGTGCGGGGAAGGGAAGGGTAGGTTGAGGCGGTGCGGGGCTAGAGGATTGGAGGAGGTTATCGGGTCCTGCGGAGGGCGGATGCGGAGGGCTGAAGGGAGTGTTGCGGATGGCGGATCGTGGTGGGATGGTGGATGGCGGAGGCGGGATGGTGGATGGCGGAGGCTGGGCGGATGGCTGAGGGGGAGTGATGGGATGCGGAGGGCGTAGGTGGAGTGATGGGATGGCGGAGGCGGGGCGGATGGCAGAGGGGGAGTGATGGGATGCGGAGTGCGGGTTACTGTGGAACGTTGGCTAGGGCTGAGGGGGATGACAGAGGCAGGGGGGGATGACAGAGGCAGTTGGTGAGAGAGGCGGGTGTGGTGGTTGATGCGGGTGGGCAAGCCGCAGGAGAGTGACGCAGTTGGGATGGCTGGGCGGAGATAGGGGCGGAGAGGGGCGGAGGGATGCGGAGATAGGTGCGGAGAGGGGCGGAGGGAGGCGGACAGCGGAGGCAGGGAATGTCGGCGGGTGAGGGCGGTGGATGGGGTGTTTGGGGGGTTGTGGGGATTGGGGTTGGCGGGTGGGTGTGGAGGTAGGGTTGCTGGCGGGTGGCGGGAGGGGGGTTGGAGGCTGGGCGGGGCACCGTGGAGGAATATAATGCATGCCCAGCCACTTCTTCAATGACCTGTTCTGCAAAAGGCATAGGGAACCCATCTGGAATGGTCACCTTGTTGAGAGCTCTAAAGTCAACACAAATTCTGATTTTATTTGTATTCTTCTTCGGTACTATAACCATAGGTGAGAGCCACTCTGAGTGCTCCACAGGAATGATGATTCCTGCATCCTCCATCTTTTGGATTTCCACATAGACGGCTTCGGCATACTTTGGATTGAGTCTATAGCTCCTTCCTCTGATGGGTCTCGCTCCATCAACCAGAGGGATTCTGTGCTCTCCATAAGATGCAGGCACTCCTTCTAAGTCTTTATAATGCCAGGCAAAAACATCTGCATACTGGGTCAAGAATGATTTTACCTTTTCCAGGAGCTCTGGGTGGCTCCACAACCAAGTGGCCACCAGAACTGGTTGAGTATTGTTTTGAGTGCCTAAGTGTATTTCTTGGACCGGATTTCTTGTTACCATATTATCTCCCTGTGCATCTGCTTCCTTGTCTTCTTCTACTAGCTTTTCGTGCATTGCTTCATAAGCAGGTGTATTTTGGACTTCGATGTGTTCCTCCTTGTCCTGCATCCATCCTGCAGGGATTTCTTGAATTGGGAAAGAACATTCAACCTCATAATTTTTTACCTTGTTTTTAGCTTTAGAAACTTCGTTATCTGTGGTTGACACATCCTCCTCTAATTTGTGTTTGAGGGGTATCTTCCTGCCCCTTCTGTGGTCAGTGATGGGCTCTCCCAATCCATCAACCTGGACCTTTTCCTTGTCTTCATCATAATCTTCAGTCGTGCCAGGATTATCAAGGAAAATTCCAAAACAAGAGGACGAGTTGCCTGCTTGGAGCCAACTTAGAATATCCTCTTCTTCCTCAAAATCTATTTGGGGTTGATCCTCCGCTTCTGTTTCCATGCAGATGCTCACTGTTTGCATCATACTAGTGTTTCCTTGATTGTCTGGGCCTTCTTCTAAATGAATTTGTGTCAGCTCCTGCCCTTTCTTTTGTACCCACATAGTGTCCTTACCCCAATCATGAATGACACTGGCATGCCTCAGCCAAGGTCTTCCAATTAAGAGAGGAAATCCTCCTTCAACCTGGGGCAATCTTAAAACCACAAAATCCAGAATGAATAGATTACCTTGTACTTCAAGTGGAACTCTTGGGATTACCCCCAAAGGCCTTACTTTGCTCTGATCTGCCAGCGTAACCGTGAAATTTGCAGGTCTTGAAGGGTAGAGTCCAATCTTTTTCATGGTATGTTCAGGCATCAAGTTAATACCAGAACCACCATCTACAATAACACCTTGAAATTCATGACCCTTGATTGATATTGTAAGCCGAGGACTTTTATAATCTGTAAGGGGTGCTTCCCCCCTAACTATCCCTTTATGTAAGATAGCAGTCTTGGCCACTAAGATTGTAGTAGAAGCCTCATCAATTATCTGCAATAATTCTGACCTGAATTTCCCATCCATCTTTATTAATTCAAAAATACTAACCTCCTTCTTCATTGACTTGAGTAGTTTTGAAGCCTCTGACTCTTTAAGAGAGTGAGCTTCATTTGCTTTGCCAAACTCTTCTTGAGCCCTGTTGAAGGCATGCCCAATGGCATCACTGGTGCCTATGAGACATTCATTTTGGTTTGTGTCTGCTCTTGTGGTAGCTTTGTCTTCAATTGCAACTCTGTCTTTGTTCAATTCCTTAATTATCAATTCTTGATTTTCTATCACTTTTGCCGTTCCCTTGCTTCTTGTCTGTACTGCAAAAGATTCGAGTTCTTCTAATTGTACCACTCTGGTAGATGGTGAGGGTTCATTGTCCTGAGGTAATTTTTCCTCCTTGTATACAGAGATCAATTGGAGATGGGGTCCGGAAGTAGAAGCTTGATTCTTAGGACATCTATTGGTATAATGGTCCCTGGCTTCTGGACAGTTCCTGCAAGGAGGTGCATTTTCTGGGAGAGTGCACCTAGATTGGTAGTGCCCGCATTCTCCACATCTGAAGCAAATAATTGGCCTTCTAGGCCCATTTGCAAAGTTAGTTCTCGGTCTAGGATTATAGTTGATACCTTGGTTTGCTGCTGTTGCCATTACATTTGTTGGTGGCAATAGTCCTCCTTGTGTCTAGTATGTCGTTGTCGGCATTCCCCTTACTTGGCATTCATGGGCCTCATGCCCAATCTTCCTGCATAATTGACAAGTCACATTTAGCAAAGGACATTCACTTACTATGTGCCCTTGCTTGCTGCACATGGAGCACCAGAGTCCGTTCTTAATGCCGCCTCCTTTGAGTTCTTGCAACTCCTGTCTCAGCTGAGCTAGTTCTTCTGCTTGGGCTTCCTCTTCCTTTTGGAGCTTGAGGGCTTCAATCTCTTTTCTCAGCTGAGCTACAGTAGTCTCCTCCTCTGTGTAGGGCTTATTCCTTTTCAAGCCCTCCAGTTCCCTTCTTAACTGGATCACTGGGTCCTCCAGTTCTGTACCATATGATGGTTGGGAAGGAGTTGCACCATACTGGTGCCTTATCTGTTCCAAGCGTGTGTCCGTATTGATGAACTCCTCAACAGAGGCAGTAGGTAGCACTAACTCTTTTATTTTGCATTGGGTGACCACAGGTAGGGGTTTGGCTAGCCATTTCTTGACAAAGAAGTCATGCGGTGGATCTGGTAGTTTAGCCATCAATGCTTTGGCCCTGGTCACAAATTCTGGGAACTTTTCTCCTGGACCCAACCTTAGATTTTCTAGCTCTTCTATAATAATTTCCGCAGTATTACCATGTTGGAACTGATTCTTAAAGGCTTCTTTCATCAAATCCCAAGAGGTAAAGTGGTTTTCCGCAAACTGGCTAAACCACTTGTCGGCCAATCCCTCCAATGTGGCAGGGAAGAGTATCAAGAAGGCATCTTCCCTACCCATTAGACCTCTAGTCTTGCACAATGCCTGAAATCTTCGAATGTGCTCATCTGGATCCTCATGAGCTAAACCTCTGAAAGAGGGAAATTTTATGTTTAATCTGGAGAGTAAAGTTTCTAGATCTACCTGTCCTGCCATGCTTCCTACCGATGAAGTTGATGAAAGTGGACTTGATGATCCTCTGACCGTCTTTCTTCTTGTCTGCTTGCACTTGACCCTCAATGTTTGTGACCGGGTCGCGGTCATGAGCTGCTCATAGTCCACTTAAAATGAGACACTTGATAAAAGTATGTACCTTTTGGCCCACTGGAGTAGTGTTGTCGACACTGGAATATTGCTCTCCAATGGCAATATATCTTCTCCTATGCTCAAAGCTCCTTGGAGGTCCCACCGGGCGTGCCAAATTTGTTGGGGATTCTTGGACAAGAAGGAGTTTGAGGGTTTGTAGGAGAAAAAGGAGATGATGAAAATGGAATAATAGTGAGAACTTCTGCAAAGGAATACTCCTGGAAACCTTGAATATTGATTATCTTGCAACAATTACAATGACTGAATACAGTCCAATCAATGACTAAATACAACTTCAGAGAATGTCAATTACAGAAGACCAATTATCTCAAGTCCTCTGGCAGCGGCGTCTCCTGCACCAATCCTTCACTTGCTTCACGCTTCCCTTGTGCACACCTTGCACTAAGCTTCCACCAAGCTAAGGAATTGGTATCTCGGCCGCGCACACACAATAGAGCTTGGGACTCTGGAATCCAACCCCGCCTTCTCTGCACACCTTCCTCTTGACACCTCTTGCACTCTTCAGTGTCGTCGCACACTCGTGGCTCTTCCTTTCCTTTCTTGCTTTTTTCTGAAGCTCTCTCTTGCTCCTTACTCTTAATGTGTCCCCAAGAATAACCTTTTCCTTCCTCTTGAATCCGTCGGTCCCGTGACTTCTAACTGCCATGGGCTCTTGGGCTTCCTTGATGTCCCAAGATTCTCCTTTTAGTTGGCGGCCAACGAATTGCTCCTTTGTCCTGTAGTGATTTTAGTGTAAAACCAAAAATTTTAATGGGGGTCATACTTTCACTTGTGCGTACACTTTTCCGCTTCACATGCCTTCACATTCCCTTTTTAATTCTTCCTTTGTGTACTAAAGGGGGTTCACCTAAACCTTCCCAAATACTTTAAAACACATTCTGATCCTTAGGGAAATTAGAGAAAATACGCAACCCGCTTTCTCCAATTTACCCTTTGCGGACAATTAATTGTCACTTAGGCACTTTGACTTTGCACCTGTTGACTTGACCTTGACCTTGTTGACTTTGACCCGTTGGCTTTGACCAACATGACTTTGATGGGCTCCTTTATGGGCTCAACAGTACTCTTCACTGTCACCTTCTCCACGAGCTCTCTATAGCCACACTGGCTCTGATACCATGTCAGGAGGAAGGAGATAAGGAAGAGAGCTCACACACACACTCTCACTCTCAAGGATAAGCACACACACAGATCGAGGCAAGGAAGAAAATCTTCTTCTTCTTCTTCTTCTTCTTCTATTACATAAAAAGGAATGTACAAGAATGACCTAAAAACAAGAATACAACAAGTGCAATACATAAAGATCAGTACATAAGGAAAAACCTAATGTCCGCGAATGAGTGAGCTAGCAAGGAACAAATGTGCCATCACTCTTGATAGATAAATCTAATAAAGCTCAATGAAGCATCCCTGACATAGACCGGCGTGACCACTATACATGTCAGAGAAATGAAAAACTGGTACGTGTCATCTTGGATCATCACATGTTGAGCTTGATATCTCAACACAAGTGAGGCATGTAAATAAGCATTGTGGATTTCTCATCTTGCTTGTTATATGGGTTTACCTCAACATGTACCTCGTTTGCTCAATGATAGTGAGAGTGCCATTGCTTTGGCTAAGAATCCAGTCTATCATGCAAAGACCAATCACATTGAGGTGAGGTATCACTTCATTAGAGATTGCTTAACCATTGAGCACATTATCCTTGAGAAGGTTTACACTCAAGATAATGCTGCAAATGCTTTGACTAAAGCTCTACCACAGGATAGCTTTTGACACTGTTGTCACTTGATGGAGGTTACCTGATTCATGATCTTACATAGTCACTCGTATACTGTGTAACATGCCCATCAGGTGGGAGGCATAGTTTGTATACTTACACCAGGTATTCTTTACCATTCTTCATTTTCTCTCCCATAGTTACTTTTGCCATATTGGCCTTTAATGGGAGATTTTTATCGTTAATGTCCATGTGAAAGGCCACATGGCCACTAGACATTCTTGTATAAGTTCTTTAATAAAACATATAGTGGTCTGATCAGTCACAAACTATAAGTTTGATCACATTTGTAACACCTATGAAGTTTGTGTTTCTGCTCCCTATGTAATGTGTTTGTATACTTATGCTCGAGTTTTCTTTATCATTCTTCATTTTTTCGCCCATAGTTACTTTGGCCATATTGGCCTTTAGTGGTAGATTATTACTACTAGTGTCCATGTGAAAGGCCAAATGGCCACCAGACATTATTGTATATCTTCTTTAATAAAACATATGGTGGACTGGTCAGCCACAGACTGTAAGTTTGACCGCATTTGACTGTAAGTTCGACTGCATTTGTAACACCTAAGAAGACTGTGTTTGTGCTCCTATGTAATGTGCTTTTTTGCATATTCTACAGCCTCTGTACAGATTATCGTGCGTGGTGCTAGGAGCTCAATTTTCTACTCTGAGGATATCGTCCTAGAGCTCTCAACAAGGAGAGTGCACTGTGGTGCATCGCCATTGAAATACTTCACAATACTGAATGTATTACCAAGAGAATGTACAAAGATAAGTGACCCATTAGGGTTATAGACATATATACAAGCCAAGGGAAAAACCTCTTAAAGAGGTAAAAAAGTGCCCCAACGGTCCTAGTGTGTTAAGACACATCACTACCAAACTATATCAACACCTTTGAGGGCCCAAAACATGTTCAAGATAATGTGAACCTTAGTGTTTCCCCTTCCTCAAACACCACAAGAGTGTAGCTTAATGACGAGGGATTGCCGGTTAAGCAAGCTCCAAGGAGAACGGTACTAGGATGAGTGACCTCCCAAGAAGTATCGAGAACCTTCATCTTTCTTGATCGTTGAGGTCCCCCTCACGTGTAGCTAACAGAACCAATGATGACTTTGGTAGCTCAAATGATGAGGTATTCCAAGACTGATGCATTGTTCTTAAGCCTTGGATGTCATACACAATACTCCATACATGGCGTGTAGAATACGAAGAAAGCACACAGTACAAAAAAGAGCACAAACACAAATTTCTTAGGTGTCACAAATGCAATCAAACTTACTATCTGTGGCTGACTAGGAAACTATATGTTTTATTGAAGAACATATAAAAAAGTTTCCAATGGCCATTTGACCTTTCACATGGACACTAATGGTAATAGTAGACTCAGATGTTTGGTACTTTGATAGTGGGGCAACCAAACATATTACCTTGCAACACATTTCTTCAGTTCACTTGAGCCTACCCCTATAAGGAATACTCTCACATGCACTAAGAAATCCTCTTATCATCTAATAGTAGTTGGTAAGTTCATTCTAAATACTACTTATGGTAGTTCTTTCACAGTGTCAGATGCTTTGTATATGCCAGGATAAAGTAAAATATTTTGTCAATTTTAGCATTTTCCAAGATTGGTTTGGTTGCAAATTTATTGATGGAAGGTGTATAGTTCATGGTCTCTCAAATGGCGATATTTTTATTGATTCTAGATTTTCACGGCATGGGTTGTATAAGCTCATAGACTATGTGATGTGAATGGTTTCGCATAGTTCAAGATCCTCAGGTTATGTTAGAAGCAAAGTTTTGGCATGCAGGCTTTGGTGATTTGAATTTTGGTAGTTTGCTATGCCTAAATAAATATAAAATGATGTCCTTTTTTCCCAAACTTGAGGCACCTTGTAAACATCTTTGTGAAGACTGTGCTTTTGGCAAAATACAACATTCCTCCTTCCCAAAAATGGTTAAGTTCAAGCTGCTCATAAATTGTCACTTGTCCATACTGATGTTTGTGGTCCTATGGAACACCTTCTTTTGGGAACTACCTTTACTTCGTGAGATTTATTGATGCCTTCTCCAAGCATACATGGTTGTATCCATTGCAAGAAATGTGTGAAATGTTTATGTGCTTCAAACAATTTTTGGTTTTGGTTGCAATTTTATAAGCATTTAAATTGGGCACCCTCCATTCTGATCAAGTGGGGGAATAGTTATTATTTTAATGCATTTATGGCTAACCATGGAATGAAACATGAGTGTACAATGTCATATACATCTCAACAAAATGGAGTTATTGAAAGAAAGAACAATTCTCTCATGGAGATTGCAAGGTGTATGGTAAAAAATAAATCTTTACCACATAGCTTCTAGCTTGAAATTGTTATATGTGCAGCATATGTAGTTAACAATTTTCCCACCAAAACACTATTGACATATTTAGATAGTGATGTGTGTGAACACACTAGGACTATCGAGGAACGTTTTTCCCACTTTAGGAGGTTTTCTTCCCCCATCTTGCATATATGCCTATAACCCTAATGTTTCACTTATCTTTGTATGTTCTCTTGGTGATACATTCAATATTGTGTGTTGTGCTCCAAGATTCTTCTTCGTTCTTGTGCTATTTGCATGCTCTCACAGACCTCAAACTCCAACAATTGGTATTAGAGTAGGTCACTACTTCATCTAGGGCATCGTTGACACTTCTCCAATCAATTCCCAAAATCGCATGAAATTTTGTAAGCATACTCAGGGCAATTAGGAGTTCAAAACAACTTCGTTGTGTGGTGTCAAAATTGCAATCTGAGCCCGTTTCAGCCTTCGAATGTACTATCGTAGTGCTTGTGTAGGCAATTTCATCTTTTTGTGCCAAAGATATATACAAGTTTTGGTTCCTCACTATAAGCACCTCCAAGTCTGCTACAAGTTTAGGAGAACTTGACAGGGTAGTCCTGTCCAACATTTTGAAATACAAGGTATTTTGTTTAGTGGTCATGGCTGAAAGCAGTGATGTATTTCATATGTTGGCTTATTGAGGATAATTTGGATGGTATCAATGACACATTATGGGCTTATATGATGCGTCATGTATATGATGCATCAGGTTCCTATTGGTGTTGTGGCTCCTATTGCACCTACTGTAGAGCAACTTTGTTGGGATGGCAGAGATGCTCATGCACATGCATTGATAGCCTTGTCTATCAAACGTGCCATTATTCCTCACATTTGCGCTTGCAGAACAGCAAAGGATGCATGGGATACACTAACCTCTTTACACCATGCAAGGAATGAGGTCTGTGTTGCTTACCTCCCCATATTTATAAAAATGTAAATCAGAGGTTTCGATACCTGCATTAATATGAAGTTCATAACCATGAATGCATACATACACCATTCCATAACAAACATTATCTTATCTATATCTCAAGGGTCATTTTAATTTGATATATCCACTAAAACCATTTTTAATTTGATATAACCACTAAAACCATTGTAATTTTTCCCTAGTGACCAAATCCAATAAACTTTATTTGGATTTTGAGGGTTGCAAAAGCAAGCAACAGACACAAGGAAGAAGAAGAAGAAGCATGGAGAACAACAAAATTTTGATTGTATTACCAACTGAACGTACAAAGATAAGTGAACCTTTAGAGTTATAGACATATATACAAGCCAGGTGAAAAAACCTCATAAAGAGGGAAAAACGTGCCCCAATAGTCCTAAGTGTGCTCACACATATCACTATTGAAATATATCAACAAATACCCCTCGGGAGTGATGCGATGAGCAAGGAGCTGGCAATTCATGTATAAAGAAGTTTCAAGTTATGTGGAATGAAAACAATCCACAAAAGGAAGTAAGCCCAAAGATTTGGAAAAATCTTCAACTTCTCCCTAGGTAGAGTCTTTATAAAAAGATATGCAAGATAATCATATGTGGTCATATATGCCAAACTCATCTCTCTAGCAAAGAGTCTCTCGTTGGGATAATGAAGGTGCATCTCATAGTGCTTTATGCAAGCATGGAACACAAGGTTCCTTACAACTATCAATGCACTTTGACTATCAATAGATATGGTGGTGATAGAAGATTGACCAACACCCAAATTAGCCAAAAGGCATCTAAGCCACAAACACTCAATAGTAGTTATGAAAGTTTCCCCATAGTCAACCTCACAACTAGAAGTGGTCACAGTAGGCTGCTTCTTGCTCAACAAAGATATTCATTAGCTACCAAGCATGAAGCAGAAAACACTAGTGGACACATGAGTGTCATAGCAACTAGCACAATCTAATTAAGAAAATCATGTAAATTTGGCATTAATGATATCCTTTTGGGAGAAAACAATCCAAGTAGTTGGGTACTAGTCAAGTAGCAAAATATATGATTAATCATATGCCAATGCTTGACATGAGCATGTTGATATATTTTGATAGTGATGTGTGTGAACATAATTAGGATCATCAGGCACTTTTTTCCCTCTTTAAGAGGTTTTTTCCCTCGGCATGTATATAGACCTATAACCCTAATGGGTTACTTATCTTTGTGCATTCACTTGGTATTACATTTAGTCTTGCGTGTTGTGCTTCAAGCTTCTTCTTCTTCCTTGTGCTTTTTGCATGATCTTGCAAACCTCAAACTCCAACAATTGGTATCAGAACAGGTTGCCACCTCATCTAGGGTGTCATCAACCCCTCCGGTCATAGTCTTAGAATTGCACAAAAATTGGTGAGCATACTTAGGATGATTAAGAGTTCAAAACGGCTTTTTCATGTCGAAACTTGGATTTGAGCTCATTTTGGCCTCTGAATGCACTAGCATAGTGCCTCTGTAGGAATTTTTTCCTTTTGTTCCAAACATACATACACATTTTGGTTCACCACTACAAGCGTCTCAGAGTCAGCTACAAGTTTAGTAGAGCACGATAGGTTAATTCTATGCTAATGGAACTTCAAAAACAAGTTGGAGAACTGCAAACTAGGCTACTACAATATGAACGACCACCATCCCCACATGAGGCACGAGAGGAAGAAGAAATTGTTTCCATTCCGGTGGAACAAAATTTTGAAGACAACTATGAACCTCATCCCATTCTTGGCGAGCGGATAACTATAGAAGGACAAGACACCTTTGAAGCTCCATGAACCCCCTGGTTAAAGCAAGTGGAAGACATTGGGCACACCCATGAAGATTGCAGTGGTGCAGAATGAAGCCATGCATGTCATAGAAGAAACGGTTCTGCAGTCCAACTACTTCCAACACTTTGCACTCGATGCAAATGATGCAGAAGATTCTTAATATGATGCTACACAATTCCAACCAAAGGACTTGCCAACAGAAGTGTAGAAAGGTACTATTTTTAATAGACTTGGCTGAAAACCCTCTTGGAGAATTATCCAAAAATGCTACACACTTGTAACAATGCACCCCTACATCTTCTTTATAATCCATGCTATGGACCAGTTCTAAGGCACAGATCATGTAGAGCCTTTTCCATCAAAGCTCAAAATAATGCACAGTGTAAGGAGTGGCTCAATTATACATACATCATGCTACTACAGGGACCACGTCCCATAGCTTATATGATGGCCACTATATGCGATTGGCTCCCTCAGTTAAAGCCAATGCCAGATGTCGCGACGCAGACGATGCTAAAGATTCTTGATATGATGCAAGTTGTTTTGAAGACTTTTCAGAATACATAGGTACTGCAAATTGCTCTCCAAGGCTTTACCAACAGAAATTATGAAGTTGTGTATGACATGAGCAAGACCCCTAATATTCGAGTAGCCTATGTTTGGCATGCCTGCATTAAATACCTCCCATCCTGCTACAAACAAACTTATTAAGATATGTTCACTATAGGTTAAGCCAACTCACCTCCTTCAACTATTTGCATGTGAGCAAGTGATGTATTCAGAGTATTCCACGACTTCACACCCAACGATCCCCAATGCCATTAACTGAGATGCATTGCAATTCGATCTTGCAAAGGGGTGATGACTTCGCAAACATGAACTAGCCATTGATGTCATCCAGTATTGCATTGACCACCCTATAGAACAAAGGTATGTCAGGGCAACAGACATTGGAGGGGGGGAGTGTTACAAGTGTTGATATATTTAGGTAGTGATGTGTGTGAACACACTAGGACCACCGGGGCACTTTTTTCCCTCTTTAGGAGGTTTTTCCCCCGGTTGTATATAAGTCTATTGCCCTAATGGGCTACTTATCTTTGTACATTCTCTAGTAATACATTCAGTATTGTGTGTTGTGCTCAAGGCTTCTTCTTCTTCCTTGTGATGTTCGCGTGCTTCCGCAGACATCTAACTCCAACAATTGGTATCAAAGCAGGTCGTCGCTTCATCTAGGACGCCGTCGACACTCCTCCGTTTGCAGTCTCAGATTCGCACAAAATTTGGTGAGCATACTCAGGGTGTTCCAGAGATCAAAACTACTTCGCTCTGTTGTGCCGAAATCGTGATCTGAGCTCGTTTCGGCCTCCGAACGCAGTATCGCAGCGCTTGTGTAGGCTATTTCGTCTTTTTGTGCCAAAGGTATATACCAGTTTCTGTTCCATAGTATAAGCGTCTCGAAGTCTGCTACATGTCTAGCAGAATTCATATGGGCAATTCTGTTCAACTTTTTGAGATACAGTCAATTTTCTGCATCAAGGTATTTTAGTCATCGGCCATGGCTTAAAGCAATGATATATTCCATATGTTGGTTGTTGAGGATAAGTTGGATGGTACCAACTACCCATTCTGGGCTTATATGATGCAACATGTATTGGTTGCAAAAGGATTGTGGAACATTGTGCAGGGTGTTGAAAGACATCCTGTTACACCTCTGACTATAGGTACTACATATACAGGTGCTGGAGCTGATGAAGATGGTGTCGAAGATGATATTCCACAGATTCCTGTTCGTGCTTCTGTTTCTGCTGCACCTACTACAGAGGAGATTTGCTGGGATGGCACAGATGCCGAGGCACATGCATTGATAACTTTGTCTATCAAAGGTGTCATTATTCCTCACATTCGCTCTTACAGAACAGCTAAGGATGCTTGGGATACACTTACCACATTGTACCAAGCTAGGAATGAGGCTCGTGTTGCTTACCTCCGAAAACAGTTGGAGAGTGAGCACATGAATGAAGGTGATTCTATGGACAGTTTCCTAACGAAGATCAAAGACTTGAAGGAACAATTGATTTTTGCTGATGAGGTTATACCAGATAGCTCACTTGTGCAGAGCGTTCTGAATGGTCTTCCTGATTCATATCAGAGTTTTGCTTCTACTCTTCGGTTGATGTTGAAAGGCAATCCAAATGCCTTATCATTTGAGGATTTAGTCTCTCTTCTGTTGCAGGAAGATCAGTCCAGGCAAAACAGGTCCATTATGCGAGTTGCAGATCAAGCTTTCCTGGCTAGTCAGAAGGGCAAAGGAAAATCGAGCTTTTCAACTAGTAAGCAAAAATCTACTAATTTTGCATATTCGAAGAAGGAAGATAAAGATGAGAAGAAATCAGAAAAGCAGAAATTGTTTTGTAAGTACTGTAAAGGGAATGATCATGTCATAAAGAACTGTCCAAAACTGGCTGCTAAAGAGGCAAAGAAGAAAGAGGCTTGAATGGTTGTTGTAGAGGCCTCTACACCAAAAATAGGGTCTCCAAATCTTGTGCAGGAAGAAGAATGGGTGTTTACTATTGTCTGCAGTTTTGACCCACGTTCTCATGAGCAGTGCATGTATGCAGCACACTCAGATGTTTGGTATTTTGATAGTGGGGCGACCAAACATATTACCTCACAACGCAGTTTCTTCTCTTCACTCGAGCCTGCCCCTACAAGGAATACTGTTACATGCGCCAACAACTCCTCTTATCCTATTATGGGAGTTGGTAAGATCATTTTGACTATTGCTGATGGTAGTTCTTTCACTTTGTCAGATGCTTTATTTGTGCGAGGGATCAAAAAGAACCTGTTATCAGTTTCTGCATTAGCCAAGACTGGCTTGGTTGTGAAATTTGTTGATGATAGGTGTACAGTTCATGATCTGTCAAATGGCGATGTGATTATTGCTTCTGGCATTTTATGTTGTGGGCTGTATAAGCTCATACACTATGAAAGATCTGTAAATCATTTGGCATGTGTAGTAAATGATTCTCAGGCTATGTCAGATGCAAAGCTTTGGCATGCACGCTTTGGTCATCTGAATTTTGCTAGTTTGCTATGCCTGCAGAAATTTGAAATGGTGTCCTCGTTGCCCAAACTTGAGGCACCTAGAAAACATGTTTGTGAAGGCTTTATTTTGGGCAAAATGCAGCATTCATCCTTTCCAAAAGATGGTTCCGTTCGGGCTACTCAGAAATTGCAGCTTGTACATAGTGATGTCTGTGGTCCATGCAATCACCTTCTTTTGGAAATTATCTTTACTTCGTGACTTTCATCGATGATTTTTCGAGGCATGCATGGGTATATCCATTGAAGGCAAAGTCCGAAGTGTTCATGTGCTTCAAACAGTTTTTGGTTCTGGCTAAAAATCTGTCAGCATGTAAAATGGCCACCCTCCGTTCTGATCGAGGGGGGGAATATATGTCTTCTAATTTTAATGCATTTTTGGCTAAACCTGGGATAAAACACCAGTGTACTGCCGTATACACCTCAACAGAATGGAGTTACTGAACGGAAGAAGAGGTCTCTCATGGAGATGGCGAGGTGTATGGTCAAGAGTTAGGCTTTACCTCATAGTTTCTGGCTTGAGGTTGTCATGTGTGCAGCATATGTACTGAACAGGTGTCCCACTAAAGCGCTGTAGTCTATCACTCCATATGAGGCTTGGCATGACCGCAAGCCATCTGTTGCTCATCTGCGTGTTTTTGGTTGTTTGGCATATGCACTAGCGCCTGAACAGCATCGCAGAAAATTGGATGATAAGGCAATAAAATTTATTTTTGTTGGGTACAGTTCTGAAAGTAAAGGCTATCGTCTGTATCATCCACAAACTAAATGCATTCTGGTTAGCCATGATGTTGTCTTTGTGGAAGATGCTATTCAGCCATTGCTTTCATGTACTAAGGAGACATTTGTTAGCTCCAAAGACATGTATGATACTTTGATGCCTTTTTTTACAGGTGGACAGTCTAGTGCTGGTCCTAATGAGGCAACTTCACAACCTTTGCACGTTTCATATGATGATGCAGATCATTCCATTTTTTATGCAAATTTACATGATGCATTTGTTGATGAGAGAGCTGATATTGAGCAAGCAAAAACTATGCCAAAATGGCTGATGCAGACTTTGCGTGACAGCAAATTAGATGCACCTTTGCCATATCGTACTCGTTTAGGCTCTCATAGTGCCTCCTTTGCATCAGATTGTTATGCTATGGCTACATCTAGTCTCTGTGATGAGAATGAGCCTGTTTCTTTTGATGAAGCACAGAATTCAGAAAATTGGATGGCTGTTATGCAATCTGAATATGATGCTATAATGAAGAATGGTACATGGTCTTTATGTGACTTGCCTCTTGGCAAGAAGGCCATTGGCACTAAGTGGGTATACAAGCTGAAGCGTAAACCTGATGGTACAGTTGACAGGTATAAGGCTAGGCTTGTTGCAAAGGGTTATGCACAGGAAAGAGGCATTGATTTTGATGAGACCTTTGCACCTACATGTCATATGACTAGTGTTTGGAGCATTTGTGCACTTGCAGCCCATCATGGTTGGAATGTACATCAATTGGACATTAAAACAACATTTCTGAATGGTGACTTGCATGAAGAAGTGTATGTTTTTCAGCCCCGTGGCTTTGTGCAGAAAGGGCATGAAAACAAGGTGTGCAGGTTAAAGAAGGCATTATATGGTTTAAAGCAAGCACCACGTGCTTGGTATGAGAAGATACATGCCTATCTGGTTGCACATGGTTTTGAGAACAATCCAACTGAAAGCACCTTATATGTTAAGCGTGTTAATGATGTGCTTCTGATCATTGTTGTCTATGTTGACGACATGCTGCTCACTGGTCCTATTGAGAAGCATATTGCTGATTTCAAGGCAGATTTGCATGCCTCATTTGAGATGTCTGATTTGGGGCATTTGCATCACTATTTGGGCATTCATTTTATGCATGTTGATGGTGGAATGGCTTTGTGTCAAATGAAATATATTGACACATTATTGCAGCGTTTCGGCCTTGAAGATTGTAAGCCTATTGCCACTCCTATGGAGACAGGTTTACGATTGAGTCTTCATGATGCTAGAGATGCATTTGATGTTGTTCTCTATCAGCAGGCTATTGGATGCTTGATTTACTTATGCATTACTCGGCTAGATATTCAATTTGTTGTCTCATAGATGAGCAGATTTATGCATTGCCCAGGAGTCAAGCATTGGGAGGCAGTTAAGCGCATCTTTCGCTACTTGAGTGGTACTCGGCTACTTGGGTTGTTTTATCCCAAGGGGGGATCACTACCGCTAGATTTGCATGCTTTTTCTGACTCTAGTTGGGCTGGTTGCTATGACACTCGTGTGTCCACTAGTGGCTTTTGCTTCATGCTTGGTAGCTCATGTATATCTTGGTTGAGCAAGAAGCAGCCTACTGTGGCCACTTCCAGTTGTGAAGCTGAGTATAGGGCAGCTTTCACAGCTATTGTTGAGTGTGTGTGGCTCTGTTAGCTCAGAAAATGGTTGGTTTTAATGCACTAATGTGGTTCTATTTGGCAGGAAAATGCGTTTGATTTCAGGTACTTGAAGAGTGGATTTGATGATGGAGGAGAAGTATTTGGAGTGTGTATAGCTCTCCTACAGACATGAGGCCTGGGGGATATTTGGTGTGGTCTGCTACACCGGTGTATTGGACAGAGGATGAGGACGTAGACATCTGGGAAGAAATGGAGAAATTGACCCGTTCGATCTGTTGGAAGCTTGTGGCAAAGCTTGTCGATGAGTCCACAGGCATTGGAGTTGCCATTTCCCGATTGGGATTGTTATCCTTGTGGTATTGTTCATTGGGGATACAAGAAAAGAAGAGCCACAATAGCCCACGTCGCCTTATCAAAAAGGAGGGAGTCGATTGGCTAGAAATTTTTTTGGAAGATAAGGGGGGTAGCTCATCCGGAGCTTCCCTGCGTGTAATCATCCCGCTAGAGTGCCGTATGTGACCAGAGAACTACTGAAGATCGAACTTTTTGGTGACGGCATATGAAGATGGGGGGACTATGGCGCACAACAATGCTCCTTTGTGCTTAAAGATGGGCATTGCATAGTTTCGAGAACTGGCAGAATCGGGTGTTTGTGTTGGCAGCACTTAATCTCCTTGATCAGCTCACTTGCCAAGCGAAGAAGTTCTGCTCTATGTCATTGGCTATTGAGGCCCTCTTCCCTTACGCCACAATCTGTCCCACCATCATTTTGGGGCACAGAAGAGTACACTTATGAAGGATTGAGGATTCGATGTCTACACATGGAAGAATAATTACGGATATCTTGGATGACAGAGGGCGCGCGTGGGCTATCATTTTGGGAGGGGGGATAGGCATATATTACAGGGATGCAAGTGGAGTTTTTTTGGGCTCTCTCTCGTTTTTTGTACAGGAAGCTCTGAGGAGGACTGGGGGGGGGTTTGTTGCTAGTACCAACATCGAAAGTCGGAGGAACGCGGGCAGCACAGCAATCTAGAGGAGAGCAAATGTCAGAAAGCACCGTTTGAGAGAGAAGCTCTGAGGACGAGGGAGGAGTACAGTTGGGGGTATCAACAGATGTTTTAGCTCGGGGCCCAGCCATTTCAGATATGGATCTTGTTGTGTATTAGGAGGTTGCGAATGCCACGGACATTTCGCATTGCTTTGGAGGAGCAGATCGTGCTGGAAACCAGGGGACTACTATTTTTATGTGTGTGGAACAGCAACATTGTGCTCTAGATTTCCTTCAGCGGGAAGATGTTGCGGATTCCTCTCTTCATCAACCAAAAGTGCAATAAGAAAAAAATTGCCTTCTAGCACACCGAGGAAGGGGGGGGGTTCTCCCTTGTGCAGGTCATAGAGCCGGAAGAAGGAACAGAGATGTCTCTCAGGCATCAATAGCAGACCAGCAGGAAATTTTCGAGGGCTCTCTCGCTTATTTTTTCTTCATGTATAGAGGGGGGTTGTTCTTAGCAGAGGGCGATAGGAGAGCAGCAACTAGTGTCAAGAGAAGGGTCTTCCTTTGCTCATGCAAAACATTTTTTGGGCATCGTTTTTTCAACAAAAGGGGGCTTCAACAGGTGTCCAAGGGAAGGTAGCTCGATGTCTCTACCTAGTCTAGTGATAACGAACATGAGGGTCCACCTTCGTTTGCAGGCGATTTTGATATTGAATCAAGCGTAGATTTTTGTTAGATCATGGAAGCTCCCTGCACTTAATTAGCTAGGAAAAGGTTGCGGAGGAATTGAAGCTTCATTGTAAGGACAATTTCAGTCACGAGGGAGAGCATGTGAAGAAGACGATTCAAGAACTGGGCAAGTGTATTAGGTAGACCATTGGGGAAGAAGTAGGCGTCGGGGGTCCTTCTTTCATTGAAGCCTCAGAGTTTGGAGGTCCTCAGTGGGGGCTTAACTTGCTCAGACGCTATTCTCTAGTGTTGGATGAAGGACCATCCACTACAAATACTCTTTGAGGAAAGATCGAATGTAAGCATCTACAAGAGTTGTCAACATGCTATTACTATTGTCTGAAACTCGCAATGAAACGAGAGCCCTTATCTTCTACTATATGCTATCCTGAGGAAATGATAGTGAAGTCCAAGTGCAAATTATTTGACGCATTCTATGCCATGGAGTTCAACCGTGATGAACGTCAGATTGGCTATCTGAATCGTGGCAGACAAGGGAGTTGAATATATTACATAATGCAGGTATGAAGAGAATCTCACACACACACACCAGGAGAGAAGTCAAGAAGGACCTGAGGCAGACGTCAGGGATTGACCAAACCTACAAGGCAGAACAGATGATAAGTGCAACTTAGGCACATATTGTGGTGGAAAAGGCAACCACTGATATTATTAAGTATCCATGTTAAAAGAGATATGAGGATGCATAGCAGCAGATCCACCTGGCGTTTGGCAGCTGAGATATAAAGTCTTAGTCATGGTTCTTCATTGTTGATCGAAGAGGATCAGAGTTCTTGCTTCAAAAAGAATTAATAGAAATGCACTCAAAGCTTCTTGGAAAACATTATTGCTGCAAGTTTGAGAAGGATTGGCGATCACCTTCAGAAGGGAGAGCTGGTGATATGCTTAATTTCATGTGAGTTGTTTTGATATTAATAGAGAAAGGTTGGCATATTCCGATAATGATTCTGTTATGCACTCACATGAGACAAGTAGTAATGGGCAATAAAAGACCCAAGTAAGTGACCTATCTTGTCGAAGTTTTTTTTGCTTGTGAACCCGAATTTTGTACAACCATGCATAAAAGAATGCTTCGAATGCCTCTGTATAGGACACCGCATGTTAAATTTTGGTATGGGGTGTAGTATTTGTTGCCAAAAAATTACATGACTTGGTGAGGGTTTAAAGTGAATGAGCTAGGAAGGGAAAGTAAGAACGGGAAGAGAGAGTGCGTGTGTAAGTATGTGAGGAATGAAATGTGAAAAGGAGGTGTGGTTGTGCTTGGATATGTGAGGGTGGGAGAAGGTGTGGAAAGAGTAGAGAAACGGGTGGAGGAGAGAGAGAGACAAGGAAAGGGGAAGTGAATGTGTGGGAAGTGAAGAAGGGAAGAGAGTGACCTAGACTTTGTGTGTAAATGCGTGAGATAAAAAGGGGCCAAAAGTGGTATATGTGTAAGAGTGTGTGTGGGTGAATTGGAGTGAACATGTGTGTATATGCATGTGTGTGAGGTAGGTGTGTGAGTGACAGGAAATTGTGCAAGAAGAAGTGGGGAGAGCAAGCGAAAGTGGGAGAACAAGGAACTAAAGTGGAATCGGAGAGTGTGTAACAAAAAGGGAGTAAGAAAAAAAAACAACGTGGAAGCGAAGAGAGCGACCTCGAGAAGAAATCGGTAAGTTTGGATCCTCGTTCACATACACATAGCATTTCCATTTCCCTTTTTAAGGAATACATTTGAGAGTAATTTTTGGATCTCAAGGCATTTTGGCGACAAAAAGTAGGCATCCATCGGCACTTTCCCTTGGACAAAGAGGCCTATCAGGCTTAGACACCTTATGGTTGATTTGGGTGTTGGTCAGTCTTCTGCAACCACCATCTCCACTGACAGTCAGAGCGCATTAGTAGTTGCAAGGAACCCTGTGTTCCATGCTCGCACTAAGCACATTGAGGTGCATTATCATTATCTCAGGGAGAGGTTCTCTGCTGGGGATATCAGCTTGGCATATGTGCCCACGTAGGAGAACATTGCAGACCTTTTCACGAAGGCTCTGCCTAGGGAGAAGTTTGAAGCTTTCTGCAAAGCTTTGGGCTTACTTCCTTTTGTGGAGTTATTTCCACATAGCTTGGCACTTCCTTATACATGAGTGCCAACTCCTTGTTCACGACATCACTCCCAGGGGGGATTTGTTTATATTTTTAGGTAGTGATGTGTGTGAACACACTAGGACCACGAGGGCACTTTTTTCCCTCTTTAGGAGGTTTTTTTCCCCCGGCTTGTATATACGCCTATTGCCCTAATGGGCTACTTATCTTTGTACATTCTCTAGTAATACATTCAGTATTGTGTGTTGTGCTCCAAGCTTCTTCTTCTTCCTTGTGTTGTTCGCGTGCTTCCGTAGACATCTAACTCCAACAACAAGAAGGCCAAAGAAAGGAGTTAGAAGGAGCAAGGAGATGGAAACATTATGCAAATCCAGCAAAGAATAGGCCTAATCAAAATTTTTCATAAATTATATTCAACCAAAAGTGATTTTCATCACTACACCAACATTGTAAATATGATTTTTGATAGCTTTAGCTCCATTTTGTTCAAGTTGAAGGGTCCTTGAGCTTGAGGAGTACTAGAAGTAGCCACACATCAATTTTCATAATTTTTAAACTCCATTTGAGCCCTAAAATAAGCCATGGAACCTAATTTTTAACTAAGTTGGACACTAGGTGTGGACATGGCCAAAGCTAGTGAAAAACTATAAAAAGAGCTAGAGAGCTCATTTTTTAGGTTGGATTTTTAGAGATTGAAGCTTTTGAAAGAGATATCTTTTGGAATTGAAAGCACTCCATTGTTCCTCTCTTTATTCTTGGCTTGTGTGCGCATGTCTGTATGTGTGTGCATGCTAGTGTGCTTCTTACTCACACACTTGTGCCTTCACTTGCTCTTTGTCGTCATACCAGTCCTCACATCTCCACGATTGAAATTGAGGTGGATTTCCTCACATTGGTACTCACCATTGTGCTAGAGTGACATAAGTACACACTAAAGTACTCATTGGGATACATATATGAGTTCAAACTTGAGTTTGAATAGATCCCTTTTTTAGAATCTAGGAAATGTAGGTGCACTTCTGGGTGGCAAAGAGTTTGAGTTTGAATTTGATGGATTTCGATGGAGCTTCCTAACTTATTCACTAACCATAAATGCTCTTGATTGACGAGTCCCTTGTGACAATTTATGGATGAGTTTTAGGTTTGAATACTGTTGGAGATAGACGTCTGCGGAAGCACGCGAACAACACAAGGAAGAAGAAGAAGCTTGGAGCACAACACACAAGACTGAATGTATTACTAGAGAATGTACAAAGATAAGTAGCCCATTAGGGCAATAGGCGTATATACAAGCCGGGGGAAAAAAACCTCCTAAAGAGGGAAAAAAGTGCCCCGGCGGTCTTAGAGTGTTCACACACATCACTACCTAAATGTATCAACAAATCCCCCCTGGGAGTGATGCGGTGAACAAGGAGTTGGCACTCATGTATAAGGAAGTGCCAAGCTATGTGGAAATCACTCCACAAAAGGAAGTAAGCCCAAAGCTTTGCGGAAAGCTTCAAACTTCTCCCTAGGCAGAGCCTTCGTGAAAAGGTCTGCAATGTTCTCCTGCGTGGGCACATATGCCAAGCTGATCTCCCCAGCAGAGAACCTCTCCCTGACATAGTGATAATGCACCTCAATGTGCTTAGTGCGAGCATGGAACACAAGGTTCCTCGCAACTGCCAATGCGCTCTGACTGTCAGTGAAGATGGTGGTGGCAGAAGACTGCCCAACACCCAAATCAGCCATAAGGCGTCTGAGCCACACACACTCAACAGTCCCTATGAAAGCTGCCCTATACTCAGCCTCACAATTGGAAGTGGCCACAGTAGGCTGCTTCTTGCTCAACCAAGATATACATGAGCTACCAAGCATGAAGCAAAAACCACTGGTGGACACACGAGTGTCATAGAAACCAGCCCAATCTGAGTCAGAAAAAGCATGCAAATCTGGCGGTAGTGATCCCCCCTTGGGATAAAACAACCCAAGTAGCCGAGTACCACTCAAGTAGCGAAAGATGCGCTTAACCGCTTTCCAATGCGTGACTCCTGGGCAATGCATAAACCTGCTCATCTGTGAGACAGCAAACTGAATATCTGGCCGAGTAATGCATAAGAAAATCAAGCATCCAACAGCCTGCTGATAGAGAACAGCATCAAATGCACCTCCAGCATCATGAAGACTCAATCGTAAACCTGTCTCCATAGGAGTGGCAATAGGCTTACAGTCTTCAAGGCCAAAATGCTGCAATACTGTGTCAATATATTTCGTTTGACACAAAGCCATTCCACCATCAACGTGCATAAACTGAATGCCCAAATAGTGATGCAAATGCCCCAAATCAGACATCTCAAATGAGGCATGCAAATCAGCCTTAAAATCAGCAATATGTGTCTCAATAGGACCAGTGAGCAGCATGTCATCAACATAGACAACAATGATCAGAAGCACATCATTAGCACGCTTAACATATAAGGTGCTTTCAGTTGGACTATTCTCAAAACCATGTGCAATCAGATAGGCATGTATCTTCTCATACCAAGCACGTGGTGCCTGCTTTAAACCATATAATGCCTTCTTTAACCTCCAAACCTGGTTTTCATGCCCTTTCTGCACAAAGCCACGGGGCTGAAAAACATACACTTCTTCATGCAAGTCACCATTCAATGTTGTTTTAATGTCCAACTGATGTACATTCCAACCATGATGGGCTGCAAGTGCACAAATGCTGCGAACAGTAGTCATACGGCATGTAGGTGCAAAGATCTCATCAAAATCAATGCCTCTTTCCTGTGCATAACCCTTTGCAACAAGCCTAGCCTTATACCTGTCAAGTGTACCATCAGGTTTACGCTTCAGCTTGTATACCCACTTAGTGCCAATGGCCTTCTTGCCAGGAGGCAAGTCACATAAAGACCATGTACCATTCTTCATTATAGCATCATATTCAGATTGCATAGCAGCCATCAAATTTTCTGAATTTTGTGCTTCATCAAAAGAAACAGGCTCATTCTCATCACAGAGACTATATGCAGCCATAGCATAGCAATCTGATGCAAAGGAGGCACTATGAGAGCCTGAACGAGTACGATATGACAAAGGTGCATCTAATTTGCTGTCACGCAAAGTCTGCACCAGCCATTTTGGCATAGTTTTTGCCTGCTCAATATCAGCTCTCTCATCAACAAGTGCATCATGTAAATCTGCATCAGAAATGGAATGATCTGCATCATCATATGAAACCTGCAAAGGCTGAGAAGTTGCCTCATTAGGACCAGCACTAGCCTGTCCACCTGTAAAAAGAGGCATCAAAGTATCATACATGTCTTTGGAGCTAACAGATGTCTCCTTAGTACATGAAAGCAATGGCTGAATAGCATCTTCCACAAAGACAACATCACGGCTAACCAGAATGCGTTTAGTCTGTGGATGATACAGACGATAGCCTTTACTTTGAGAACTGTACCCAACAAAAATACATTTTACTGCCTTATCATCCAATTTTCTGCGATGTTGTTCAGGCACTAATGCATATTCCAAACAACCAAAAACACGCAGATGAGCAACAGATGGCTTGCGGTCATGCCAAGCCTCATATGGAGTGATAGACTGCAACGCTTTAGTGGGACACCTGTTCAGTACATATGTTGCACACATGACAGCCTCAAGCCAGAAACTATGTGGTAAAGCCTGACTTTTGACCATGCACCTTGCCATCTCCATGAGAGACATGTTCTTTCGTTCAGCAACTCCATTCTGTTGAGGTGTATACGGCACCGTACACTGGTGTTTTATCCCACGTTCAGCCAGAAATGCATTAAAATCTGAAGACATATATTCCCCCCCTCGATCAAAACGGAGGGTGCCCATTTTACATGCTGACAGAATTTCAGCCAAAACCCAAAACTGTTTGAAGCACATGAACACTTCGGACTTTGCTTTGAGTGGATATACCCATGCATGCCTGGAAAAATCATCAATGAAAGTCACGAAGTAAAGGTAATTTCCAAAAGAGGGTGTCTGCACAGGACCACAGACATCACTATGTACAAGCTGCAATTTCTGCGTAGCCCGAACTGAACCATCTTTTGGAAAGGAAGAACGCTGCATTTTGCCCAAAATATAGCCTTCACAAACATGTTTTCAAGGTGCCTCAAGTTTGGGCAAAGAGGACACCATTTCAGATTTCTGCAGGCGTAACAAACTAGCAAAATTTAGATGACCAAAGCGTGCATGCCAAAGCTTTGCATCTGACATAGCCTGAGAATCATGAACTGCACATGTCGAATCATTCACAGATCTTTCATAGTCTATGAGCTTATACAGCCCACGACATAAAATGCCAGAAGCAATAATCACATCGCCATTTGAGAGATCATGAATTGTACACCTGTCATCAATGAATTTCACAACCAAGACAATCTTGGCTAATGCAGAAACTGATAACAGGTTCTTTTTGATCCCTGGCACAAATAAAGCATCTGACAAAGTGAAGGAACTACCATCAGCAGTAGTCAGAATGATCTTACCAACTCCCATAACAGGATAAGAGGAGTTATTGGCGCATGTGACAGTATTCCCTGTAGGGCAGGCTCGAGTGAAGAGAAGAAACTACGCTGCGAGGTAATATGTTTGGTCGCCCCACTGTCAAAGTACCAAACATCTGAGTCTACTGCAGACATGCACTGATCATGTGAAGATGGGTCAAAACTGCAGACAGTAGTAAACGCCCATTCTTCTTCCTGCACAAGATTTGCAGACTCTGTTTTTGGTGTAGAGGCCTCTGCAACAACCATTCCAGCCTCTTTCTTCTTTGCCTCTTTAGCAGCCAGTTTTGGACAGTTCTTTATAATATGATCATTTCCTTTACAGTACTTGCAGAACAATTTCTGCTTTTTTTATTTCTTTTCATCTTTATCCTGGTTCTTCGATTGTGCAGCATTTGCAGATTTCTGCTTACTAGTAGAAGAGCTCCATTTTCCTTTGCCCTTCTGACTAGCCAGGAAAGCTTGATCTGCAACACGCATAATGGACCTGTTCTGCCTGAACTGATCTTCCTGCAACAGAACAGAGACTAATTCCTCAAATGACAAGGCATTCGGATTGCCTTTCATCATCAACCGAAGAGTAGAGGCAAAACTCTGATATGAATCAGGAAGACCATTCAGAACGGTCTGCACAAGTGAGCTATCTGGTATAACCTCATCAGCAGAAATCAATTGTTCCTTCAGGTCTTTGATCTTTGTAAGAAAACTGTCCATAGAATCACCTTCATTCATGTGCTCACTCTCCAACTGTTTTCGGAGGTAAGCAACACGAGCCTCATTCCTAGCCTGGTACAAAGTGGTAAGTGTATCCCAAGCATCCTTTGCTGTTCTGCAAGAGCGAATGTGAGGAATAATGGCACGTTTGACAGACAAGGCTATCAATGCATGTGCCTGGGCATCTCTGCCATCCCAACGAATCTGCTCTGCAGTAGGTGCAACAGAAACAGCAGCACGAATAGGAATCTGCGGAATATCATCTTCGACACCATCTTCATCAGCTCCAGTACCTCCAGCACCTGTATTTGTAGTACCTGTAGTCGCAGGTGTAACAGGACGTCTTTCAACACCCTGCACAATGTTCCACAGTCTTTTTGCAACCAGTACATGTCGCATCATATAAGCCCATAATGGGTAGTTGGTACCATCCAACTTATCCTCAACAGCCAACATACGGAATACATCACTGCTTTCAGCCATGGCCGGTGACTAAAATACCTTGATGCAGAAAATTGACTGTATCTCAAAAAGTTGAACGGAACTGCCCAGACGAGTTTTGCTAGACATGTAGCAGACTTCGAGACGCTTAAACTGGCAAACAAAAACTGGTATATACCTTTGGCACAAAAGGACGAAATAGCCTGCACAAGCGCTGCGATAGTGCGTTCGGAGGCCGAAACGAGCTCAAATCACGAACGGAGACTGCAAACGGAGGAGTGTTGACGGCGCCCTAGAAGAAGCGACGACCTGCTCTGATACCAATTGTTGGAGATAGACGTCTGCGGAAGGACGCGAACAGCACAAGGAAGAAGAAGAAGCTTGGAGCACAACACACAAGACTGAATGTATTACTAGAGAATGTACAAAGATAAGTAGCCCATTAGGGCAATAGGCGTATATACAAGCCGGGGGAAAAAAACCTCCTAAAGAGGGAAAAAAGTGCCCCGGCGGTCCTAGAGTGTTCACACACATCACTACCTAAATATATCAACAAATACATCCAATGTTTTTGTAAACATATCTACAAATTGGTTCTTTGTAGTTACATGATCCACCTTCGCATCCTTTGACTTGAACTTCTCTCTAACAAAGTGTTAATGTACCTTTATATTTTTGAGCCTTGCATGGAACAAAAGGTTTTGTGCCAAGCATATGTTTCTTAGGTTGTCATATAAAGTTGGTACTTGTTTCACTTGCATATCAGAGTCACTTAACAAATTCCTCAGCCCCATGAACTCACATGAGACTTGTTCTAAGACTCTATACCAGGATATAGTTGAGGAGAGAGGCACTATGGGATTTTGTACATCCATGATAGGGTCTTCTTCGCTAGCATGATGACATATCTAGTAGCACTCATCCTATCATCTTTAGAACTTGGCCAATCAACATCATAATAAGCGTGTACATGTAATTTATCCTGAAATTGATAATAGAGCCCTTCATTCATTGATCCTTTGAGATATCCAACTAGTATAGCAAATAAAAGAGATCCAAAAATTGACCTATACAAGGTCACCAGAAGGACAAAAGGAAGAAACAAACGTGAAAGATTGAAACAAAGAAAGAGCCAAAAAGGGGACCCCAAAATTTCAAATTTTTAAGCAAGACATTGTCTGTTGACATATTTAGGTAGTGATGTGTGTGAACACACTAGGACCGTCGGGGCACTTTTTTCCCTCTTTAGGAGGTTTTTTTTCCTAGGCTTGTATATATGCCTATAGCCCTAATAGGTTACTTATCTTTGTACATTCTAATGTTAATACATTTAGTATTATGTGTTCTGCTCCAAGCTTCTTCTTCATCCTTGTGTTGTTGGCATGCTTCCACAGACGTCTAACTCCAACAATTGGTATTAGAGTAGGTTGCCGCTTCATATAGGGCGTCGTCGACACCTCTCTGGTTGCAGGCTTAGAATCACACAAAATTTGATGAGCATACTCAAGGTGTTTTGGAGATCAAAACATCATCGCTTTGTGGTGCCGAAAGCGTGTTTTGAGCTTGTTTCAGCCTCCGAATGCACTATCGCAGTGCTTCTACAGGCTAACTTTGTCTTTTTGTGCCAAAGATATATACCAATTTTGGTTTGCTAGTATAAGCATCTCAAAGTCTACTACAAGTTTAGTAGAACTTGTCAGGGTAGTTTTGTTCAACTTTTTCACATACAACCATTTTTCTACATCAGGGTATTTTATGTTGAAGAATCACTCACGAATTTGACGTACAGGCAGACATAAAAGAAAAAGAAAGATAAAGAGAAGCGGAGTCAAAGTATTCAGAAAATCAAAAGCCTTAGTGAAGGGACAAATTCACGAGCGTTATGTACAGCGTAGAATCTTCCAAAATCAGAGTTTGTTACACCGGATCAAAACTGTACATAAAGAGAGAGACAAGAAACAGAAAAAGAGCGAAGAGCGCGAATGCGCGTAAGCGTGCGAACAAGAATGTGCATGAATAGAGCGCATATAGAAATCAAGAATAGGTTTAGAAGACGCCAGAGATCACGTATGTGAAGATGAATAACAGAAACGTGAAACGTCAGGTATTCATCTGAGAGAGATGGTAAGAAGAAACTACTCAGTGTAGGAGAGTTTCTATAGCTTGAGCAAGAAGAGGCCAAGCTAGCATTGTACACATCTTCTCTAATAGAAAACACATGTTCATGTGGAAGTTTGCACGCACTATTCGTATGTGAAGAACTCCGAGTATTTTCATGTTACGGTATAAAGTCAGTTAACAGTTACAGTTCGTTCAGTAAACATGTTTTTCGGTACTCTCTCAGTAAACGTATTTTTCAGTCAGTTACAGCTTTCTCAGAAAACGTGTTTTTCGGTAGAACAACGAAGTATATCTCGCATAGTAAATTAAAGTTTTGTATGAGAGATAGCTTATCTTGTACCTAGACATCTCTACTATCAGCTCATCAAAGATTTCGGTGAAATGAATATGTACACACAATACAAAGCCTGACCGAAAAGAGGCATTCTGAACTGGTGAAGTTTTTTCTTAAACTTCAGAAAGAGTTCATTCAGTAAAGGAAGTTCACGCATCACTCCCTTACTTCTTGTATATTCACTTGAAGTGATTACAAATAGAATCGCAGCTGATTTCGGTAAGATTCCGATATAATTACGGTGACAGTCTGGTGACAGTCCGATGAAGTTCCAGTGGAATTTCAATGAATTCAAAACACAGTCTTATATGTTTGAGTGACAGAAACTTTTCTAAGATGCTGCTGATTATAGAGGTGTTCTAATATCACTCTAGCTTAGCTCTCTTCGGTGGTGCAGCAAATTCTGCAGGCTTGACAAGGTTCAAGTCTTTGCCGCGTCGACCATAATAAGTGGTATCTGTGCTATAATACCAAAAGTGGTATCATAGCCAAAGTACCATCATTTTAGTTAGTGGCCATGGCTGAAAGGAGTGATGTATTTCATATGTTGGTTGTTGAGGATAAGTTGGATGGTATGAATTACCCATAGTGGGATTATATGATGTTTCATGTATTGCTCGCAAAAGGACTATGGAATTTTGTGCAGGGTGTTCAAAGGCGTCCTATTATACCTACGAATACAGGTACTGAAGCTGATGCAGATGGTGTCAAACATGGTGATATTCTGCACATTCATGTTCGTGCTGTTGTTTCTATTACACCTACTATAGAGCAAATTTGTTGGGATAGTAGGGATGCTCAGGCACATGCATTGATAGATTTGTTTGTCAAACATGCCATTATTCCTCACATTTGCTCTTCTAGAATAGCTAAGGATGATTGGGATACACTTACCACATTGTACCAAGCTAGGAATGAGGCTCGTGTTGCTTACCTCCGAAAACAGTTGGAGATTGAGCACATGAATGAAAGTGATTCTATGGACATTTTTTTGACGAAGATCAAGGATTTGAAGGAACATTTGATTTCTGCAGGTGAAGTCCTTCCTGACAATTCACTTGTCTAGAGTGTTCTGAATGGTCTTCCCATCTCATATTAGAGTTTTGCTTCTACTCTTTGTTTGATGATGAAAGGCAATCCAAATGCCTTAACATTTGAAGAGTTAGTTTTTGTTTTGTTGCACGACGATCAGTCTAGGCAGAATAGGTCTATTATGTATGTTGCAAATCAAGCTTTCCTGGCTAGTCAGAAGGGCAAAGGAAAATGGAGCTCTTATATTGTAAGCAAAAATCTCCAAATGCTGCACATTCGAAGAATGACTATTGTTTGTAGCATCTGTGCACTTGCAGCTCATCATGGTTGGAATGTACATCAATTGGACAGTAAAACACCATTTTTGAATGGTGACTTGCATGAAGAAGTGTATGTTTTTCAGCCCCGTGGCTTTGTGCAGAAAGGGCATGAAAACCAGGTGTGCAGGGTAAAGAAGGCATTATATGGTTTAAAGCAAGAGCCACGTGCTTGGTATTAAAAGATACATCCCTATCTGATCGCACATGGTTTTGAGAACAGTCCAACTGAAAGCACCTTATATGTTAAGTGTGCTAACGATGTGCTTCTGATCATTGTGATGTATGTTGATGACATGCTCCTCACTGGTCCTCATGACATGCATATTGCTGATTTTAAGGTTGTTTTGCATGCCTCATTTGAGATATCTGATTTGGGGCATTTGCATCACTATTTGGGCATTTAGTTTATGCAAGTTGATGGTGGAATGGCTTTGTGTCAAACAAAATATATTGACACATTATTATAGTGTTTTGGACTTGAAGACTGTAAGTCTATTGCAACTCCTATGAAAACAGGTTTACGATTGAGTCTTCATGATGTTGGAGATGCATTTGATGTTGTTCTCTATGAGCAGGCTATCAGATGCTTGATTTACTTATGCATTACTCTGCCAGATATTCAGTTTGATGTCTCACAGATGAGCATGTTTATGCATTGCCCAGGTGTTAAGCATTGGCAGGGAGTTAAACACATCTTTCGCTACTTGAGTGGTACCTAGCTACTTGGATTGTTTTATCCCAAGGGGAGATCATTACCGCCAAATTTCCATGGTATTTCTAACAGTGATTAGGTTGGTTGTTATGACACTCGTGTGTCCACTAGTGGTTTTTCCTTCATGCTTGGTAGCTCATGCATATCTTGGATGAGGAAGAAGAAGCCTATTGTGGCCACTTCCAGTTGTGAGACTGAGTATAGGGAAGCTTTCATAGCGACTGTTGAGTGTGTGTGGCTCAAATGCCTTATGGTTGATTTGGGTGTTGGTTAGTCTTCTACCACCACAATCTTCACTGACAGTCAGAGCGCATTGGCAGTTGTGAGGAACCCTATGTTCCATGCTCGCACTAAGCACATTGAGGTGCATGATCATTATGTCAGGGAGAGGTTCTCTGCTAGGGAGATCAGCTTGGCATAAGTGCCCATGCAAGAGAACATTGCAAACCTTTTCATGAAGGTTCTGCCTAGACAGAAGTTTGAAGCTTTCCGCAAAGCTTTGGGCTTACTTTCTTTTGTGGATTGATTCCACATAGCTTGGCACTTCCTTATACATGAGTGCCAACTCCTTGTTCACCGCATCACTCCCAGGGGGGATTTGTTGATATATTTAGGTAGTGATGTGTGTGAACACGCTAGGACCATCGAGGCACTTTTTTCCCTCTTTAGGAGGTTTTTTCCCTTGGCTTGTATATATGCCTATAGGCCTAATAGATTACTTATCTTTGTACATTCTAATGGTAATACATTCAATATTGTGTGTTGTGATCCAAGCTTCTTCTTCTTCCTTGTGTTGTTTGCGTGCTTCCGTAGACGTCTAACTCCAACATTGTCATGGTGACAGAGTAACTATGGATGCATATGCAAAGCTTTGTAATTATATACTTCGAGGAGTCCTAAAATGTTACACACCATGTCTAGTAAACTACTCAAGTAGCCCATAGGGAGAGAATTGATGTCACTATGCCCATCCAAAATGGGAAATGACAGACTTATTGGCTCATGTTTATCAATCAAATCTAACTCTTTTGAGAAGACTCTTGCCATTTGTGATAGAAGAACTAACTTGAAGATAAGAATCTTGTAACTCTTGCCATTTTTCTCCTTATATGTGTGGTTGTGTGCATGTGTGTGATGCAAAAGAACGTGTGCTAGATAGTGGTATCTACCCCTTCCCCATCTTTTTTCATTGTTTTCTTACATGTGGAAGGCATTGGGAGTCATAAAGTGTAGGTAGATGATTCACAACACCTAATTTTTTTAGCCATAACTTTATGCAAAAGATTCAAAATGCTTCCAAAACATTTTTAATAGATGCATCTCATTGAGACCTTCAAAATGAAAATGCCATTGAGCACATTTGGATTTCAAAGCTAAGAGAAAACACCATTTTGTGTCTGCTTCTACTACGTGTATCGTGATGCATATCTGGTTGTAAGAGGCGAGTAGGATAGGAGATTCACTTGTGACACATGTTCATTTGACCATGGGATTCATTAACCATTGTTTATAAGCACACACTTTTATGCACTTGACTAGGTTTACTCTAAGTTTGACAATTGGATGTAGTACTCAAGCCACCACCTTGTTGTGCTTGTGGACTGTATGGTTTCTAGCTAGGATCCTTGATGGTGAGTTTACATGATTACATACATTTTCGGCACCATTGTTAGGGACAAGGGCCTATATGGGGGTGCCTATATGATGGTTATAGCATCATTGTGGAGTAGATGTGCATGAAGAGCGAGTTAAGTTGAAGGGAAAGGTCATCGTCTCGACACTTGCACCACATTCCACTATTAGTGAATATAGAGAAAGGTAATAGTGCTAGGGTAGATAGGGAATTAAGAATCAGGGATATCCATTGGGAAGGGAATAATGGAGTTAGGGTTAGTATAATTCTTAGCTCAAGTCAATTGAACCTTGGAATTTTTTTTGCTTTGAATGAATGAACCTAGGGGGGTCATAAGCCCTAGATTACACTTAGGAGCTCATTTTTTTGCAAGATAAGTGAGAGAGCCCATATGATAGATGTCGTGATTTCTTCCTAGGGATACATCAAACAATATGAGGTATATTTTGGCTTGCAAATTGAGATGCTAGACAAGTTAGGTACATTCTACAAGCTCATGATTTTTTTCCAAAATGATACCAGGTAAGGGGAAACAATACCATCCGAGTATCACGAGGCATGTAGGGGAATTTGTAAGCATTTCTTAAGGGATACAAACTCATAAGGTGGAAGCGAACAGTCTAGGGAACCTTATATGCAAGTCTTCGTCTGAAGAAAGTGTTGTAAAGCCCAAGTATCATGATACTTAGTTGAGTATGGTATCATGACACTAGACTCCCAAGTATCATTGATACTTCGCCAGTATCACCGATACCATTTTTGGTATCACAATATTTGTATGGTATCACCAATACCAATTTTGTATTGTGATACTCGTTTAATATCACCAATGCTACTTTGGTATCATAATTCTTAACCCAACATTGCAACATATTGATTTGGCATCATGGCATTGACTTAGTATCATGAAATCTCTTTGATGTCGTGATACTTTTTTGATATCATTGATACTATTTTGGTATCATGATATTCATCTGGTATCTCAACATCTCTTTGACATCGCAACACTACTTTGATATCACATCACTACTTTGATATCATGACACTCCTTTGATAATGCAACACTACTTTAATATCGCTACACCACTTTGATATTGTTGATACTACTTTGGTATCATGATACTTACCCGATATCGCAATATTGATTTGGTATCATGATATTGATTTGGCATCACCTAGGAAATGATATTTTCATTCTTTGGAAAAATTAGGATTTGGAATTTTGGGCCACAAAGTAAGGGTGTACTGAGCCTTCAAGAAGAAGTCCTAGGCAAGGCAAACTAACCATTTTGGAAGTAGTCATAAAAGAAAAAAAAAGAGATCAAAACAAAACGAGGACATTGATCAATGAATGAACCTAATATCAAGAAGGGTCGTAGGTAGCAATCAGAGTGTAGTCTTGTCGATCGGGAGCACCACCAATAGGATTCTACGATCAATTTACAAGAGAATCAGTACATGTATGCTTTATGCATATTTGGATGAGGTGTTCGAGAAGGTATGTTCATATGAGTTTGATGATTTTTGGCAGCAAACTTGTTAGCATTCTTTGCTACTTTTGTAAGTATGTGATCTTTCACACACGTATCTAACTTAGGGTCTTCCATGTGGAGAATGAGTTCTCCTATGCGCAATGGAAGTGTGTAGTGAGCCCTTGTATGTCCAGCACTTGGACAAACATCTGCACCTTAGATAGCTTGATGCTCTCAATACAAAACTCAAATGGACTTGAGACTTTATTCAATCAAAGTAGACAAAGAGAGCTTTCTAACAAGCTATAAATGACTTAATTTGGACAAGTTTTGATTAGGAAACACAACTGTCAAAGATGAACTACCTGTCCACACAGGTATGCTGAAAAACTGAGCTTCACTCTCGAACTGATAGCTCTTTGAATATATATCCTTTGAGAAAGATATTTAGTATAGAGAAATTAGACACAATTAGCTTTCCAACAAGCTAAAAATCAAGTAATTTGGATGAGTTTTGATCAGGAAACTCAACTCACCAAGATAGACCACCTGCACACATAAGTACACTATAAAACTGGACTTTACTATCTGACAAATATCTCACAGAATATAAATGATCTCAATGAGATATTTGAGACAGTGAAAGTAGATGCCAAGATCTTTCCAACAAGACAAAAATCACGCAATTTGGATATGTTTTGGTCAGGAAATTTAACCAACCAAAATAGACTACCTATCTACACAGGTATACTAAAAAACTAGACTTCACTATTTCACTGATATCTCACAGACTACATAAGTTTTCAAAGAGATATTTGATATGCAGAAAGTACTCGAGATAAGCTTTCCAATGAGTGCTTAAACGCACAAAATGGTTACATATGCACTGAGATATGAGCTCTGCAACAGAGCTATGTACAAACTGACGTGCAACTGGAAGGAGTCTAAGGGAAAGCCAAAATGACAAAATGGCTAGATCCGACTACTGGGAGCTCTTGCCTCTTTCTCTCCTTTTTTTGAATGTGCTCCCACTTCACTTTTATAACCAATGAGCATGTGAAGAAGTTTGTGCCTTCTTCTTAACTCACCACTTTCTCCACTACATGCTACTAACTACAAGGCAAGATATTGTATCTCTTACTCATCATGAATTTTGACTAGACTTTTTCTTTTATTATTTTTTCCTTTTTTCCTCCACTTTTTCTTTATCTTTATATTTGGTAAATTTATCCAAGCATGGCTCATATGAAAATGAGCTTGTACATTTATCTTCAACATTCCATAGCCTAAGTTTAGATGAGGGTTTGATGATTATCAGTTTTAGACTGATCCTTCCTCTTTTTGTCACTCATATTCACTCTTCTACAACCTATTAGGTCACACATCTCATATATATTCAGATTTTTGTCCATACATCTGAATATGTTTGTTACATTTGTACATTCACTCATCCATCGATTTCTGTTCACATAGAGTGGTTGAGAGTTTTGCTCCCACATTGTAAATTGACATTTGTATATATGATAGTGTGAGTAAGCAGTGGCTTATGTAACACTTTACACATGTTGTCTAATCTTTCTCTCTATCTTTGTCTCATCATTTGTATGATTAAGTGTGGTATGTTCATGTTTTGTCAATATTGGAAGATTGCTAGAATCTGTGTTGTAAATGCTGGATCTATGGAACTTGGACCTGTGGTATTAGTAATGGACCTAGTAATTTTCCACCAAAGGATAACATACCTAGATTATTCTAAGGGAAGACACTAGGACCTGCAAGATGCAAAGAAATTCAATATTAAGTATATAGGATTGCTAGTGTTTCCACTCAAGAAATAAGCATCCTCGTCACGACAAATGGGTTGGAAACATGGAAATAATTAGAACTCTAGTTTTGTACAATTCAATTGGAACAATGTTAAATATTGGCCCTAAGTGAGTTCAACATTCTAGCCACTACTACTATGTTTGGCTTAACCCTAAGAGGAGGGCCATGATGCAGGCCTCCATTCCCTCTAAGACCTCACATAGGCAAAATCCAAGTGATCCATCCTAATATTCATATAATACCTCAACCTCTTAACATGGTTAGAAGCTTGAGCCCCTCCCAAGTAACAAAGTGCATGAAAAACCACTATGATGGATCATGTGATCCCTATGATCACATGGCCGAATTCAAACAAGCCTTGAGGATAGAACAAGTGGATGAGTTCTTTGTTCAATATGAGGCCTTTGGATTGACATTGGTAGGAACTACCTTGGATTGGTTCCAACCATTGAACATGAATGTTTGCCACCATCGATCAGCTATTGGATAAATTTATAAGAGAATTTGCAAAAAGACGAGTTATGCACAACACTTCCTCTCTTATCCATACCTTTAAAAAAGCTAGCCACGATTCATTGAGACTTGTCATGAGGAGGTTTAAGAGGGATTGGGAGATACACTCCCATCTTTGTTGGGAAAATTTTTCTCAAAGCGCCATACATGCCTTTCATCCACCTTGCCCAAGCCTACTTCCTAGGATCTAATACCAATGTTACATCTAGGGGATTTCAACTCGTGACCCTGGTTAGGATTGTGATGGGGTAACCACTTGCCCCAAAAGCCATGGTTGAGGATTACTTCCTTATCCTCCTTGTTAGGGCATGGTTCAACTATCTCCTACTGGTCACTTTATGACACCCACCTATTTGGAGGTCATATGAGTTTCTAGGTTACCTACAGCTGCAACCTGTGTTAGCACAACAAGCACCACATCCTCACAATGTGATCCATGTGAAATACGCTCAACCAAATGAAAACATTGAGAGAGTAGTAGTACTTGTGAGTCCCTCCAATAGTGTTGAGCCCACTAGCCAAAGATATGATCAATCTTATTGAGAGCACTATTACTATGATAAGAATCTAGAATAGCTCAAGATTACCTACAAACAATAATACTATGAGTATGATAGTTATTCAGGTTCCTATGGTTCTAAGTATGCAAATGTGATGTATGCAGCAATTGGGACCTTAGCCAACATACAAATGACTATAAGACCTCATGTTCTCAAAGGACCTTATTATAGATGTGGGCAAGGCCACTTCATTCGAGAATGCACACTATCAAACCCACAACCTCATAAAACATGGGAAGGATATTGTACTAATTGTGCAAAAGAGTATCTCTTTCAAGATTGCTTTAAGAATCCATCGAAGGCATCTTCCACCACACCAATTAATGTGATTGAGGTGTCGGATCAATTTGGAAGCGATAGAGATTGTATAGTCCTCATAACAGTTATGATGATAACTCAATAAAACAAATAATAGGAAGAGAGAAATCATCTTAAGGATGAGTCAGCAAACACTAAAATTAATGGAAATGAGGACAACCCTTCCTATCATTATAGAAGATTATGTGAACCCTTTGCAATACACCAAGCATAGAAAAACTCAAAAGTACACAATTCAATGAGAAAAACTTAAGGCCAAATGGGCTAAGAAATCACAAGAGGAGGAAAGGAACAATTAAGGGAAAGAGGAGCCCTCCCCTCTCGAGTAGTGGGTTAAGAAAAAGGGGGGAGGAAGAATGTTAAAGAATAAAACCATGCAAGACTAGGCATGGTCAAATTTAGCTGATCACATGCCTAAAGACCTTGATATGCTACTAAATGCCTACTAATCAAGATTATCAATTGGACCTAATGTGGAGCAACATGATAAATGTCACCCCAAAGGAGACCTTGAGAAAGAGAGATTGGAGATGTCTAGAGAATTGGTCGAAATTTCCCAAAAAGTGCTAGAAGAAAAACCAAACCCCATTGTAAAAACAAGGATTCTTCATGAGCAATTCCAAGAACTCGTAAGAACAAAACAACAAATAGATACCCTAGAGGACGTGGATGAGAAAAGTATTTTGAAGATGAATGATGATAAATATTGGTTCAATGATCCCCAAGGTAGAAGCATCTTGGCCACAAGAGCTCTGGGCTAAAGTTTAGGAAGTTAGGTGGAGGAAAGAAGAAGGAAGAAACCAACCACTTATTGAAGCAATGCCTCAAATGAAGTAGCAGATGTGCAAAGCAAAAGAGGAATCGGAAGAGGAAATGAACATAAGTGTGGAGGTTGAAGAGGTAGCTAGCCTTGCAACTCTTCTCAATTATACCTGGGAATATGAACATAAATCCAAGTATTTTTCATGCCCCTACCTTGAAACACAAGAGATCGAGATCATCATAAGAAAAGTCAAGAAACATGCAAAAATTGAAGAAGGCCAAGGTAAAATGTATTGACTTTGGAAAAATCAGGGCCACTGCGAATTATTATTTTATGTTTAATTTTAGTTGAGAAAATAGTCTCTAAATCATTGTGATTCAGACTAAGTTGTGGATGTTGCATAACAGTTTAGTCCTACAACCATGGCAAGGGAAGAATTGCCTTTGAGAAGAACATTCCCAGGTGGAATGTCATACATAGATGTCCTTTAGTTTTTGGGTCAAATCCGCTCCGCTCGCATGGTTGCCATCTACAATGGTTGGCACACCTTAATATCTTGTTGACTTGCCTAACCACGTTGGCCCTATGTGACTTCCAATGGATAGACGAATGTCATACTAGTTTCATGCACCTTAAACAACTCTTAATGCAAGCTCCTTTTCTCCAAGCACCATAGTGGGATCTCCCCTTCCATGTGTTTGTGGATGCCTTTGACATTGCCATTGGCATTGTTCTCATGGAGATGTCGAATAAATGGACTTTTCATGTGGATCACTCCACCCTTACCTACTTAGTACGAAAGCA
Source organism: Ceratopteris richardii (assembly GCA_020310875.1). Lineage (NCBI taxonomy): Eukaryota > Viridiplantae > Streptophyta > Polypodiopsida > Polypodiales > Pteridaceae > Ceratopteris > Ceratopteris richardii. Next base: position 147,044,494 of record CM035436.1, on the reverse strand, counting down.
AAATTTTGGGGGTAGTTTATCTTGTTGGGTTTTATTGCTATAAGGAATCTGATGTCTTTCATCACCTCGGTTCTTCTCATGCGATGGTCGACTTTCTTTCTTGCTTGGATTTCAGTGAAGCTCCTATGGATGTTGATGATTGTTGGGGTTCAACATCACATACAATTTCGCACAAAGTTTTTAAGACACACAAATTTGGAGCAGCATGATTTTGAATATATTTTGAACCAGATCACATACACACTTGTACAAACAACTATGAGGATTCAATAAAAGTACATTGCGTAGCAAAAATCTAAGAGTTTATGAAACTACAATAGAACAAAATTTAGAATTTTTAATTACCAGCATAGCTTCAAGAAAGATCATTACAAGATAATAGCATTCTGCCCATATGGCCATCCGTGTACTCCTCAAACTCATTCTTTAAATAGATCAAAGATTTTACCAGTACACATGAACAATCAATTAGTTCACATGACATTTTTGGAATATCCGACTACAACTACTTCTTACTAAAACTTGATTCATTACATATCCGAGTTAGTAACATCCTACTGAGTAATTCTTTGATTAAGCAACTAAATACTTCTATTTCCCATTCAACAATGATTCTTCTCTTGCTATATATTCTTTGCAACCTAGTACCTTGCCTATGATATGGGATTTCTCCATCTCCTACTAGAACAACTTGCTTACCTTTTTGACTATGGACTATCTTCCAGCTACCCTTCCTACCACCACTCGTAAAAAACTTGCATGGTATAGTCATTGATTCTGCCTCATTATTGGTCAGCTTTATTATTTTGACCCGTCCAATGCTTGGCTCCAGTGTGTGCTGACCCATGAAGTTCCTTCAGTATTGGCCCTTCAGCACTCTCATCCCACTAGTGGACACTTCTCTACTGACTTAACTTATAAGAAGTTGTTGTAGAGTGGGTTGTGGTGGCCTTCTATGCAATGTGCCACTCAACAATATGCTTGATTCTATTACCTTTGTCAATGTACTAGCCAATCCCTTTTGATTTCCCATTTTCCTCTACAACCCATTATGCCCTTAGAACCTTTTTAAAAGTGGGGACTTTATTTTATCGGTCCCATTCCCCCTCCTATCGTAGCTACTAATAATCACTACATTTTAACATGTATTGACTATGCTACCTGCTGGGTGGAAGCTTGGATAGTGACGTGATGTTCTCCCTGGCTTTGGTCTTCCCTGGGAGATTGTTTCTGATCATGGCACCCACTTTGCGAATGATTGAATCACCACTCTTAGTGATTATTTTGGGATTGTTTATAAGTTTAGTACCCCTTATTACCCTCATGCTTATGGTTTTGTAGAGAGCAATAACAAAACCCTGCTCACTCTGTTAAAGAAATTGATTGCTGATTGTCTAGAGCACGGGGATGAGTTGCTTCCTATGGTATTATGGGCATATCATCCCATATATAAAGTTACCACTGGATACCCCATTTAGATTAGCTTATGGGTCGAAGCTTATATCAGACATATGGAGATTGTTGTGCCAAGTTTATGAGTTGCTATTGAACATACGCGTCTTCGAAAAGAATCCCTTTTGACTTGACTGGATGACCTTCCCACCCTCAATGAAAACATATTTGAAAGATTTTTTCTTATGAAGGAGCTCCAAAATTGTGAGTATTTCTTCTGATCGCATTATTTCTTCTGGTTGAATCCTTCTTATTCTTCCTCATATTTGGGTATCATCTGTCTTGTGTGTAACGTTCTCTCTCTTTTTGTGTTACTTGCTTTGCTTGACATGGAAGCTTTGGCCCCTTTTGAACTGTTGCCCGTGGCGATGGTGGATGATATGGCCTCCTTCCTTACACATACGTGACTGCATAACTTTGCCTTGACACAGTGGTAAGTTGTTAGACCTCATCCTAAATGATTGGCCATTGCTCGTGCCATTCATGAATTCCCAAGTTTGGATGTTAATCACACCATCCATGTTGTATTCTGACATGATTTTTATGTGCAAGAAGATATCGGTAGCATCTCCCTAAGGCCCAAGCCAAAGCTATGTTGTAGAATGGTCAAATGGCTAGTTTACAGGCACTAGATGCTGTTTTGATGGAGCATAATACTTTTCGGTCATTACTCAAGACAACTCAAAAGCACTTATGGCATACTTTTGCTAAAGCAAGGGATACGTTCAAGGCAACCGTGTTAGATGAATTACCACCTTCAGATGCAGAGCTTATTTAATTGCCTCCTACCTCTTCATAAGGTTGAAGTCCTCCATGTGTGCTAGTGTTAGGACCACTATGAATTATTCTTGTGTTTATCTTTAGGGATTGCAACCTAATTATAGCCTAAAAAGCCAAGTATACTTCCCTGCCTACAACCCTTTCCAATAGATGATGTTGTGTGATGGGACTGCATAACTACTATACCCCGGAATTGTAATGACATTTACTTTCTTTAAGTTCATATAGATCCTAAGTTTTTTATTCGTTTCTTGTACTACCACTAGGGGAGATACTCGATTTGTGTGCTCTATTTCATAAATGAATCTTGAAGCAAGCGATTTGTCTATTTCTTTTTTTATTTTGGACAAATGTGCATCATTATAAGTATATGGTCCTTGCTTTGATGGCTTAGACTCATGAATAATTGGTATTTTGTGTGAACAAATCTCTGGGTCGGCCCCCTTCAAGCTCTGATACATCCATCCAAAGACATCCCTATATTCCTGTAATAATTCCATCGATTGATTGTCTTCCTTGTAGGATACATCCTTCCCAATGAAGGTGCATCGATTGTTGTCATCATCCCTAGTTAATATTACTTCTTTGGTTTGATCTTTATTGTCATAGGCCACTCCTTCTTGTGTCTCTCTTTTAAGCATTTAAATGGCTATCCTTCTATCCTCTATTTTGCACTTCTTGAAATGTTATGGTGCCTCAAAGTATTTTTTAGTTTTTTCTTCCTCCTCTAAATTTACCAGGTCCTTACTAGGAGCCTTAGGATATTCCTCTATGGTCATCACACTAAGATATTTTCTAGAAAGGTTTACTCCTACTTTTTTCAGGTAATTGAATGCTCACTTGAACTCGAATTCCATTATGATATCATAAATTTCACATTCTTCATAAGAGTTTTCATCATCTGACTCTTCTTCCCAAATTGTAACTTCTTCACATTCTTTATAAGAGTTTTCATCATCTGACTCTTCTTCCCAAATTGTAGCTTCTTCACATTCTTCATAAGAGTTTTCATCATGTGACTCTTCTTCCTAAATTGTAACTTCTTCACATTCTTCATAAGACTTTTCATCATCTGACTCTTCTTCCCAAATCATCTGAGTCTTCATCATCTGAGTCTTCATCATCTGACTCTTCTTCCCAAGCTCGATTCATAACGCACATCGTGGTGACTTGTTCATTTATGCACATGTCTAAGGTGGCTAGAATTTCCATCTAGTTGTGTGGCTCAAATGATTGACCTGTAAACACTTGAGGCATGTATGCAAGGTCTTCCACACATCTCTTGACTCCAACTACTAGTAATGAGTTCTCTTAGCTACTATTTGTTTTGCATATCCACAAATGGGTGTCCTCATGCATCCATGATTGGTAACTTGATCCTGTACTAGGGATAGAAACATCATCTTCCTCCTTATGTACTAGATTCCATTGGAGTTGGAGAACATCCCTATAAGAAAAATTATGGATATTTATTTTGCAACAAGTTCCTTGGTGCTAGAGATAACGAGTCTCTTCCCCAATCTTGCACCACCTTAAATTGTTGCATAAAGGGCCTCCCCAGGATCATTTCATAATTTCTTACTTTCCAAATCGACTAATGGCTAAGGTGTGATCAAATTCTACTCCACATGTAATTAAATTTACATGCTCCAAAAGTCCTATTGATCATTCCACATGACCATCAAACAACTACAACTTCATTCTAGTCAGTCTTCACATGGACTTTCCCCAATTTTCACATATTTCCTTGGTAGCAATTCCTACACAAGCACTCATATCTAAGATGGCCTTCATCATATGAACCTTGAATGTGATTGGGATAAAAGTATTCCCTTCATCTCCCTCACTAAAGTCTTTCACTTTATCTACTAGAACTTTCATCGTAAGAAATACTTATTTATTATGCTCTAAGTCCTTTTCTGAGTCTATTTTCCTCAACCGCACTACCATTTTTTCCAAAAGATGAGGCTTAACTCTTGGCAATTCTTTTGTTAACCTTTACTCTTGTATCTGCCACAATCTCACCTCACCAAGGGTAGGATCAATTATTCAACCCATATGCTATCACCATTTCAGCATGTTGAATAGCTTTATAGGGTTCTAAGTTGGAGGGACTCTTGTAAGAGGGCTCTAAACTTTTCCTCGTTCAGCATGGCTCATGCATATGTTTAACAAAATAATGATTCACCATTCAATCTCACACACTTATCTCTCAAACTTCAAAGAAAACAAGAGAATACAATTTTCATTCACAACCAAATTAACCCTTCATCATGACTAACAACATAGTAGGTGATAGAAAAATAGTATTAACATAGCCTATGCAGAACTCTATGCTCTGTACCGAAAGCACCGAAGGCAACAATCCACTCCATGTTGTGTTAATCACTATGCCAAACATTATATTATTCATATCGCTTGGAAGGGGTCACATCCTTATATTACAATGATTTGGATACTATTTTCTCAACTAAATTAAGCTAGGCCAAAGAACTTAAAGGAAGTAAAAGAAATGCATGCTTCAGTGTGGATACTATCGAAAAATCATACCTATGTATGCTATCATTTCCAAACCTTTATGTAGCTTGTTAACCACTTTGAATGGAGTGAGGGTTGTGAACAAGCCTTTAATGAATTAAGAGATTGATCTCAACTCCCATACTTAAAAGTGCCTAGTTGGACAAAGCCTTTCCATATTCATGTGGATGCTCCAATTTTGCTATAAGATGCATACTTGCACTACCAAAGGATGAAGGAAAGCTAGACTACCCTATTGCTTACATGACGAGATAACTTAATCAATCTAAGAAGAACAATATGATGATGGAGTGAGAAGGAGTTGGGATGATCTAAGTAGCTAGGAAATTCAAACATTACCTTCTAGCAAACAAGTTAAAGTTTTTTGTCGACCATCAAACAATGCTTTGCTTGGTAAATAAACCATGCAGCACCCAAAGGCTGATTAGATGTTCCTACTACTTATGAAATTTTACTTCAAGGCAATAATAAAATAGGTGATACTAATATATGAGCAAACCATCTCTCTAGGATGAACCATGGAGAGCCACCAATTGGAGTGCCAAAAGAACTTTGAGACACATATCTGTATAATCTAGAGGTGTGACCAACATGGGCAGAAATAATAGTGCCTATGCTCACACATGGATCGACTCATAGGCAAAATTCCTTGGGAAGTAAGGAAGTAATGAAAGCCACAAACTTTAAAATTGTGGTGGGGAGTTTGTATTATAGAGATTCACATGGGGTATGGTTGCAGTGTGCAAAAAACAATGAAAGGAAGACCTTGATGCAACGAGCTCACATAAATGCTTTGAATCATCACAAAGGAATAACAAGAATCACTTAAGCATTAAATGCTTTAGGAGTGTATTGGTGAGACATGCAAAAATAAGTGCATGACTATGTAGTTAATTGCGGCATCTGTCAAATAGTGAAAGCCAAGGAGACTCTTCAATGAGCTATATAGATATATCCCCAAAGTGGAGTAAACCCTTGATTGTATCATATAGTTACAAATGCGAGGAGAAAAAGAGAATTGGAAGAAGAGAGTAAGGACCATCATTATTGACAATAAATCTTTAAAAGAGGAAGGGACATTCAATTATGACTACGTATCCATGAGGAGAGTATTTGCAAGTATTAGAGGTGGCACATGCGGGGGTGGAAACAGGTCATTTCTCGATGGAAACAATTGTAACAATGATCCTCTTTGCAAGATTGTGGTGACCTACATTGCACATGGATGCTCAAACATATGTGAAAATTTGTGATATATGTCAAAGGACTAAGTATCCTTTGCCGGAGGTGACATGCTTTTAAGACCACTAGTAAGTGCTATAGGTTTCTGAAAGTGTAGCATAGATTTTGTCAAACCCATAAACCTACAAGGACGAGGCTCACATGCAGAATACATCATTGTAGCCACGGACTATCTTACTAAATCCATATAGGCTAGAGCAACAAAAAGAGAGTGATGCCCAAACTACAACCAAGTTTCTATTTGAAAAAATCTTCACAAGATTTGGACTTCCTATTAAAATCACAAGTGCTAGAGGCACACACTTCATTAATGAAATAATCGAATCATTTATGAATGAATTCTTAGTGATCCATAAAAAATCTCCCCCTATCACCTGCAAGCCAATGGATAGGTTGAAAGCTCCAATAAGATCCTGTGGATTGTCTTAATGAAGTTGGTAAACAACAGGAAATCAAATTGGGATAAACAACTACATCATGTTGTCTCTGCCTTTCGAGTAGCCTATAAAACTGCATTAGGAATTTGGTGTATGGTCAAAATGAAATCCTCCCAATTTATTTATTGGTAGCCATTCTTCATATGGACAAGAGCTATGAATGGAATGGCTATGAACTATCCCAATGATCAGAACAAATCAAAAAGCTCCATGAAACAAGACTTCAAGGAGTATCAGGCATCTATGGTACTAAATGTACACAAAAGGCATATTATGACACTCTCATAAAAGACAAGGATTACATATTGGGGATTTAGTGCTTGCACATACTCTTAAAAATAATACTAAGAAACTTCATAAAAGAGATTACAAACCTATCATTATACATAAAATATCATCTAGTGGTGTTGTTAACCTAGCAACTCTAGATGGAGATATTCTCCCAACATACATAAGTGGTTGCAGAGTCAAAAGATATACCAAACCCCTTACTAAACATATGTTAGCTAGAATTTTAGGAGCACAATATCGTAAATAATAAGAAAATCCTACGCATGAAGAAGTAATAGAGCGAATACAAAAGTGTAAAGAATGTGTTCAACAACATGATGAAGTACCAAGGAATCATGAACAATCCCTTCTTCTAGCAACCTATAAAACCACTATGGTATCAAGGAAGAGTTTTGTGGACAAAAGTCCATTCATTAAATTTGGAGTTGGCAAGAGATAATGTTTGATGATAGATTCCCTAGTAGGTTCAAGCGTGGCCTTGAGTAGCACAGAGCCTCCTTAGTGCATAATTAGAGTTGGATATCACATCGAGGAAGCATATGTACTTGGAATTGGTGGCAAACACATGACTTTGTTGCTTCACTTGGGCAATGCCTCCATGTGACATACCTTGGTATGAAAAAGAGGTTTCCCTTAATATTTCACAAGAATTCATGTCTACCAAAATATAAGGGCATGAAGAAACCTATCCTATTCTATTGAGCTTGTTGCTATGCTTACTTGGCAAGAGGTGTACATGTGGTGCATGTTGGAGTTTGAGGTCTGTGGAAGCAGGTGAATAACACATGGAAGCAGAAGAAGCTTAGAGCCCAAAACACGATAATGAATGTATTATCGAGAGAATGTACAAAGATAAGTTACCTGTTAGGGTTATAGGCATATATGCAAGACAGGGAAAAAAACCTCCTAAAGAGGGAAAAAAGTGCCCCAATGGTCCTAGTGTGTTCACACACATCACTACCAAAATATATAAACAAATCCCCCATGGAAGTGATGCGGTGAACGAGGATCAGACACTCATGTATAAGGAAGTGCCAAGCTATGTGGACTTAATCCACAAAACGAAGTAAGCCCAAATCTTTGCGGAAAGCTTCAAACTTCTCCCTAGGCAGAGCCTTTGTGAAAAGGTCTGCAATGTTCTCCTATGTGGGCACATATGCTAAACTCATCTCTCCAGCAGAGAACCTCTCCTTGACATAATGATAGTGCACCTCAATGTGCTTAGTGAGAGCATGGAATACAAGGTTCCTTGCAACTACCAATTGTTGATGTATAAAACACCACAAGAAATGAATTAATGTGACACTAGAACACCTCTATGGTCACCATTAACTCATTGCCACTTCAAACTTTGAGAAATGATAGCTTAAAGTGAGAACTTTGCTTCTACAGAAATTCCTAGTCACCGAAATGACATACCTTCAGTATTTTGCTAATTTCTCCTAGCTCAAGTATGCTTTCTCCATGAAACTTTATAGGCTGAAACTAGAAGAGTAGATCTTTCCAACAAGCTATCATATGCATCAAACGGAGCTTTAGAACTCAAGTTATGGCCCTCACAAGATGACCCTGTATGACTTTCCAAAACTGGAATTTTTACTTCTTTTAGTATTTCTGATGTCCAAAAATAAAAAATTCGATGCCTGGCATCGAATTTCAGTCCAAGTCGATGCCGGGCATCGACTTTGAGCTTTTTCAGGCCCTTTTTCTGCACCAGAAATACTCTCTTTTACACACATATGAAGAAGACCACTTGTATGCTAGAAGTCGATGCCAGGCATCGACTTTATGCTCAAACTCGATGCCAAGCATCGAGTTGCTCCACAAACTTCATATTTTTAAAAGATTCAACAACAGTTAACACACAGAGAATGAAAAAATGACTTTTGAGCCAAGATTCGATGCCAGGCATCGAATTGCTCAGAAAACTTGAACTTTTGAATTCATCACACAGTAGGTAATCATGGAGATGATGGAGAGAGGCTCATACACAGAACTTTACTCAGTTCTTCTCATAACTATAAAAAACTCAAAAGTTTTACAGATGCTTTCTCACTCAGAGAAGCCCGACTATACTCAGTCATACAAAAATGAGTTCTTCTCACTTTCTCATTGTCTTCCTCCTTCTTCTTCTCATCGCGTCAGTTAATACTAACTAACTTATATAGATTTTCTCATTCCCGTGATTTTTAAAAAACTTCTAGAGCTAAAGTGAACTAACTTTACAAGTATGATACACTTGTGAATTTGTCCCTTCACATAGGCATGGGGTTTTCTTTCTAAGATTTGACCTTCAAATATATGTCTAATTAGTGATTGTTTCTCCAACAGCTCCCCCTCAATCACTAATTGACATTCCCTGTTTCTTCATATCATCTTCTTTTCTTTTACTCCTGCCATGCTTTTGAATCTGCTAGTCTTCACACCATCCAAGCTCTTTGTCATTATGTCTGCTAACTGATCTTTAGTAGAAATGTACTCCACTTCAATCTCCTTCTCCATTACCTTTTCTCTGAGAAAATGATACTGTATCTCTATGTGCTTTGTTCTTGCATGAAATACTGGATTTGCTGCAAGATAAAGTGAACTCATATTATCTCCATGTATTGTTGGTGTACCTTGATCAATGCCTAAGCTCTTGAACAATGTTTGCATCCATATGACTTCCTTAGCTGCTTCCACAAGTCCTTTGTACTCTGCTTCAGTTGATGATAATGCTACTGTATGTTGTTTCTTTGAACACCAACTTACAAGCTTATCACCAATGTATATCATGTAACCATGAGTTGATCTTCTGTCATCTTGATTACCTGCCCAGTCTGAGTCACTGTAGGCTCTCAACTTCAAATCTGATGTAAAAGGATAATATAATCCTTCCTTTATAGTTCCTTTGATATATCTGAGAACTCTTTGACCTGCAATCCAATGTGGGTCCTTTGGACAATGCATGAATTGTGACAAAACTCCCACTGCATAACTAAGATCAGGTCTTGTTAGTGTAGCATAAATCAAACTACCCACAAGAGATTGATACTTCCTCATATCTTTGTAGTCTGCACCATCATATTTACTGAGCTTGTGATTAACTTCAAGTGGAGTTGAAGCTTCTCTGCAATTTTCCATATCAAACTTCTTCAACAAGTTCAGAAGATACCTTTCTTGTGACACATATATGCCATGATCTGTATAAGTAACTTCCATTCCAAGAAAGTATGATAACTTTCCTAGGTCACTGATCTTAAACTCTTTCTCAAGTAATCTCTTTACCTCCTTGATTCCTTCATCTGAAGTACCTGTGATTATAATGTCATCTACATAAATACAAATGTAGATTGTACCTTCCTCTGTTCTTTTGATAAGTAGACTTGAATCTGCTTTTGAACTTTGATATCCAAGATCATTGAGATACTTCACCAGTCTATAGTTCCAAGCTCTTGGAGCTTGCTTCAATCCATACAATGCTCTTCTCAACCTGCAAACAAAATTTGGATACCTGGAATCTATAAACCCTTGAGGTTGTTCCATGTATACCTCATCTGATATGTATCCATTCAAGAATGCATTTTTTATATCCAATTGACTTAGAGTCCATCCTTTTGAAGCTCCAATAGCAATGATTGTCCTTATAGTTGACATCTTAGCTACAGGACTGAATGTCTCATCATAATCTATGCCATAGGTCTGGGCATAGCCTTTCACCACCAATCTAGCTTTGTATCTGGCTATACTTCCATCTGCAAGCTTCTTCACCTTATAAACCCATTTATTTCCAATTACTTTCTTACCATTTGGTTTAGGAACAAGTTCCCATGTCTTGTTCTCCTCCAGTGCATTGAACTCTTCCTTCATTGCTTCTTCCCATTGCTTTTTACCTTTAGCTTCATCATAGTTCTGAGGTTCTTCATCATCTTTGACCATATATGCATAGTTCTTCTGAGTTATGTAAGAAGTATCATAAGAATACCTTTCTGGTTGTCTCCTTGTCCTGCTTGACCTTCTTGGTTCACATTCTTCATAAGTTTCTGGATACACCTCTTCATCAAATATAGGAGCTTCTTCATTCATTCTTGTTAATCCACTTCTGGATGTACTTGCTTGCATATAGTCTTCATCTCTATTCACCTGCACAATTGATTTTCCTTTCTCACATCTTCTTACCTCTTCTTCAAATTCTTCAGCTGTATGACTTTGATCTGCATACCAACTTTTCTGTTCATCAAATGTAACATCTCTAGAAACAATAAATTGTTTGGTTAGAGGATTCCACAATCTGTAACCCATCTGCTTTTCATCATAACCAATGAACACATATTTTTCTGCCTTTGGTTCAAGTTTATGCCTAAGCTGTGATGGCACATAAGCATATGCAATTGATCCAAACACTCTACAATGATCTAGTGTTGGTTTCTTACCCCACCAAGCTTCATATGGAGTCATTCCATTCAGAGCTGCACATGGTAATCTATTCACAAGATATGTAGCTGTATTTACAGCCTCAGCCCAAAGATAATTTGGACAATTCTTCTCCTTTAGCATAGCTCTAGCAAACTCAACCAAAGTCCTGTTCCTTCTTTCTGCTACACCATTTTGTTGTGGTGTATACCTGCAAGTTATTTCTCTCTTAATACCTGCATTCCAAAGATAATCATTGAACTCTTGGGAGAAGTATTCTCCCCCTCCATCAGACCTCAGTCTCTTAAGCTTTTGACCTGTGACTCTCTCTGCATATGCATGAAAATGCTTGAAAGCTCCAAACACTTCTGATCTTTCCTTCAAAACATATAATGTTATCCATCTTGTAGCATCATCAATAAAAAGAACATAATACCTTGAGCCACTGATAGATCCTTCTTTTGTTGGTCCCCATACATCTGTATGAATGAGCTCAAGTACTCCATCATGTTTGAATCCTTTCTTTTGAAATGGTAACCTGTGTGCTTTACCCATTTGACATGCTTCACATTTATAAACCATATGTTGACTTTGCACATTTGGTAATCCTAGTACAGACTGATTAGCAACCATAGCTTTAATTCCTCTTTCATTAAAGTGACCTAATCTCTTATGCCAGAGATCAAGTTCTGTAATCACTCCTTCACCATGTGTGAGCAAAGCTTGACCAATGTTCCCTTGCACTCTTAAAGTAAAGAGTCTACCTTCTTTCTTACCAGAGACAATCTGATTATATCCATTCTCTGGATCTTCCACAAATACTCCTTCATTTGTAAACCTGACTTGAAAACCTTTTTCAACTATCTGTCCCACACTAATCAAGTTTTTAGGTATTGTAGGAACATACAAAACATTGGTTAGCAAATCTGCTCCACTCTTGCATTTCACTTTTCCAATTGAATGTACACTATGTCTTGTATTATCACCAGTTTGAACTGTGTGACTAGAAATGCCTTTTTCCAAATCTGACATCAATTCTATGTTTCCTGACAAATGATTAGAACATCCAGAGTCAATGTAAAATACCTTTAGATCTTCTTTGTCTGATGTGCTGATTGAATTCATCATCAATGATGTATGACTTTCATTCTGTGTGTCATTTGCATAGTTGTAGTAGGTGGTGTTGTAGGATTGATTCTGTCCCCAACTTCTTCCTCCACCTCTACCATAGCCTCCTCTTTGACTTTGTCTACCTCTTTGAAAATTACTTTGATATCTTCCACCTCGACCTCTGCTATTGTTGTTTTGATTCTGGTTTGATCCTTGTTGGTTGTGCCAACAGTCATGAGCCAAATGATTATTCAATCCACAGATCCAACAAGCCTTTTTGTTGTTATTTTGATTACCTCTTCCTCTTCCAAAGCCTCTTGCTCTTCCTCTTCCAAAGCCTCTTGCTCTTCCTCTGCCAGTGCCTTTACCTCTTGCATAATAAGCTTGAGAATTAGACTCCTCTTCATCCTTTGCTTTACCTTTGTCTCCTTTCTTCTTATTCTTCATGTACATTGCAGAACTTTGACCTTTATCTCCATCTCCCTTCAAGTCTTGCTCATATGTGAGCATCAAACCAAGCAACTGATTCAAATCTGGAACATAATGATTTAATGAAAGTTCTGTTGATAAGACAAAAGGTTTCCACCTTTCATCCCCTCTCAAGCCTGCAAGTAGTTGAGCAATCAATCTGTGATCTTCAACATCTTCATCTATGGATCCAAGACTATCTGCTAGATCCTTCATCTTAGTGACATAATCACTAATAGTTTGACTTGGCTTCTTCTTGAATGTTGTAAACTCTGACCATAGACTTGCTTTCCGTGCTTTAGTAGTGCTTTGGAAATGATATTCCAATGCATTCCATATATCTTCTGATGATTCCAATCCTCTGATGTGTGGTAGCAAATGATCTGAGATTGTATTGTAGATGTAGGCTTTTGCACTTGCATCCTTCTTCTGCCAATTCTTTAAAGCATCAAGTTCTTCTTTCTTTGGTCGGCTTTCATCTTCAAATACTGGCTTCTCTTCTTCACCTGTTACATATACCATGAGATCCTTACTCATAAGTAAGGCTTCCATTCTCATTACCCATGCGGGGTAATTATCTCTGTCCAGTTTGTCAATGGAGATATGATCTGCCATAGTTCTTTCCTTCTGCTGCAACCTGTGAGCTTAAAGGATAAAGGATAATACCTTTTGAAGTTCTTTGTGTATGAGGATACTTCGAAAGTAATCTTTTGATGCCTTGTGTCTTCAAATGCTTCACCTTTCAAACTTTAATGGAAAACTTTACAAAACTTCTCGTACCTTTGTCGTCTTCTGCTCTCGAGAATCTTTCTGCTCTGATACCACTTGTTGATGTATAAAACACCACAAGAAATGAATTAATGTGACACTAGAACACCTCTATGGTCACCATTAACTCATTGCCACTTCAAACTTTGAGAAATGATAGCTTAAAGTGAGAACTTTGCTTCTACAGAAATTCCTAGTCACCGAAATGACATACCTTCAGTATTTTGCTAATTTCTCCTAGCTCAAGTATGCTTTCTCCATGAAACTTTATAGGCTGAAACTAGAAGAGTAGATCTTTCCAACAAGCTATCATATGCATCAAACGGAGCTTTAGAACTCAAGTTATGGCCCTCACAAGATGACCCTGTATGACTTTCCAAAACTGGAATTTTTACTTCTTTTAGTATTTCTGATGTCCAAAAATAAAAAATTCGATGCCTGGCATCGAATTTCAGTCCAAGTCGATGCCGGGCATCGACTTTGAGCTTTTTCAGGCCCTTTTTCTGCACCAGAAATACTCTCTTTTACACACATATGAAGAAGACCACTTGTATGCTAGAAGTCGATGCCAGGCATCGACTTTATGCTCAAACTCGATGCCAAGCATCGAGTTGCTCCACAAACTTCATATTTTTAAAAGATTCAACAACAGTTAACACACAGAGAATGAAAAAATGACTTTTGAGCCAAGATTCGATGCCAGGCATCGAATTGCTCAGAAAACTTGAACTTTTGAATTCATCACACAGTAGGTAATCATGGAGATGATGGAGAGAGGCTCATACACAGAACTTTACTCAGTTCTTCTCATAACTATAAAAAACTCAAAAGTTTTACAGATGCTTTCTCACTCAGAGAAGCCCGACTATACTCAGTCATACAAAAATGAGTTCTTCTCACTTTCTCATTGTCTTCCTCCTTCTTCTTCTCATCGCGTCAGTTAATACTAACTAACTTATATAGATTTTCTCATTCCCGTGATTTTTAAAAAACTTCTAGAGCTAAAGTGAACTAACTTTACAAGTATGATACACTTGTGAATTTGTCCCTTCACATAGGCATGGGGTTTTCTTTCTAAGATTTGACCTTCAAATATATGTCTAATTAGTGATTGTTTCTCCAACACCAATGCGCTTTCACTGTTAGTAAAGATGGTGGTGATAGAAGATTAACCAACACCCAAATCATCCATAAGGCATGTGAGCCACACACACTCGTTAGAAAAAGCATGTAAATGTTGCAGTAGTGATCCCCCTTGGGATAAAACAATCCAAGTATCTAGGTACCACTCAAGTAGCGAAAGATGCTCTTAACCACCTACCAATGCTTGACACTTGGGCAATGCATAAACTTGCTCATTTGTGAGACAATGAACTGAACATCTCGCCGAGTAATACATAAGTAAATCAAGCATCCAATAGCTTGTTGATAGGGAAGAACATCAAATGCATCTCCAACATCATGAAGACTTAACCATAAACTTGTTTCCATAGGAGTAGCAGTAGGTTTGTAGTCCTCAAGGTCAAAATGCTACAATAATGTGTCAATATATATTTTTTGACACAAATCGATTCTGCCATCAACTTGCATAAACTAAGTGCCCAAATAATGATGCAAATGGACCAAATCTAAAATCTCAAATGAGGCATGCAAATCAACTTTAAAATCAACAATATGCTTCTTAGGAGGACCAGTGAGTAGCATGTCATCAACATAGACAACAATGACCAGAAGCACATCATTTGCACATTTAACATATAAGGTCCTCTAAATTGGACTGTTTTCAAGACCATGTGAAATCAGGTAGGCATATATCTTTTCATACCAAGCACATGGTGCTTGCTTCAAACCATATAATGCCTTTTTCAACTTGCACACTTTGTTTTCATGCCCTTTCTGCACAAAATCATGGGGCTGAAAAACATAAACTTCTTCATGCAAGTCACCATTTAGAAATGTAATTTTAATGTCCAAATGATGTACATTCCAACCACGATGAGCAACAAGTGCACATATGCTACGAACAGTAGTCATTCAACATGTAGGAGCAAAGGCCTCATCAAAATCAATGCCACTTTCCTAAGCATAAGCCTTTGCAACAAGCCTAGCCTTATACGTGTCAACTGTTCCATCAGGCTTACACTTCAGCTTGTATACACACTTAGTGCCAATGGCCTTCTTGCCAGGAGGCAATCCACATAAAGACCACATACCATTCTTCATAATAGGATCATATTCTGATTGCATAGAATCCATCCAATTTTATGAATTTTGGGCTTCATCAAACGAAACAAGCTCATTATGATCACAACGACTAGAGGCAGCCATAGCATAGCAATCTAATGCAAAAGAATTGTTGATATATTTAGGTAGTCATGTGTGTGAACACTATAGGACCGCTGGGGCACTTTTTTCCCTCTTTACGAGGTTTTTTTCCCCCGGCTTGTATATACGCCTATTGCCCTAATGGGCTACTTATCTTTGTACATTCTCTAGTAATACATTCAGTATTGTGTGTTTGTGCTCCAAGCTTCTTCTTCTTCCTTGTGTTGTTCGCGTGCTTCCGTAGACGTCTATCTCCAACAATTGGTATCAGAGCAGGTCGTCGCTTCTTCTAGGGCGCCGTCGACACTCCTCCGTTTGCAGTCTCAGATTCGCATGAAATTTGGTGAACATACTCAGGGTGTTTTCGAGATCAGAACAGCTTCGCTATGTGGTGCCAAAATCGATCTGAGCTTGTTTCAGCCTCCGAACGCACTATCACAGCGCTTGTGCAGGCTATTTCGTCCTTTTGTGCCAAAGGTATATACCAGTTTCTGTTTGCCAGTTTAAGCGTCTCGAAGTCTGCTATAGGTCTAGCAGAACTCGTCTCGGAAGTTCTGTTCAACTTTTTGAGATACAGTCAATTTTTTGCATCAAGGTATTCTAGTCACCGGCCATGGCTGAAAGCAGTGATGTATTCCGTATGTTGGCTGTTGAGGATAATTTGGATGGTACCAACTACCCATTATGGGCTTATATGATGCGACATGTACTGGTTGCAAAAGGATTGTGGAACATTGTGCAGGGTGTTGAAAGACGTCCTGTTACACCTGTAACGACAGGTACTGCAAATACAGGTGTTGGAGCTGATGAAGATGGTGTCGAAGATGATATTCCGCAGATTCCTGTTCGTGCTTCTGTTTCTGTTGCACCTACTGCAGAGCAGATTCGTTGGGATGGCAGAGATGCCCAGGCACATGCATTGATAGATTTGTTTGTCAAACGTGCCATTATTCCTCACATTCGCTCTTGTAGAACAGGAAAGGATGCTTGGGATACACTTACCACTTTGTACCAGGCTAGGAATGAGGCTCGTGTTGCTTACCTCCGAAAACAGTTGGAGAGTGAGCACATGAATGAAGGTGATTCTATGGACAGTTTTCTTACAAAGATCAAAGACCTGAAGGAACAATTGATTTCTGCTGATGAGGTTATACCAGATAGCTCACTTGTGCAGACCGTTCTGAATGGTCTTCCTGATTCATATCAGAGTTTTGCCTCTACTCTTCGGTTGATGATGAAAGGCAATCCGAATGCCTTGTCATTTGAGGAATTATTCTCTGTTCTCTTGCAGGAAGATCAGTCCAGGCAGAACAGGTCCATTATGCGTGTTGCAGATCAAGCTTTCCTGGCTAGTCAGAAGGGCAAAGGAAAATGGAGCTCTTCTACTAGTAAGCAGAAATCTGCAAATGCTGCACAATCGAAGAACCAGGATAAAGATGAGAAGAAATCAGAAAAGCAGAAATTGTTCTGCAAGTATTGTAAAGGAAATGATCATATTATAAAGAACTCTCCAAAACTGGCTGCTAAAGAGGCAAAGAAGAAAGAGGCTGGAATGGTTGTTGCAGAGGCCTCTACACCAAAAACAGAGTATGCAAATCTTGTGCAGGAAGAAGAATGGGCGTTTACTATTGTCTGTAGTTTTGACCCATCTTCTCATGATCAGTGCATGTCTGCAGTAGACTCAGATGTTTGCCAGTACTTTGACAGTGGGGCGACCAAACATATTACCTCGCAACGTAGTTTCTTCTCTTCACTCGAGCCTGCCCCTACAGGGAATACTGTCACATGCGCCAATAACTCCTCTTATCCTATTATGGGAGTTGGTAAGATCATTCTGACTACTGCTGATGGTAGTTCTTTCACTTTGTCAGATGCTTTATTTGTGCCAGGGATAAAAAAGAACCTATTATCAGTTTCTGCATTAGCCAAGATTGGCTTGGTTGTGAAATTCGTTGACGACAGGTGTACAGTCCATGATCTCTCAAATGGCGATGTGATTATTGCTTCTGGCATTTTATGTCGTGGGCTGTATAAGCTCATAGACTATGAAAGATCTGTGAATGATTCGGCATGTGCAGTTCATGATTCTCAGGCTATGTGAGATGCAAAGCTTTGGCATGCACGCTTTGGTCATCTGAATTTTGCTAGTTTGTTACGCCTGCAGAAATCTGAAATGGTGTCCTCTTTGCCCAAACTTGAGGCACCTGGAAAAACATGTTTGTGAAGGCTGTATTTTGGGCAAAATGCAGCGTTCTTCCTTTCCAAAAGATGGTTCAGTTCGGGCTACGCAGAAATTGCAGCTTGTACATAGTGATGTCTGTGGTCCTATGCAGACACCCTCTTTTGGAAATTACCTTTACTTCGTGACTTTCATTGATGATTTTTCCAGGCATGCATGGGTATATCCACTCAAAGCAAAGTCCGAAGTGTTCATGTGCTTCAAACAGTTTTTGGTTTTGGCTGAAAATCTGTAAGCATGTAAAATGGGCACCCTCCGTTCTGATCGAGGGGGGGAATATATGTCTTCAGATTTTAATGCATTTCTGGCTGAACGTGGGATAAAACACCAGTGTACAGTGCCGTATACAACTCAACAGAATGGAGTTGCTGAACGAAAGAACAGGTCACTCATGGAGATGGCGAGGTGCATGGTCAAAAGTCAGGCTTTACCACATAGTTTCTGGCTTGAGGCTGTCATGTGTGTAGCATATGTACTGAACAGGTGTCCCACTAAAGCGTTGTAGTCTATCACTCCATATGAGCTTGGCATGACCGCAAGCCATCTGTTGCTCATCTGCGTGTTTTTGGTTGTTTGGCATATGCATTAGTGCCTGAACAACATCGCAGAAAATTGGATGATAAGGCAGTAAAATGTATTTTTGTTGGGTACAGTTCTGAAAGTAAAGGCTATCGTCTGTATCATCCACAGACTAAACACATTCTGGTTAGCCGTGATGTTGTCTTTGTGGAAGATGCTATTCAGCCATTGCTTTCATGTACTAAGGAGACATCTGTTAGCTCCAAAGACATGTATGATACTTTGATGCCTCTTTTTACAGGTGGACAGGCTAGCGTTGGTCCTAATGAGGCAACTTCTCAGCCTTTGCAGGTTTCATATGATGATGCAGATCATACCATTTCTGATGCAGATTTACATGATGCACTTGTTGATGAGAGAGCTGATATTGAGCAGGCAAAAAGTATGCCAAAATGGCGTGTGCAGACTTTGCGTGATAGCAAATTAGATGCACCTTTGTCATATCGTACTCGTTCGGGCTCTCATAGTGCCTCCTTTGCATCAGATTGCTATGCTATGGCTGCATCTAGTCTCTGTGATGAGAATGAGCCTGTTTCTTTTGATGAAGCACAAAATTCAGAAAATTGGATGGCTGCTATGCAATCTGAATATGATGCTATAATGAAGAATGGTACATGGTCTTTATGTGACTTGCCTCCTGGCAAGAAGGCCATTGACACTAAGTGGGTATACAAGCTGAAGCGTAAACCTGATGGTACAGTTGACAGGTATAAGGCTAGGCTTGTTGCAAAGGGTTATGCACAGGAAAGAGGCATTGATTTTGATGAGACCTTTGCACCTACATGCCGTATGACTACTGTTCGGAGCATTTGTGCACTTGCAGCCCATCATGGTTGGAATGTACATCAGTTGGACATTAAAACATCATTTCTGAATGGTGACTTGCATGAAGAAGTGTATGTTTTTCAGCCCCGTGGCTTTGTGCAGAAAGGGCATGAAAACCAGGTTTGCAGGTTAAAGAAGGCATTATATGGTTTAAAGCAAGCACCACGTGCTTGGTATGAGAAGATACATGCCTATCTTATTGCACATGGTTTTGAGAACAGTCCAACTGAAAGCACCTTATATGTTAAACATGCTAATGATGTGCTTCTGATCATTGTTGTCTATGTTGATGACATGCTGCTCACTGGTCCTATTGAGACACATATTGCTGATTTTAAG
This sequence comes from Ceratopteris richardii, assembly GCA_020310875.1. NCBI lineage: Eukaryota > Viridiplantae > Streptophyta > Polypodiopsida > Polypodiales > Pteridaceae > Ceratopteris > Ceratopteris richardii. Next base: position 147,024,709 of record CM035436.1, on the reverse strand, counting down.
GCTGATTTGCATGCCTCATTTGAGATGTCTGATTTGGGGCATTTGCATCACTATTTGGGCATTCAGTTTATGCACATTGATGGTGGAATGGTTTTGTGTCAAACGAAATATATTGACACATTATTGCAGCGTTTTGGCCTTGAAGACTATAAGCCTATTGTCACTCCTATGGAGACAGGTTTACGATTGAGTCTTCATGATGCTGGAGATGCATTTGATGCTGTTCTCTATCAGCAGGCTGTTGGATGCTTGATTTACTTATGCATTACTCGGCCAGATATTCAGTTTGCTGTCTCAGAGATGAGCAGGTTTATGCATTGCCCAGGAGTCACGCATTGGAAAGCGGTTAAGCGCATCTTTCGCTACTTGAGTAGTACTCGGCTACTTGGGTTGTTTTATCCCAAGGGGGGATCACTACCGCCAGATTTGCATGCTTTTTCTGACTCAGATTGGGCTGGTTGCTATGACACTCGTGTGTCCACAAGTGGTTTTTGCTTCATGCTTGGTAGCTCATGTATATCTTGGTTGAGCAAGAAGCAGCCTATTGTGGGCACTTCCAGTTGTGAGGCTGAGTATAGGGAAGCTTTCACAGCGACTGTTGAGTGTGTGTGGCTCAGACGCCTTATGGCTGATTTGGGTGTTGGCCAGTCTTCTGCCACCACCATCTTCACTGACAATCAGAGCGCATTGGCAGTTGCGAGGAACCCTGTGTTCCATGCTCGCACTAAGCACATTGAGGTGCATTATCACTATGTCAGGGAGAGGTTCTCTACTGGTGAGATCAGCTTGGCATATGTGCCCACGCAGGAGAACATTGCAGACCTTTTCACGAAGGCTCTGCCTAGGGAGAAGTTTGAAGCTTTCCGCAAAGCTTTGGGCTTACTTCCTTTTGTGGAGTGATTTCCACATAGCTTGGCACTTCCTTATACATGAGTGCCAGCTCCTTGTTCACCGCATCACTCCCAGGGGGGATTTGTTGATATATTTAGGTAGTGATGTGTGTGAACACTCTAGGACTGCCGGGGCACTTTTTTCCCTCTTTAGGAGGTTTTTTTCCCCCGGCTTGTATATACGCCTATTGCCCTAATGGGCTACTTATCTTTGTACATTCTCTAGTAATACATTCAGTATTGTGTGTTTGTGCTCCAAGCTTCTTCTTCTTCCTTGTGCTGTTCGCGTGCTTCCGCAGACGTCTATCTCCAACAAGAATCACTATGAGAGCCTGGACAAGTACGATATGTAGATATGCATCTAACTTGCTATCACGCAAAGTCCACACTAGCAATTTTGGCATAGTTTTTGCCTCCCCAATATCAACTCTCTCATTAACAAGTGCATCATGTAAATCTGCATAAAAAATGGAATGATCTGCATCATCACATGAAACCTGCAAAGGCTAAGAAATTGGCTCATTTGGACAAGCACTAGGTTGTCCATCTGCAAAAAGAGGAAGCAAAGTTTCATACATATCTTTGGAGCTAACTGATGTCTTCTTAGTACATGAAAGTAATGGCTGAATAACATTTTCAGCAAAAACCACATTACAACTTCCAATCAATCTTAAGCAACTTGGTAGCATTTACCAATCGCGTCTCTTGGAGATTTGGTTCTCCACGGATCAATAATCGTCTCCCCTCATGCTCAAATTGATAAACATGCGAAGCAAAGTGTATGATTGGTTTCTTCCTCGCATGCCACTTCTTACTAAGGAGTACATTGAAACGTGCTAGTCTCGCTATCTCAAATTCCAATCTGTCCTTATAGGACTGGATCTTAATGGGAAAATCAACAACTCGTCGATCCCATGTTTATGTTCCCTTCCCATCGGCTAACTCTACTATGTAGGCATACTCCGACTCTAGAGTTCCTAGATGTAAGCTTTTTTAAAGAAGTCCCAAGGCTAAGCAATAAGGATCAATGTCCCCATAGTATGAGATGTTTGATTTTCACCTTACAGATTTGATACTTTATGTTGACAATATGCTACAATAAGGATCAATGTCCCCATAGTATGAGATGTTTGATTTTCACCTTACAGATTTGATACTTTATTACAGATTTGATACTTTATGTTGATAATATGCTGTTGTTTGATACTTTATGTTGATAATATGCTATTGTTGGAGAGTCCATACATGACTTGCCATTTGTGAAGAAAAACTTAAGTAAAACATTTGATATGAAAGATTTGAGGGATGCAACGCCTATTATTTGAGGGATGCATCGAGGTTACTCGTGATTGGAAATTTGAGGGATCCATCGAGATTACTCGTGGCTCGAAAGATTTGAGGGATGCATCGAGATTACTCATCGAGATTGCTGTTGTTGTCCATGTATTGGAAATTTGAATTCGTTGCACGCTTGGACAATGGCTGCTGTGGTCAGTAGTAGCTCTGCTGCTCAGAAATCGAGCTGGTTTTCTGGTCTCCCCCCGTCATACTCTTACTTCTGTCATCATACTTCTTACACAGCCTGTACTTGGAAGAGCTGCTTTTTTCCTCACAACCTAGGAAGCAAGAATTCTCTTCGAAGGTTATTGACTATCCATCCCATTTCTTCACATGGAGTGG